>CAUDMG010003599.1:0-36716 GCA_958450375.1 Homarus gammarus | reverse complement strand
CAGTACCGTACCCTACACTCGCCTACACCACAGCACACTACACTACCCTACGCCACAGCACACTACACTACCCTACACCACAGCACACTACACTACCCTACACCACAGCACACTACACTACCCTACACCACAGCACACTACACTACCCTACACCACAGCACACTACACTACCCTTCACCACAGCACACTACACTACCCTACACCACAGCACACTACCATACAGCACTTCCATACCCGAGTGATCAGTTGTGAGCAACTGGCTGGGCCCAGCCTCGACCTGGTCCCGGCGGTGCTACAGGCCACCGCCACGGGTCTACTGTCGGATTTTCTGAAGGCTCTTTTATGTTACATTTGTTGGTTTTGTTGTTTTTCGTTAATAATTCATATATTTACGTAGTTTTTCTCAGGATTTGTATGAATTTATACGCAAATAGCAGAGTTACACTTGTATTGACGCTGTGTGTGGCCCTTTTGCAGCCAATCTTGGCTACTAACTCAAGATAAAGAAGGAATCGCCGTAAATAAGAAGGTCCGGCGCTCTTCTCAGGCTCGACCGCTGTCACCCAAACTGAAACAGACAACTGTCCCTTGACTCACCACGTAACCATAACGTATCTGATTGAGTTGTTAAGCAACAGGAACACTTTGGTAAAAGAAGAAATAATAACAACTTGTAGGAATCTCTCTGTCTGTCTGTTGGTCTGTGTCTGTCTGTTGGTCTCTGTCTGTGTGTTGGTCTCTGTCTGTGTGTGTCTCAGTCTCTGTCTGTCTTTGTATCTCAATCTCTGTCTGTCTGTCTGTCTCTGTCTGTTTGTCTCAATCTCTATCTGTATTTGTCTTTGTCTGTCTGTCTCTGTCTGCCAGACAGACATAAACTGAAACAGACAGATATTGAGACACAAAGATAAATAGACTGAGAGACACACAGGCAGAGACACTCACACACAGACAGAGACCAACAGACAGACGGACAGAGATAGTCAGACAGACAGACAGAATGCGAAAGGTAGACAGGCAGAGGCAGACATACAGATAGACAGTCAGGCAGGGACCTACATTGTGAGAAAGATATGACAGGCAGAGAAAGACGCAGACACACAGTCAGACAGAGACAGACAAAGTGAGAATGACAGACAGAGTGAAGAAGACAGACAGAGTGAGAAAGACAAACAGAGCGAGAAAGAATGACAGAGAGACAGACAGGGTGAGAAAGACATACAGACAGACAGACATATAGTCAAAGTGATAAAGATAGAACAGACATACAGACAGATAGACAGAGACAGTCAGACCAAATGACAGACGGACAAAGACAGTTAGACAAACAGATATAGACAAAATGAGACTGTCAGACAGACAGATAACGAATGAGAGAAAGACATAGACATACCGAGACAGAAATAGACAGACAGACACTCAGACAGACATACAGAGACTGACAGACAGACACACAGAGACTGACAGACAGACATAAAGAGACTGACAGATAGACAAACAGAGACAGACGGAGACAGACACAGAGAAACAAAGAAAGATAGACAGAGACACACACAGACAGCAAACAGACAGACAGACAGAAGGAGAGGGACAGACAGAAACAGAGAGACGGAGACTAACACAGACGAAAGAGACAGACAGACAGAGACAGTCAGACAGACGGGCAGAAACACTCTGTCTGTCTGTCTGTCGGTTTCTGTGTGTTTGTCTTTCTTACAATATCGGTCTCTGTCTGTCTAGCTGTCTCTGCCCGATTGCCTTTCTCACTCTGATTGCCTGTCTGTCCGTCTGCCTATCACTGTCTGTCTGTCTATCTCTGTGTGTCTGTCGCTCTATGCCTGTCTGTGTTTTCTCTTGTATGAATGTCTCTGTGTCTGTCTGACTATCTCTGTCCGTCTGTCTGTTGGCCTGTCTGTCTGTCTGTGTGTATCTCTCGGTCTCTGTCTGTCTCTCTCATAATTCAGATGAAAATTATGCCAACACAAAAATATATTTTACATACATAACAATAATATGTTTATACGTGAATCTGTATTACATAAAATAGATGATGTAAGAAATACAAAGGCGCTGATTTTCCAACTGAAAGGCGCGATAAAAGCAGCTTTCCTTATGCACGAGACACAACAAACAAATAATGTAATATATAGTCAAAGCAGATGCGAGTTGGAATTGAGGCGGAACAACCAGAAAAATGTTCCAAGTATTTCTTCTTTTACCAAAGTGTTCCTGTTCCTTTTTATTTACATTATCATTTGTACGACGAATGCTTCCTTATCTTGAGTTAGTGTATATACAACTTATTTATCAACACACACACACACACACACACACACACACACACACACACTGCAGCGCTATTTGTCTTATTTAAAACCATTTGTACGAGTTTCCTGACTTCCATTTATACACCTCGATCATATCGCCCCTCACTCTACGTCTCTCCAGGGAGTACAAATTTATGTGCTTTAATCTGTCTCTGTATTCAAGGTTCGTAATACCCTGGATTATTAGTCTTGTCATTTTCCTCTGAATTAATTCTAGGGATTCTGTATCCATTCTGTAGTACGGTGACCAGAACTGAACTGCTTATTCCAAGTGAGGTACTTTGTTACCCCTCTTTCCTACTTATCATTACTCCTAAATCTTTCACACGCACACACAACAGTTGTAACTTGTAAACAACAACTCTAGCTCTGCTATTTGAGTATAAATTCAAACATATCCTGAGAAAAACTGCATAAACATAAGAATTATTAAAGAAAAAAGAAAAAACACCATATGTAACATAAATAGGCCTTCGAAAAGGCCGATAGTAGACCCCCTGGCGGTGGCATGACGAACTACGTACCACCGTCTAGCGCCGCCGGGACCAGGTCGAGGCTGGGCCCAGCCAGTTGCTCACTTGAACTGATCACTCGGGTGGGTGACTTAAACACAAGACACTCACGAGTATGGCATTGATCCCTGCACTGCCCTTAGCTGGGTGGTGATGTTGGGAGCTGTCATCTCGACCGTAACTGTGACATCCCGACTATGACATCCCGACAATGACACCCCGAAGTTGACATTGATCCCTGCACTGCCCTTAACTGGGTGGTGATGTTGGGAGCTGTCATCTCGACCTTAACTGTGACATCCCGACTATGACATCCCGACAATGACATCCCGAAGATGACATTGATCCCTGCACTGCCCTTAACTGGGTGGTGATGTTGGGAGCTGTCATCTCGACCTTAACTGTGACATCCCGACTATGACATCCCGACAATGACATCCCGAAGATGACATTGATCCCTGCACTGCCCTTAACTGGGTGGTGATGTTGGGAGCTGTCATCTCGACCTTAACTGTGACATCCCGACTATGACATCCCGAAGATGACATTGATCCCTGCACTGCCCTTAACTGGGTGGTGATGTTGGGAGCTGTCATCTCGGGAAAAAAAAAAAAAAAAAAACCATCCCCCCCCCCCCCCCCCCCCATCCCCCTCCCCTATCCTCACCCATCCTGGGAGGTGGAGAATGGTACCATCCACCAGTTGCCAACGGAAGGTATCACGACCCACCGACTGGGAAGGGCGTGGAATCCCCCCCATCCCCCCATCCCCCCCAATCCCCCTCCCCCATCCCCCATCCTCGCCCATCCTGGGAGGTGGTGAATGGTACCATCCGTCAGGCGCAGACGGAAGGTATCACGACCCACCGACTGGGAAGGGCGTGGAATCCCCCTCCCCCATCCCCCTCCCCCATCCTCGCCCAACCTGGGAGGTGGTGAATGGTACCATCCGTCAGGCGCAGACGGAAGGTATCACAACCCACCGACTGGGAAGGGCGTGGAATCCCCCCCACCCCCCATCCCCCTCCCCCATCCTCGCCCATCCTGGGAGGTGGTGAATGGTACCACCCTCAGGCGCAGACGGATGGTATCACGACCCACCGACAGGGAAGGGCGTGGAATGCCCCTCCCCGCCCCATCCCCCCCTATCCCCCACGCCCATCCTGGGAGGTGGTGAATAGTACCATCCGTCAGGCGCCGACGGAAGGTATCAGGACCCACCGACTGGGAAGGGCGTGGAATACCCCTCCCCCCCCCATCCCCCCCTATCCCCCACGCCCATCCTGAGAAGTGGTGAATGGTACCATCCGTCAGGCGCCGACGGAAGGTATCAGGACCCACCGACTGGGAAGGGCGTGGAATACCCCTCCCCCCCCCCCCATCCCCCCCTATCCCCCACGCCCATCCTGAGAGGTGGTGAATGGTACCATCCGTCAGGCGCCGACGGAAGGTATCAGGACCCACCGACTGGGAAGGGCGTGGAATCCCCCTCCCATCCCGCAGCACCCCTCCTTTCCTCCACCCTAAGCACCCCTCCCTCCCTCCCATCCCCCAGCACCCCTCCCTCCCATCCCCCAGCACACCTCCCTCCCTCCCATCCCCCAGTACCCCTCCCTCCCACCCCCCCAGCATCCCTCCCTCCCATCCCCCAGCACCCCTCCTCTCCCATCCCGCAGCACCCCTCCTTTCCTCCACCCTAAGCACCCCTCCCTCCCACCCTCCCCAGCACCCCTCCCTCCCATCCCCCAGCACCCCTCCTCTCCCATCCCCCAGCACCCCTCCCTCCCACCCCCCCAGCTCCCCTCCCTCCCACCCCCCAGCACCCCTCCCTCCCACCCCCCAGCACCCCTCCTCTCCCATCCCCAGCACACCTCCCTCCCTCCCTCTACTACTATATACACTGCTTACTAATTCCCTGCGTCCTTCTCCCCCTTCTCTCCTCCTCCTTCACTCTGCCCTCCTTCTCCCCCCCCCCCCCGTGTTCTTCCTTTCCATTCCCTCCTACCCCTTGCTCTCTCTTCCCCACCTTTCCTTCCTCCTCCCCCTGCCCTCTTCCTCCCTCTTCTCTCCCCCTTCCCTCCTTACTTCTTAGACCTTCGTACCAACCATCACAACAACCCCTCAAGACTTTGTTATGAGACAGGTGCGACGAGATACCAATTATCGCATAAAACACGTAATTAAGGTGACCTGAACCGGTGAGCCGTCAGGGAGTCAGCTGGTGGTTTAAGGAGGGTGACCCATCCTTTTCACCTGGTTACAAATCTTCTTAATTACCAAATTGTCCAGTTTGAATATTGGCATGTACAAACTGGACAATTGTGTAATTAAGAAGATTTGTAACAAGTGATTTATTTGTTTCATTTATTTGTTGGTATTTATTTTCCTCTGACAAGTGAGGGAATTTGACTAATACCAAAGCTTTATACTCTTGGGCAGGAATTTTGGTTGACGTGTGCATACCCAAAATATTCATTGATTTGAGAACAATTTAACCTAAAAAGTGTTTTCATCTAGTGGATGTTTGAGCCACTTGTGCATACCCTAAATGAAGCTGTAATTACCTATAATTTCACCTGAAATGTTTTTTCATGTAAAGGATGCAAATAAACATTGAGCACTAAAAAATATAAAGAACTTTACTTTTTTTTAACCACCCTAATATATATATATATATATATATATATATATATATATATATATATATATATATATATATATATATATATATAATCATACAAGAGAGTGTCAACTTAACTTACCACTTTTTACCTACACAATGTAATAAAAATGCTGAAATAACTCTAATGAGCTGTTGTAAAAAAAAAAACTTTCGGTAATATGAATAAAAAAGAAAATACAGCGTTGTAGTGGTGTATGGTATAGTGGTGATAATTTTCTGATAATTTATAATAAAAACTAAATTAGTCAGTGGTCATTACCCTCGCCACGACCATTATAATCCATGACGCACTCTATCTCTTCAAGGCAAGATAATTCTCTTCAACTAAGGACGATAAGGGAGATAATCTTTCTGTCAAGTTATATATCCGTCACCTTTATTAAATGTCCTTTTATGCTTCTGTTGACCTTCAGTTGACGTAAATGATTGACTGGCAATGACAACAGGTGAAAGTTGGTCACCTGAAAGATACTTATTCACTTATAGGCCAAATACTTGTGAAGGGTCTTAAGAGCTCTTGGTGAGGGTCTTCACTTTATTGGTGTTGGGTGTGAGGGTAAGATGGTCCCCCCCATGAGTCTGTTGTGTTGTTATGGAGGACCCGATATGGTTCACCTGGAGATTATATTACTGGAAAATTAGCAACCCCTAATGCTAACCTAACCTATCCTAGCCTACTGTCAAAACCTAACCTAACCTACTGTAACTGGCGGGAAAAAAACAACAACACCAAAAGAAATAAATATATTTTGTCCCTGAGTTAGCTTCTATATATGACCAAAGATATATGTTATGTATATACAATATAACAACAACACCAACAACACCAACAACGACAACAACACCACCATTACCACCTCCACCACCACCTACAACACCAACAACAACAACATTGCCACCTCCACCACCACCTACAACACCAACAACAACAACAACAACAACACCACCATTACCACCTCCACCACCACCTCCACCACCACCTACAACACCAACAACAACAACAACAACAACACCACCATTACCACCTCCACCTCCACCACCACCTCCACCACCACCTACAACACCAACAACAACACCAACAACAACAACAACAACACCACCACCATTACCACCTCCACCACCACCTCCACCACCACCTCCACCACCACCTACAACACCAACAACAACATAAATAAGTCGTGATATTAAGAGTCATTATTTACTTACGTTATTTAAACTTCCTCTTAAGTCATAAAATTTTGGCAAAAGTACATGGAGGTTGACCAGCCGACCTTGTGTGTGTGTGACTGGGTGATGGATAGGTAGTTTTTTTTTTAGTTTAACAAATTTATTGGCAGAGCTTGTAGTACAGTTTGCCTATTCTGAGTAATTCAGTCAGGTCTTGACACTGAGGGTGGTATCACTTCTCACTGTCACGCAGGACAGAGGTTCATACACAAAGAAATACATCATATTCATTAACAACTATAAATGTATAGAGGTCAGATTCATATGGATAATGTCACTGTTCACTGCCATGCAGGACAGAGGTTCGTACACAAAGATTTGCATCATATTCATTGACAGTACATATACATATATGTAAACACACACACACACACATATACATACATATGCGTATATACATACACATATACATGTACACGTACATATACATGCACACACGCACACATACATACATATACGTCGGTCAGATTCATGTGGGTAATGTCACTTTTCACTGCCATACAGGACAGAGGTTCGTACACAAAGAATGCATCATATTCATTGACACTATATATAGGTCAGATTCATGTGGGTAATGCCACTGTTCACTGCCACGCAGGACAGAGGTTCGTACACAAAGAAGGAATAGGTAAGTTTGGGGTCAGGTCTAAGGTGAAGGATTAGCAATAATTGATTACAGACTCTTGCTTGACCACACACACACACACACACACACATACATTATACATACATATTTTCATAATGATACGTTACTGTAGATATACATTACATAATTATAGAGGATAATTTCTTTCAACTGGTTATTATTCGAACTGAGGACTCGTCATGTAAGGCGTTTAATCACAAGGTTATATTTACTGGGATGTCTAATCTTCACGTGATTATTTATTTACTGCTGAGCGTCTTTATAAACATATTTTATATTTATTTGATCCATCATGTTTACAGGTCCAAGCCTCCGTGTCTTTCTGTGAGAGCGTAAACAACTGCAACTGTTTAGTCCGTGTGTGTGTGTGTGTGTGTGTGTGTGTGTGTGTGCGCGTGTGTGTGTGTGTGTGTGTGATAGATTTATGATTTTTTTAAAAGTACACACAAGATAATACGATAAATAAATTTCATACACACGAATAATAAAAACTAACAATAAACGCGAAGAACGTGCATATAAACCTTTCCCCCTTCCTTCTCCCTCTCCTTTCCCTTCCCCCTACCCATCCCTCTTCCTTTACCCACTCTCCCCTTCCCCACTTCTCCCACGCCTCCTTCTGCCTGCTCTCCCCTTCCTCCTCTCTTCCTCTCCCATTAAAAATAAAAAAGTTATCTTCCTCATACCAGAACGGAATTCAAGCATCAAGGAAAGTTCTTAAAACAGGTTCAAGAAGAAGGACCTCTCACTAAACGACGTACACCTACAGCAGGAGGACACAGCCAACCTCCCTCAGGAATACACACACACACACACACCTTGGGGGAAGTTCAGACATATATGACCAAAAAACCCGAATATCTCATCACAAACGGCCTCGCTCGGATGATAAGTGGAGCGGGGAGAGAGAGCCCACTCCAGTACGAGCGAGAGATAGCCCACTACAGTACGAGCGAGAGATAGCCCGCTACAGTAAGAGCGAGAGATAGCCCACTACAGTTCGAGCGAGAGATAGTCCACAACAGTACGAGCGAGAGATAGCCCGCTACAGTAAGAGCGAGAGATAGCCCACTACAGTACGAGCGAGAGATAGCCCACTACAGTACGAGCGAGAGATAGCCCACTCCAGTACGAGCGAGAGAGAGCCCACTGCAGTATGAGCGAGAAATAGCCCACTGCAGTACGAGCGAGAAATAGCCCACTGCAGTACGAGCGAGAGATAGTCCACAACAGTACGACCGAGAGATAGCCCGCTACAGTAAGAGCGAGAGATAGCCCACTACAGTTAGAGCGAGAGATAGTCCACAACAGTACGAGCGAGAGATAGCCCGCTACAGTAAGAGCGAGAGATAGCCCACTACAGTACGAGCGAGAGATAGCCCGCTACAGTAAGAGCGAGAGATAGCCCACTACAGTACGAGCGAGAGATAGCCCACTACAGTACGAGCAAGAGATAGTCCACTCTGTTACGAGACTCCTTGATGACCAACACCCTCATCAACCTTCTCTGCCCACGCCTCGTACCCTACTGAAATTATTTGTATATTCTGTTATTATAAAACTGTATCTATAATATTTAGTTTTAACGATAATCACTATGCGTATCTCTTATTGGTGCTGCCCTAAACGTTCGTGTGGTTACAGTGTTTGATGATATTTTTGTATTTATTTTTTTAGATTTTTCTTAATGTTGCTTCGGGTTGTACAGTTGCGCATACAAGACAAGTCACCAATTTGTAACGTTACAGCTTTGGTGAGGAGCCGTCCACTGACAACCTAACGCCCAGGGAAGTCTTCATACCATCCCCTCCCCCCCCCCCTCCAGGAGTACTTAGAGCCACATCCACCACTCATAACCCCCTACAGGAGCACCTACAACCACATCCACCACTCATAAACCCCCTTCAGGAGCACCTACAACCACATCCACCACTCATAAACCCCCTTCAGGAGCACCTACAACCACATCCACCACTCATAAACCCCCTTCAGGAGCACCTACAACCACATCCTCCACACCCCACAAGATGAAACCATCCTTCTTGTCTCTGTAAACTAATACCTCGCCACAGCACCAAGATCGTCACCGTATAAAATGACATTCTTTTAATCCATCGTTAGTCCGGGATGAAATGTGAATGTTTAGGGATAATTATTACTCAATCATAGAATGTTAGACCGAATGAAACAACTCCCGTGATACTGATTCTTACGGTAACTTAAGAACTCGACGTAAGATGGCCAGGTTAGGTTCCCGGTGACGAGGTAGCTGGAAGAGGGAAGGCAGTGTACTAACTAGGGGAGGGGGGAGGTGGGGAAGGGAGAGGGGGAGGGAAGGATGATGGGAAGGGAGGGAGAGGGAAGGGGATCAGTGCACCAACCAGGGGAGGGGAGAGGTGGGGAAGGGAGGGTGAGTGGGGGGGGGAGGGAGGGGGGGGGATCAGTGTACCAACCAGGGGAGGGGAGAGGTGGGGAAGGGAGGGTGAGTGGGAGGGAGAGGGGATCAGTGTACCAACCAGGGGGGGGGGGGAAAGGGAAGGGAAGGGGGAGGGAAGGGAAGGGGAGGGAAAGGTTGTTTATATTTTTGCAAGCAGGAGTCATAAACAAGGCGACACACTATCGCCAGACTTGTATTACGAACTTTCTTATATATTCACATGTCTTTCTCTTTATCTGTCTGTCTGTCTGCCTTTATGAATTTTTAAAACGAGGTGTTCTCCTTGTCAGGTCTTAAGTAAAGCTTTAAGTGTAGCTCGCGGGTGTAATATGACCATTGATATTTTACTTATCACTGCTGGTCCAGTTCTTGTGCGGCTCTGGGTAAAGGGACAGGTTTATGTATTGGTCACACTCCACTCTGTCTGTCTGCCTGTCCCTCTCTCACTCTGTCTGTCTGTCTGTCTGTCACTCTCTCTGGCTTTCTTTCTGTCTGTCACTCTCTCTGACTTACTTTCTTTCTGTCTCTGTCTCTCTGTCTCTGTCTCTCTGTCTGCCTCTCTCTATCGTTTTCTTTCTTCACAGGGGGAACTAATCCAGCTGTTCAGTGTTCCAAAATGTCATATCTACATATATCTAAAGTGGTGTACTACATATTGTTAGGTTCTGAATAATAAGTTCTATATACAGGAGAGAACACAAACACCTGTATAGTTTTGTAGGTTCGGTTTACTGGATAAGAGTATGTACACAAAGGAGAGCAGCACTCTCTCTTGACTAGGCTCCCGGTCAACTGCTATAGGCGACGTATGGCAAGTGATACATTAGCAGCTTCCATACGTCGCCAGGCACATTAATTAAGCGTGTGGGATATGGTAATAACATTGCCACACGCTGCTAGCTAAGCAGAATAAATAATACATAAATGGAGCACATACATAATATATAATCCAGCATACAAAATATACATACACCTCCCTCCCCCCTATACGCTCATAGCAAAGTCTTGAGCGGACCTTTTCTTTTGGATCCGTTCTGAGCGTCGAGGGACTTCATCACTGGGAAGGGTATGGGACTCAACACTGGTGGCGGGGCCAGCAGAAGGCATTGTTACGGGTCGGAGAAAACGGCGGTTCCTCCACCACACACGACCACTGGGTAACCGCACCTGGTAGTCCCGTGACCTGCCGAGACCCATGACTACGCCTACTTTGTCCCAACGTAGGGAGGTCGGGTCCTGAACACGGACTTGGGTGCCGACACTCAACCTGGGGAGAGAACGGGCGTGGTCATTGTAGTGGGCGACGACGTCCTGAACACGTTCGGCGGCTCGGCGATCACAATCCTCTGTCTTGGCCTGCCACTCCTTGGAGAAGGATTGAGGGTGAGCAGGGACACAAGAACGAAGGGGGCGTCCATACAAAACCTGGGCAGGGGAGCGTCCGGTGTAGTTAGGTGTGTTGCGGAGTTCAAGAAGACCCCTGTCGAAGGCCTCGCAGTCAATGTTCCCAGAAGGGGCCACCTTAAGGATGAGGTGCTTCAGGGATTTGACAGCAGCCTCAGCGTGGCCGTTGGACTGCGGGTAATGGGGCGATGACAACACATGCCGGACTCCCCATCGGTCGAGGAACACAGCAAAGTCCCGGCTTGTGAACTGAGGCCCTCCGTCGGTTCGCAGGCGTACAGGAACGCCCACGTCACGGAAGTAGTGGCGGAACTTGCTGATGGTGGCGGCAGACGTCGTGTCATTACCGCACTTGATGACAACCGGCCAACCAGAGAGACGGTCGACGATAACGAGGAAGGACTTTCCTGACACACAGAAAAAGTCGGCCGACACAGACTCAAAGGGGCGGGTGGGGTTGTCGTCACTCATAAAGGGTTCCTGCTGCTGGCTGGGTTGTAATACTTGGCAGGGCTCACACGCACGGACAACATTGGAGATGTCGGAGTTGATGCCGGGCCAGAACACAGTCTGTCGTGCACGTCGTTTGGTGGCCTCAGCTCCACGGTGACTGTCGTGAAGGCGGGCCAAGGCGTGGGGACGTGATGCAGCAGGGACAACTACACGTGCTCCGTACAGAACAAGGTCTCCGTCGCAGTAGAGTTCATCGCGGAGTTTCCAATACGGGAGCAGGGTGTTGTGAAGATCGTAGCGGTTGCTAGGAAATCCATTCCTCACACACTCGACGAGTCGGACATAGGAAGGGTCATCTCGGGCCGCTGTTCGAAGGTCCTCCATTGCCTTGTCGTCATCTGGTGACAGGTCCGAACGAAGGGATTGGACGGCATGGAGAGTGACCACAGTCCTGACGGAAAGAGCGAGGTCGGCGTCGAGTACATGGTCTTCTGGAGTAGGGCGGCTGACAGGGGAGCGGGATAAGGCATCAGGGATGCAGAGCTCCTTACCAGCACGCCACACTGCAGTGAAGATGTACGCCGAGAGTTTCTCTTTCAGACGCTGGAGGCGAGGGTTCTCAACGGCGTCTAGCGTGTAGTGGTTGAGGATCGGGACAAGCGGGCGATGGTCGGTCACTAGGTGAAAGTATTGCAGGCCTATGAGGTAAAACCTGCACTTGGACATCGCCCAAACCGCAGCCAACAGCTCCAACTCAATAGTGGCATAGCGCGTCTCAGTGTCAGAGAGGAAACGCGAGCCACACTGGACGAGCCGGAACTGCCCTCCACCATGATCCTGCAGTAGGGCGTATCCCACGCCATACAAGCGTGAGGCATCTGTCTGCAGAACTGTCGGCAAGGCTGGGTCAAACGTGGCGAGGACAGGTGGACGAGACAGGGCCTGTTTCACTTGCTGGAAGGCCTTGTCGTGGTCGGGGGTCCACAGGAATGTCCTCTTGGGGCTCATCAGGGGGCGAAGTGGTTGAGCAGCTGCGGAGATGTCCGACGAAAACTCTGCTAACTGGTTGACGAGACCGATGAAGGACCTCAAGTCGGTCAGGTTAGCAGGGGTGGGAAAATCCGTAATGGCGCGGACCTTTTCCGGGTCAGCTGCGATACCATTCCCTGAGAGGGTGTACCCACAAAAGTCAACTGAAGAGCTGGCCAGAACAAACTTGTCGGCATTTAGGGTAATGCCGTGCTTCCGGCACCTGTTGAGTACCTCGTAGATACGGCAGAGGTGATCCATATAATCCTCGTCGTACACGAGTATGTCGTCGACCACTTTCACGCAGTTTGCCAGACCTTGTAGAGCCATATCACCTCGAAGACAGAAAGCGTCTCCTGTAGCGGCGAATCCCATGGGGCCACGGCAATAACTGTAACGTCCATGCGGGGTGATGAACGTTGTGAGTGGTCGGTCTTCCTCGGCAAGCTCTATCTGCCAGTATCCACACAGGGCGTCCATCGTCGTGAAGAAGCGCGCCTTCGGGTTCACGCTGCGTATGGCTGCAAAGGGCGTGGGAGAAGGGTGCGCAGGACGAGACACCTGGTTGTTGAGCTTGGAAAGGTCAGTGGTGATCCGAACACCACCTTTAGGTTTTGCGACGACAACCATCGGGTGACACCATGGAGACGGGTCATCGCCGGTTGGTACAATAATTTCTTGGGCAACCATGGAGTCCAGCTCGTTTTTGACCGCCTCGCGGAAGGCCAGGGGAACCAGTCGAGGGGTGTAAATAGCGAATGGCTTCGCGTCGTCCCTCAGGTGGATCCTCATGGGGGGGCCTGCCATCTTCTTGAGAGGCTTGGATTCCAGAGCGGACTTGGTCACCAGAACGTCGCTGAATTCCTTCAGGAAGTACTTCCGAGCATCCGAAGGAGAGGTGTCACTGGCAAGAGGCAGGGGTAGGGCGGCAGCAGGGTCGTTGCTGCTCCCTTTTTGCACCCTGTTGGCGTGTTTTACCTCAAGAATAGGTTTGGGGAAGTCCTGGGAGATGATGGCCAACTCCTGACAATGTCTGTAGGACAGCAAAGGAGTCTGGACACCGTTATGCACATCAATCCAGGCTTGACACGACCTGTTGCCAAAAGTGACTTGTGCTTGGAGTGAACCTAGGGCCGGGGTCATCTGTGAACCATCTGCCATAAAGCGGAGATCCTTGGGGGGCGGTCCTAGATCACTTGGAGAGAGCCCCAAGCATTGCAAATGCTGGGGACCGATGACTGTAGCATCAGCGCCGGTGTCGGGCAACATCTGAAGGCGGGATGACACACCGCCGTAGGTCACGATGACGCTGATGTACTGGGGGACTTTGGTCCTGGGACGCGGGGGGGAGCACACATTCCTAATGTGGCTCGAGCGTTGTCAGGAGTCGTCGTACCTCTGATTGGAAGACTGTGGGCGGCCCTCTCTGGTGGAGGGGGGCTGAAGCTTCCGCCGACGCGGTCCCTTGGGTATGTTGGAAGGGCAACACTTGTCATAGTGGCCCAGACGACCACACACATTGCACTGGACGCGTTTGGCTGGGCACCGTACTGTGAGTGACCAGTGGCCCTTACGGTCACAACTGTTGCAGGTAGACTGAGCAGCTGGACACACCTGTGTTCCGTGCTGCTTACCACAGTTGTTGCAAAATAAACCAGGCGTGGACGTGGTGGGCGAAGGCGTAGGAACAGACTTCTTGTCCTTCTTGTACCGGGACACAGCGCGTACAGCTGTAGGGGGAGCACGGATGGCAGAGGTGGCACACCTGGCAGCCTCATAGGAGCGACATATCGTCAACACATCCTTAAGAGAAGAGGAAGAGTCGAGGGAGGTGAGGCGTTGGACAAGTTCCTCGTCCTTAACACCCATCAGGATCACCTGCCTCAACTGGGTCTCCTCGCACTGCTGGTGGTGGCCTGGACATATATCTACCTCTTCCGAGGCTCTCTTAAGACGCACGTAAAAGGCATCAAAAGACTCACCCTCCATCTGTCTGCAGCTAAACAATTCCCTCCTGCGCAGAGCTTCATTCTGCTGTCCTTTGATGTGCCGTTGTAGAACGTCCAGTACCTCCTCTACAGACAGCAAAGAGGTTGGGGGTACCTGCAACGTATGTTCCAAGACACGCTGAATTTCCAAGGACAGGCACATGCGCAGCTGGATGAGTTGTTTAGGCTGTGACAAACTCTGGAGATCCACCATTGTAGAGTAGTCAGTCCACCGTCGCCGCCATTCACGAAAAGTCTGGAAAGTCTCATCAGGCTTCAAGATGGGCGGCGTTTGAGCTGCTGCTTTAGGTGGGGCTGGGGGGTGTGAAGGAAGCATGGATGAGGTATCTGAACGAGTCAGTACCGAGGCAGTGTTAGAGCCAGGGGCTTGGTTAACAGTGAGGCGAGATATCAAGGCTTCAAACCGTTCACTGTCTTCCAATCTCCGTTGGTTGTCTCGTTCTGCCTCTGCTTGCCTTCTGTGCTCATCCGCCAAACGTCTGTGGGCTTCATCCTCGCGTTTCTCATCTCTCATAAACTTCAGTAAAGCAATTATCTCTGGAGACAACGCTGAATATTGAGGTGAGGGACTGCGCGATGTGGGGGCTGAAGCGTCGTGGCCGGTCTGGTCATCCATCTCTGCGGGGCTATCACCCGCCTGGGTCATCCAGACGCTGGGTCCACGGCTACGTAAGGCGTGAGACATAACTACTTCCTCTGTGTACTATGTCTTAAATCAGTGTTGACCGGTCAGCCCGTCGTATCAACAAGATTTCAGACAAAAAATTAATTAAATACACAGATAAGTAGGTTATATATATAAAATATATATAAGGAAGCCGCGCGGTCAGCGAGTGTTAGTACATGTATGTGTGTGAGTGTGTCCCGGGCCGGCAAAGCGTCTCGCCCCAGCTGTGAGGGGGGGTGGAGGCGGCGCTGTGAGGGGGGGTGGAGGGAGAGGCGCGGCGACTCCCAGTCAGTCTAGTTACCCTCAGGACGCGGTCAGAGACGGGTGCACTGAACTTTACTCCTTACAAATGCCCAGAACGTGCCGTATACCTTGGGAATCCTTTAGAACAAGGTCACACATGAATGGCACGAACACACAATGCACTAAACACTTCACAGAAAATCACTGTCACTGACACTGCTCAAAGTTGCTGAAATTCTTCAAGGAGAGATGGCGCGGGAGTTGACCCAAGGCTTGACCCAAGACGGGAGGGGGCCCTAGCCGGCTTTCTACAAACTTTGCACTATCACTCGTAATTATCCAGTAAGACTACGCACTGCGCCATGTTAGCTTCTGAATAATTAGTTCTATATACAGGAGAGAACACAAACACCTGTATAGTTTTGTAGGTTCGGTTTACTGGATAAGAGTATGTACACAAAGGAGAGCAGCACTCTCTCTTGACTAGGCTCCCGGTCAACTGCTATAGGCGACGTATGGCAAGTGATACATTAGCAGCTTCCATACGTCGCCAGGCACATTAATTAAGCGTGTGGGATATGGTAATAACATTGCCACACGCTGCTAGCTAGGCTGAATAAATAATACATAAATGGAGCACATACATAATATATAATCCAGCATACAAAATATACATACACATATGATATACAAAGGATAGTTATTCATGCTCCGGTCCTTATAAGTGGCGGTGCTAATGGGCCCTAGTCTTAATAGGAACGAGTCTTAATATGCCCCAGTGCTAATAGTCATGGTAGTAATTAACGTAAATTAAGATTGGTCACAATTATTGATTCTTATTATTGTTAAGCCCGTTAATTTAATGTGTTAGGTTAATGTTGATAGTGTGTAATTGGTTAGGTTAGGGGATGGAGGAGAGAGGTGGGTAGGGTGAGGATAGGAGGGACGGTGGGAATGGGTCAGGGTGAGGATAGGAGTATGGGAAGAGGTGTGTTGGAGTGAGGATAGGAGGATGGGAAGAGGTAGGATAGAGTGAGGATAGGAGGATGGTAAGAGATACGTTGGAGTGAGGATAGAAATATTTGATTGTAGAAAGGTGGTGATGGGGCATGAAGGGAAGGAAGGGTTAAAGGTGGCAAATATGTCCTTCTCTTTACGAACTACCCCCCTCTCTCTCTCTCTCTCTCTCTCTCTCTCTCTCTCTCTCTCTCTCTCTCTCTCTCTCTCTCTCTCTCTCTCTCTCTCTCTCTTCTTTCTTCCCTTTCCTTCATACCTCTCTTCACTTTCCCATGTCCCCCTTCCCTCCCTTGCCTCTTTCCTTTCCCTCCCTTCGCCTCTGCTCCCTTCCCCTCTTCTCCCTTCCCCTCTCCTCCCCTCCTTTATCTTCTCTTTTACTTCCCTCGTCCTCCGTCAATATCAATCCTCAATACTGAACTGGAAACGCCTTTTAAGTGTTCTCTATTCTTGGTCGTTAAACCTCACCCCTCACACAACTCACACCTCACCTCACATCTCACCCCTCATACCTCACCCCTCACACCTCACACCTCACCCCTCACACCTCATCCCTCACACATCACCCCTCACCCCTCACCCCCCCTAACAACAGTACTGCTTCTCCCCCTCACCACACATTCATCACCTCCTCCCCACCACGAGAGCCTTCCCCTCCACCCACTCCATGACACAGAGCTATACCCGGTTTCCCTGCCCCTCCCACCCCCCTCCCACCCCCCTCCCTGGCACGACTACTCCTCCCTTTACCCCCCCTTACACCCCCCCTCAGGAGCACTCTGGGCCGGGTACTAGAGCTCCGCCGTCAGTCTCCTGCCGAAGGTGGGCGTCGTAAAAGAGGCGTTAGGCAGTGGAAGGTCACGAAGGGCTCCCCGTGGCTGTCTTAATGATCGTGAGAACCTCTGGATTTATATTAGTGTTTGTCCTTTTTAGATCATGAGTGTGTTGTGGGAGGGAGGGGGTGTGTTGTGGGAGGGAGCGGGTGCGTTGTGGGAGGGAGCGAGTGTGTTGTGGGAGGGAGCGAGTGTGTTGTGGGAGGGAGCGAGTGTGTTGTGGGAGGGAGGGGGTGCGTTGTGGGAGGGAGCGAGTGTGTTGTGGGAGGGAGCGAGTGTGTTGTGGGAGGGAGCGAGTGTGTTGTGGGAGGGAGCGGGTGTGTTGTGGGAGGGAGTGGGTGTGTTGAGGGAGGGAGCGAGTGTGTTGTGGGAGGGAGCAAGTGCGTTGTGGGAGGGAGTGAGTGTGTTGTGGGAGGGAGCGGGTGTGTTGTGGGAGGGAGCGAGTGTGTTGTGGGAGGGAGCGAGTGTGTTGTGGGAGGGAGCGAGTGTGTTGTGGGAGGGAGCGAGTGTGTTGTGGGAGGGAGCGAGTGTGTTGTGGGAGGGAGCGAGTGTGTTGTGGGAGGGAGCGGGTGTGTTGTGGGAGGGAGTGGGTGTGTTGAGGGAGGGAGCGAGTGTGTTGTGGGAGGGAGTGGGTGTGTTGAGGGAGACAGTGAGTTTTGTAGTGGGAGGGAGAGAGTGTGTTGTGGGAGGGAGCGAGTGTGTTGTGGGAGGGAGAGAGTATGTTGTGGAAGGGAGCGAGTGTGTTGTGGGAGGGAGCGAGTGTGTTGTGGGAGGGAGCGGGTGTGTTGTGGGAGGGAGCGGGTGTGTTGTGGGAGGGAGCGAGTGTGTTGTGGGAGGGAGCGAGTGTGTTGTGGGAGGGAGCGAGTGTGTTGTGGGAGGGAGCGGGTGTGTTGTGGGAGGGAGCGAGTGTGTTGTGGGAGGGAGCGAGTGTGTTATGGGAGGGAGCGAGTGTGTTGTGGGAGGGAGCGAGTGTGTAGTGGAAGGGAGCGAGTGTGTGTAGGAATGTGTGTATGAGAGCGTGTGTGTGTGTGTGTGTGTGTTTATGAGAACGTGTGTGTCCGGGGGGGGGAGGGGGGCGGAAGTTCTGCGTGGGAATCTGTGCACAAATACACACACACACACACACACGCACACTACAAAACCTATACCAACCACTCCACACTAAAAACATCACACTGACCAATATATCATCACTACTGCGCTGACAATTACAGTGAACTAAATATATGTTTGTTTATAATTCTCAACATAAACAAATCTTAGGTGAACTCTTTGCACTGTCATGTGGTAAAAGAAGTGTTATTAATTACGTCTCTTGGTAAGTTTCTCAAGACAAACACTTACCTGGTCTCACTTTGTATTGGAAATATTGAAGTACACGGAGGAGTTATTTCAGCCTTGCCTATGTGTCTTTGGTGGTAAATATAATACCTCATAGTAATGTGGGTCTATCCATAAATGCCAACGTTCAACAGAAGCTATAAATTTACATATGCTCCTCCATTCACCTGTGATTTACGCCGACCATTGTTGTATTTCTGTAATGCCGTTTATCCTGGAGGTCGGTTCTTCTTCTTTTTTCTTACCATGATTCATCGCTCAGGTCTGGCCTTTTCTACAGTTCCCCGACACAAGAGAACCTCGCCACAACTCCACTAGAGCCGCCATTCATGTGAGTTCATTCCCTGTGTCGAAACTCTCAAGTGGCTGCGACGAACAAAGCCCAGGATGATTTAAGCGGACCTACGCACACAATTGGTGATGATGGCAAAACAATTACTTCACCAGAATGAACAAAGTGCTAAGACAAATGGCAGTCGGAGCCAGCGCTAAATCTTGTTTAAGCAGACGAGAAAAAACAATAAAAGAAAAAAACGTGGATAGTTATGTGTGGCTGAGTTGAAATCTCCAGGTGTTTACACGCAGGTTGGGGCCACACGCCTTGTTTTAAGTAATTTCTTGGTATATTTTCATTCGGGTTGATTAAGCTTTACCCTGCACTTATATAAGAAAGAGGAGGAGAGAATCTGTCATCACGGAGATTCGTCGCAGACAGTCAAACAAGACGTCGCTAGAGACCAAACACCACAATATTTTAAAGCTTGTAATTAACATATCGTTAGCGCTTGCTTTGAAAGGTTATGGTGGGGTGGTGGGGGTGAGGATGGGGTTGGGGGGGTTGATTTGGGGTAATGGGCTAGGAATGCGTGTGGTGCAGGAGTGGGTGTGGGGCAGGGAAGAAAATGGGGGAGTAGCAGGGGAGGGGAAGGGAAGGGAAGGGAAGGAGTAAGAAAGGGGAGGTGGAATGAACTGGAAAGGGCAAGGAGGGAAAGATGGAAGGTAGGGGCTCAGAGCAAATGATGACGAAAAAAAATACAGTGAAAAATATAACATACACGGCGACGATTATAAACAAAAGCCTTCTTATTTTATTATGAGTTTAATGGAGATGTTGTTTACTTTAAGTCGTCTTGCAACAGGTGTAGAACGAGATACGAAGACATAGAATAGGGAGATAGAGGTCAATTATACGGAGACGAGAGTAGAAAGGTAATAAAAAGAATAATTAGTGAAAGGAATAGAAAAATGGCCAACAGACGGGCAGGCAGAGGAGCAATCAGACAGATAGTTAAACAAAGAGAGAACACCAGATAGACAGACAGATAGGGAGAGGCGATTAGACAGATAGAAAAGCATTCATACTGAGAGAGAGAGAGAGAGTAGAACGGACGAAGGACAGAGACAGCAAGGGTAGAAGTCGGACAATAAGAGACAGAAAGAAAAAAACCCATTAAGATAAATAAACAAAGATAACAAAAGCAGTGTGAACCAAAGACAAACAGACAGAAGGCATGCACTCACACGTCACCCCGGAGAGACTTGCTCGAGAAAATGCTTTTAGCCCAATGTACAAGTCAATAAAGCCAAGCTAATGAACAAATTACACACTAGAATAAGACAAGAGAAAGATGCAGAGTGACAGGACTTACTGGCGAATGCGTAACCGGACAAACAAGGGGAGCAATTGTATCAAAGAACTGTATATATTGAGACAGGTAGGTAAAGCAAATATATGCCCTTGATAATAAACATCTTTCGTTATATCGGTTCACACACACACACACACACAAACAAATAGTAAGCACAAGAGAGGGGAAGAATATTTATGAAGGAAGGTGCCAGGGAGGACTTTGGCAGGGTGAGACGGGGAGAGGGACAAGGGGGAGAGATGGGGAGGTTTGCTGGAGGTATCAGGGTGGTCGTTGACAAGGCAGAATGAACTAGTGGGCCTCCTGAGGGCCAACGACAAGTTATAAAAGGGCCATTGACAAGACTCAAGTTGAACTGATGGCGAAGGATGGACTAGTCTGGTCAGTGGCAGGACTCAGCTGGTTGATCCAGTGAGCCTCTGGGTGGACACACTCAAATATATGATGCTCGCCGCGAAAATGGGATTATAAAAGTTAAAGAATATATCAGGATTCTATAATGGGTCGATATATGAGATTATTATAGACGTTGAGTAAGGGAAGAAAAAGGCGTCTTTAACCAGGTTTTACCGTGATCATAGGTAAACCAACATGAAATCGTACACACAAAAGCTTTTATCGCCTGTCTCACTTACTTAACATTCATGTATCTACTTAACTACACTATTATTTGGCCAAATTATCGGTTCTGTGGTTGTATGTAAATTAGGAACGTCAGCGGGATGTCAGAAACGTTAATGGAGTCTAAGAACCGTTTCCGGGGTGTCAGAAACGTCATCGAAGTGTCAGGAACGTCAGCGGGGTGTCAGGAACGTCAGCAGGGTGTCAGGAAAGTCAGTTGGGTGTCAGGATAAATGATCTAAATAACAGTGCCAGCTAGTCTTCCTCTCTCCCTAGTGCCAACCGCGTGTACCGGGGTACCAATACGCATGTAGGGGGGACGTGGTGAGGGGATGTGGTGAGGAGGGGTGGTGAGGGGATGTGGTGAGGAGATGTGGTGAGCAAATGTGGTGAGGGGATGTGGTGAGGAGATGTGGTGAGGGGATGGGGGAGGGATGGGGGGTTGGGGGGTGATTCCACGCCCTTCCCAGTCGGTGGGTCCTGATACCTTCCGTCTGCGCCTGACGGATGGTACCATTCACCACCTCCCAGGATGGGCGAGGATGGGGGAGGGGATGGGGGGGGGGGACGGGGGGGGGGGGATTCCACGCCCTTCCCAGTCGGTGGGTTCTGATACCTTCCGTCTGCGCCTGACGGATGGTACCATTCACCAGCTCCCACGATGGGCGAGGATGGGGGAGGGGGATGGAGGGGATTCCACGCCCTTCCCAGTCGGTGGGTCCTGATACCTTCCGTCTGCGCCTGACGGATGGTACCATTCACCACCTCCCAGGATGGGCGAGGATGGAGGAGGGGAATGGGAGGGGATGGGGGGGATGGGGGTGATTCCACGCCCTTCCCAGTCGGTGGGTCCTGATACCTTCCGTCTGCGCCTGACGGATGGTACCATTCACCAGCTTCCAGGATGGGCGAGGATGGGGGAGGGGAATGGGAGGGGATGGGGGGGATGGGGGTGATTCCACGCCCTTCCCAGTCGGTGGGTCCTGATACCTTCCGTCTGCGCCTGGCGGATGGTACCATTCACCAGCTTCCAGGATGGGGGAGGGGAATGGGGGGGATGGGGGGTTGGGGGGGGATTCCACGCCCTTCCCAGTCGGTGGGTCCTGATACCTTCCGTCTGCGCCTGACGGATGGTACCATTCACCAGCTCCCAGGATGGGCGAGGATGGGGGAGGGGGATGGGGGAGGGGGATGGAGGGGGGATGGGGGGGGGGGGATTCCACGCCCTTCCCAGTCGGTGGGTCCTGATACCTTCCGTCTGCGCCTGACGGATGGTACCATTCACCACCTCACAGGATGGGCGAGGATGGGGGAGGGGATGGGGGGGGGATGGGTGGGATGGGGGGGGGGGGGATTCCACGCCCTTCCCAGTCGGTGGGTCCTGATACCTTCCGTCTGCGCCTGACGGATGGTACCATTCACCACCTCACAGGATGGGTGAGGATGGGGGAGGGGGATGGGGGGGGAAGGGGGGGATTCCACGCCCTTCCCAGTCGGTGGGTCCTGATACCTTCCGTCTGCGCCTGACGGATGGTACCATTCACCACCTCCCAGGATGGGCGAGGATGGGGGAGGGGGATGGGGGGGATGGGGGGATTCCACACCCTTCCCAATCGGTGGGTCCTGATACCTTCCGTCTGCGCCTGACGGATGGTACCATTCACCACCTCACAGGATGGGGGAGGGGGATGGGGGGGGGGATGGGTGGTATGGGGGGGATTCCACGCCCTTCCCAGTCGGTGGGTCCTGATACCTTCCGTCTTTGCCTGACGGATGGTACCATTCACCAGCTCCCAGGATGGGCGAGGATGGGGGAGGGGGATGGGGGAGGGGGATGGGGGGGGGGATGAGGGGTTCCACGCCCTTCCCAGTCGGTGGGTCCTGATACCTTCCGTCTGCGCCTGACGGATGGCACCATTCACCACCTCCCAGGATGGGCGAGGATGGGGGAGGGGGATGGGGGGGGGATGGGGGGATTCCACGCCCTTCCCAGTCGGTGGGTCCTGATACCTTCCGTCGGCGCCTGACAGATAAGAACATAAGAACATAAGAATGGAGGAAACTGCAGCGGGCCTATTGGCCCATACTGGGCAGTCCCGTTTACACCCAACCCCTATTGCTCATATGAGCATCCAACCTATGTTTGAAGCAATTCAGCGTATTCGAGTTAATGATGATATTTGGTAACTTGTTCCATTCATCCACTACTCTGTTTCCAAACCAGTGTTTACCTATTTCACGCCTAAATCTAAATTTGTCCAATTTAAAACCATTGTTACGAGTTCGCTCCTGGTTGGATAATTTGAGTACCTTTGTAATGTCCCCTTTGTTTAGCCCTGCCTTCCATTTATACACCTCTATCAGGTCGCCCCTCGCTCTACGTCTCTCAAGGGAGTGCAAATTAAGATGCTTTAACCTGTCTCTATACTCAAGGTTCCTGATACCCGGGATTAGTCTTGTCATTCTCCTCTGGATTCTTTCCAAGGATTCTATATCCATTCTGTAATACGGTGACCAGAACTGGACTGCGTAATCCAGGTGTGGTCTCACAAGAGCAAGATACAGTTTTAGGATGACCTCGCTAGTCTTGTAACTAACACTCCTTTGTATGAACCCAAGTACTTTATTAGCCTTGTTACGAGCAAAAACACATTGTTTACTTGGCTTAAGGTTCCTACTTATCATTACTCCTAAATCTCTCTCGCAGTCGGATTTCTCTATGGCATCGTTGTTCATCTGGTATCTGGTTTCCCTGTTTACATTCCCTATACTGAGTACTTTACATTTGTCAATGTTGAATTTCATCTGCCATTTTTCAGACCATTCGAAAAATTTGTTTAGATCCTCCTGTAGTTTTGCCGAGTCCTCGTCAGATTTGATAACACGTCCTATTTTAGTATCATCAGCAAATTTACTTATGTTGCTGTCTATGCCGATATCTATGTCGTTTATGTATATAATAAACAATAATGGTCCAAGTACTGAGCCTTGGGGAACTCCACTTGTGACGTTGCTCCAATGGGACTTAGTGCCGTTAATGCTCACTCGCTGTTTCCTGTCCTGTAACCACGCCCTAATCCATTTAAGGATGTCACCTTTGATGCCATGAGCTTCTACCTTTCTAATTAGTCTTTCGTGGGGTACTCTGTCGAAGGCTTTGCTAAAGTCGAGATATACCACATCATAATTGTGCCCCTCGTCCACTGATTCGAAAACTGATGAAAAGAATGTTAATAGATTAGTTAGGCAAGAACGTCCGCTTGTGAAGCCATGCTGGGAATCATTGATCAATCTGTGCTTCTCCAGGTGATTTCGAATAGAGTTTGAAATGATTGCTTCCAGTAATTTGCCTACTATTGATGTTAGACTGATTGGGCGGTAGTTAGAGGATAGTGATCTATCCCCCTTCTTGAAGATCGGTATTACATTCGCTATCCTCCAGGATTCTGGTACTACACCTGTTTTTAAGGACATGTTAAACAACTTTGCTAAGGGCATACTAAGCTCTTCCTTACATTCCTTTAATACTCTGGCAAATATCTCATCGGGACCAGGTGACTTATTAGGCTTTAGTTTGTCTATTTGCTTACTAACATCGTTACTAGTCACTACTATCTCACTTAATTTGTTTTCTTCACTATCTCTGAATAGAGTCGGTGCCTCGGGTATCATGTTTAAATTTTCGCTGGTGAAAACTGTTGAAAAATATTTATTCAAATTATTGCTCATTTCTCCGTCGTTATCAGTGAGCTCGCCGGAGTCTGACCGTATTGGTCCAATCTTTTCTCGTGTTTTAGTTTGGTACATTTGGTAGAATCCTTTGGGGTTTGTCTTTGCCTCCCTTGCTATCCTTACCTCATTATTCCTCTTTGCTTTCCTTATCTCGGTTTTAACCCTACTTGCCAATACCCTATAATAGTCCCGGAGGTGAATTTCGCCACGATTTATCCTTCTACCAATAGCCTTCCTTTGGCCAATGATGTTCTTTAAATAATTATTTATCCATTTAGGGTCATTGTTGTTTGATCTGAGTTTTTTGTATGGTATGTTCTGCCTTTGTGCATTAAGTAACTCACTATTTAAATTGTCGTGGAACTCGGCAATCTCAGATCTCGTTATCAGGTCGGTGTCATCTGTCAGGTTCACGGCCAAGCGCGACACCCCCTCTCTTAGCTGCCTCTTTAAACTGTCAAAGTTTGCCCTTCTGAAATCTGGTACTTTAGTGGAATTTTCCTTACGTCTGCCCTGAAAATCTAACTGGAATCGAATTTCTTTGTGATCGCTGTTTGCAAGTTCGTTCCCTACCTCGACATTGCTAATGAGGTTTTCTCTGTTTGACAAAACTAAATCCAATATATTATTACCCCGTGTGGGTTCGGTTATATGTTGACTTAGGAAACAGTCCTGGATCGTCTCGAGAAAATCCTCTGATTCTGAGTTTCCCGTAAGGTCGGTCCAATCTATTTGGCCAAGGTTAAAGTCGCCTACTATACAGACTTTGTTGTGTATGGAAGCCCTGCGCATTTCATCCCAGATAAGTCGCACCATTCTCCACCTCCCAGGATGGGCGAGGATGGGGGATGGAGGGTTGGAGGGGATGGGGGGATTCCACACCCTTCCCAGTCGGTGGGTCCTGATACCTTCCGTTGCCAACTACCGGATGGTATCATTCTCCACCTCCCAGGATGGGTGTGGATGGGGGATGGGGGGATTCCACACCTTTCCTATTCGGTGGGTCCTGATACCTTCCGTTGCCAACTACCGGATGGTACCATTCTCCACCTCTCAGCATGGGGGATGGGGGGATTCCACACCCTTCCTATTCGGTGGGTCCTGATACCTTCCGTTGCCAACTACCGGATGGTACCATTCTCCACCTCCCAGGAAGGGTGTGGATGGGGGATGGGGGGATTCCACACCCTTCCCAGTCGGTGGGTCCTGATACCTTCCGTTGCCAACTACCGGATGGTACCATTCTCCACCTCCCAGGATGGGTGAGGGCAGTCATAGTTATAGCCATATTCGTAGCCGTATTCAAGTTCAGTCAAGGGTCGAGATGACAGCTCCCACCCATGAAGGGTTGTGCGGGGAATACTGTCATACTCTGTCAGTGTCGAGATGACAGCTCCCACCCATGAAGGGTTGTGCGGGGAATACTGTCATACTCTGTCAGTGTCGAGATGACAGCTCCCACCCATGAAGGGTAGTGCGGGGAATACTGTCATACTCGTGTTGTCACCCACTCGAGTGATAAGTTCAAGTGAGCAACTGGCTGGGTCCAGCCTCGATCTCGTCCCGCCGGAGCTGGACGGTGGTACCTAGTTCGCCAGGCCACCGCCAGGGGGACATTAATCAACATTCCAGAAGTTGTATTTATGTTACATGTGGTATTTTTGCAGTTTTTCTTCAATAATTGATTTATTTTCGCAGTTCTTAACGTGATTTTAAACTCAAATAGCAGAGTTACCGTGGCGCTGTTGTTTATAACTGTTTGGTATTCTTTTGTATGTGTTTTGGTATAGGTTCTTGCAAAATTTCTTCATGATTCACGACACTCATGCACACGACAGTCAAACACGCACACACAAGTGTATCCTGAGTTTGTCGCCAAGATTGGCTGTAAAAGGGCCACACACAGCTTCAATACAATTGTAACTCTGCTATTGGAGTATAAATTCATACAAATCCTGAGAAAAACTACGAAAATATATGAATTATTAAAGAAAAACAACAAAACCACCTTCAGAAAAGCCGACAGTAGACCGCTGGCGGTGGCCTGACGAACTACGTCTAGCACCGCCGGGACCAGTTCGAGGCTGGGCCCAGCCAGTTGCTTTTTTTTTTAATGGGAATTAGCCCACCCGGGCACAGCTCAAACGACCCACAACGGGGCCTGGGGGGGGGGGGGGGGCGAAAAAGGAACAGAAATAAATTTAAAATATAGAAGAAAAAGGTTATACTGTGTTAATGTACACCAGGAGGAGGGTTTCTGTTTACTGGGGTTGGCGTCTCTTGGTGCCGCAGTAGGTGATTGGTGCTTTGGTAGAGTTAGTTTGTCTAACTGTCTCTGTCCGTCTGTCTCTCAGTCTCTGTCTGTAAAAATCGGTCAACTTAAAATCATTAAATTCGCTGGATGGCCAAAAAGATAATAATATCATCAATTCCATTTATTTTAGAAGGACTTATTCATTTTTGTTGAAATCATGGACATACAAAGCCAATATATCTTCATTTGATTCTACCAGTGTGAATGGCAAAGTTAATTAATACCACCACTCCAACTGTTGGCCCAAACAAGTCGTAAAGTAGTTCTTTTTTGTAATACATCGAGTCACTAAGGGAATAAAAAAATAAAACATGAATTTAGGTCACTGAATTTATCTTATTAGTAGGAAATTGTGGTTAAACTTATGCACAAATGAAACATGCCTGGGAAGTACCTAGCACTAGTTACCTATTAAAATATGAAATCTAGGCTAATAAGTAAATATACTAAGGAAATGATTATTTTGGTAGTGCTGGACTGTTATTAATTGCGCTCATTACGAAAATTGGGTCGATATTAATTCTGATAAAGGACGTCATTCACCATCCCAGAGGAAGCTGTTCTCACCACTCTTCAAATAGACCATTTACGACGTTTTTTTAGTTCAATTTGATTTCAATACATTTCTACACATAAATTAGTTGTATTAGTTATCTTAAAGGCTAACCTTTTATGATGGTTAGGCGAATTTGGAGGATATAAACGGCGAGTAGAGGCTGGCGGCATTTTTCGTACACAAACATGGACCGCTTTAAAAAAAAACAATACTATTCTGCATGTGCTGTTCTGTATGGAGTATATCGTATAACAAATATTATTCCTTTGCAGATTTATACATTTTATGTCCATCCAAATCAATTATCTTTCTTTTGGTTTCAAAAATAGTTCCCGGACGACATTTCCCCATGTTCCAATAACGATGGCTGTCCACGGGTGAACCTCGTGGAGAACTGAAGTTGTGTGTGTATTTGACCAGCCTAAGACCTCCAATTACGTAATCCCCGAGTGTTTTAATCTCAGCCAATCATAACCCTAGATGAACCCTTTAAAGATTATAATCATTAGCTGTGGGAGTACAGTATCCGATTCAAACAACACTACTAGCCAATGATTGTGTCTTTAGTATTCATCCAGGGTTATGATTGGTGGAACACTGACATCCTCTATTAAAGATGGATGTTCAATTTTTTCCCAGCAATGACGTGTATCGCTGTAAGTTGATCTTGAGAGTTGATGACAAGTTTGAAGGCGAGAGAAATATACAGATGTTCAAACTCTGTTCTTATCATATTATTAGTGTGTGTGTGTGTGTGTGTGTGTGTCTATTAAATGTGGAACAAATAATTTCTGATAGCGACTGAGGTGGATACTTAGTTTAAATCTCTCTCTCTCTCTCTCTTTTCACCATCTTTCTCTTTATTAAGTCTTGAAAGAGAGAGAAGCTAAGTGAAACAGCAGGAATTTATCTGATGGACTTAGTACGAAGCCTCACGACCCTACAATTATCTCTTTATAACAAGCAGCATTATTTTCAAGGCAAGATACCATCACCCTCTCGTAAGCACAGGCGGAAGCGAATACAGGTCACAGATTCTTGTTTACAACGCTATAGGTCCGTGAGGCTTTGGATCCGGATTCAATGCAACAGATTTTCCAGCATTATTATTATTTGTTTACTGTAAATTGGAGGAGTTTATTGTTTTCTTGTGTTTTATGATTAGGATGAATGTATGAAGTTACGATAGTCTCTCGGTGTAATTTTTTTTGACATTTTAGCTAATGATAATTATTTTTTTGTGTGAATTAGTTTAAGATTTGAAACATTAATTAAGGATATGTGTTTAGTTTAGTTTTTTTAAGAGTTTATAAAGGCAAGAAAATATATCGAGTTGTGGTCGAGTTTCTGTACGATTTCGACGCCATTTTAGGCTATCATATTTTTTTACGTAGCTTAAAGGATGAGCCACAAATTGACAGGGATAACTGGTATATCTCCGTCAGTGTTGAGAAGGTTAAGAAAACGGATGCACCTTGTTACAGGGGAAAAGTGCTATAGTGTGTGAAAGATTATGACAGTGGTGAGAACAGTAGTACAGGATACAGTGGTCATAGAGGGTGTGACAGATTATTTCAGTGGTGAGAACAGTAGTACAGGATACAGTGGTCATAGAGGGTGTGACAGATTATTACAGTGGTGAGAACAGTAGTACAGGATACAGTGGTCATAGAGGGTGTGACAGATTATTACAGTGGTGAGAACAGTAGTACAGGATACAGTGGTCATAGAGGGTGTGACAGATTATTACAGTGGTGAGAACAGTAGTACAGGATACAGTGGTCATAGAGGGTGTGACAGATTATGACAGTGGTGAGAACAGTAGTACAGGATACAGTGGTCATAGAGGGTGTGACAGATTATTACAGTGGTGAGAACAGTAGTACAGGATACAGTGGTCATAGAGGGTGTGACAGATTATTACAGTGGTGAGAACAGTAGTACAGGATACAGTGGTCATAGAGGGTGTGACAGATTATTACAGTGGTGAGAACAGTAGTACAGGATACAGTGGTCATAGAGGGTGTGACAGATTATTACAGTGGTGAGAACAGTAGTACAGGATACAGTGGTCATAGAGGGTGTGACAGATTATTACAGTGGTGAGAACAGTAGTACAGGATACAGTGGTCATAGAGGGTGTGACAGATTATGACAGTGGTGAGAACATATTTTCTATTTGTTCTCCGTTACAATGAAGTGGAAGCTGCCAGAAGAAATAAAGTAATGGTCAAGTAAAGGTAATAGCAATGAAGGTAATAATACTGTTGACGGCAATAGTTATAGAACAGTAAGAATAGTTAAGAATAGATATTTCAGTATATTACTACTACTTCTACTACTACTTTTTTTTTTTTTTTTTTTTTTTTTTTTTTTTTTTTAAAGTGGCCTCCAGCCTCCCCCAATAGCCACACCTTCGCCACCATTTATTAACCTTAATATTAAATATCCTAATACATAAAAAACTATCCTATCTGTGTTGAATTAGTTGAGCCGCAGATCTATGCGGCATTCAGTGACTGTAGCCTCATAGTCAATATCTGCAGCAGTTGTCGGAGTAGGGGCAGAAGCTCTCGTTCCCCTGAGGCAGAGCAAAGCCGACCGAAGGAGAGAGGACAGTCGACATCTCATCCAGGCTGTAACATAACTTCTGGGCTGCTGCTTCTGTTCGGAGATCAGCTCCGCGAGTCTGGCGTAGAAACATCTTGCACTTGGGCCCATCCCTCCAGAGGTTGTGAACATTAGAGGAGTGAAGCTGCCTTGATCAACATTTTGTATTCTCTCCCCATATGCCCTTCTCTTGTCGTTCTCGTTCCTCTTATGCGCAGCATCGAGAGCTAGGTTACGGTGACAAACGGCCATGGGATTAAAAATCCTGATGTCGAAGAAAGCTCGCTGTCCCCGCGTCCAGAATCCTCGAGCACTGACGTCCACACGGGCTTCGTTAGAAGTGTTTGAAGTCCTATGTTGGAAGATCTCGCCATCCAGTGGGAGGAGGGTCGGTTCTACCATGACGTCCCGGCAGATTTCCTTCAACATATTTGCTGTGAGATCCCTTACCTCGTCATGCCTCATGCATATGAAGCCCCCCTTCTTGCAGACCATGGCGTGATCGCCATCATAGGGAGAGCCACACACGCATTGGGAGGGCAGACCATCTACTGGCCAACCGTACCTTAGAGCAATGGCATCTGTAAATTCTTGTTTGTTAAGGCTGAAACCATTTGCCCTTATCGGTAACGTAGTTAACCAGTTCGAGGCGCCCACCTCCTGCGCTATAGCTACTTTTTTTGTCAGATTTTCTGGAACATGCAGCAATAGTTGCTGCAACATGTCATTTTGGCAGTGCTGCCGATCTGTTGTAATGGACCTACGGATCTTATTAACTTCGCTGGTGTCCACTTCCCCTGTTGTATTCTGGGCTATTATGTGGTCAGTGAGGGCTGCCGTGAGCTTAAGTGAATTTTGATGTTCAGAGTCAGCAATCTCCTCTGGATTAGTTAGTCCCATCCCTCCCAGTCTTGGTGGAAGTGCAAGAAGTGTTCTTTCTGCTCGGGTTAAGTCAGGATGTTTCACTAGTTTGGTAATGAACTTGACACTGATTGCTTCTTCCAAAGGGTGGAGGAGGGGTCTGATCTCAGGGATGGTACGCATCAGGTAGTTCCAACGATGCTTGACTCCATGGGTGAATGCTGCAAAGGCCGCATGTGGCTCTGTGTTAGCAATCTCCGATAGAGCTTGGATTTCGCTAACCCACTCATTCACCTTTCCCCGCTACATACTGGGTCTTGAAGTCCGTAGTGCCAATTACTGCGCCTAGATGTCTTTGGCCGTCCTTAGTTATTTTGACCTCACTTTCGCCGAAAACCTCCACAGCCCGATCATAATGATCTGGCTTCACGATGAGGAAGGATTTGCTGGCGTTTGGGTGGTACCCTATTTGTGGACCTCGCGATGTTACCAGGTCCCACCACTTTTTGATGTCCTCCACTTTTCCTGCTCCTGTGAGGTCATCAGCATATGCCACTTGCTTGACCCTAGTTGTTTCAAACTTTATTTCTTGTTGGAGCACTGATAGGCCTATTACATACATTGCCATTGCAACGGGGTCCCCCTGTGTTGTTCCCTCGGTCGACTGTAGGATGGTATCACCTCGTAGAGCCTTGTTGTTTACTATGTAGAGGTCTGATGGATTCCTATACGAATTTTCAACATACATCGCAAAGCTAGGACACTTGATCTTGATGTTGTGCAGTGCAGCCTTGCGGTTAAGGTAGTCGTCGACTTACGACCTATGCGACTTACGTCTGTTCGACTTTACGACCGGCGGTACGACAGTTTTGGCCCCAGCCCCAGTGTAAATAATAAACCAATTGTACTGTAGTATGCAGTGATTTACTTAAACCTGACGACCGTAACAATAATGAACAAAGAAAATGTTGATAAAATATGACTTAAAGATGATTATATTATCATTACACATTACAGTATAATATACGTAAGGTAATTATAACATAGGCCGACTTACGACCAGATCAACTTACGACCGGTCGGCCTCGCAATCACGCTGCTCAAATATCAATCTCATGGCGTGAATGGCCGCCTCCCCACCAGCCTGGTGGCCAGCACACACTTGTAGGTTCCCTGCTGCTGCCCTGACATCATCCTTTACCACCTCCATTATGCACTTTCCGATAATCCGCCTCAGCACTTCCCCCACCCCTATAGGTCTACATCCTGGTTTCTTTTCCAGAGGAATAAGGCGGCAGGCCGTCAGGGCCTGGAGGTGATGGCAGCAAGAGGATGCAAGCTTTCTTGCAAGGGCGGCAATGGCAGTGCAGAGATCACTTGCTACAGGGCCAAACTTGTTTGTGCTGAGGATGACTCTCCAACCGTTTGCATCCAGACCTGAAGGACCGGCTCCTCCACGAGTCTTCAGTGCCTTTTTCCACACCATCTCTCCTGTTATTTTCTCGAACAGGACAGCATTTGGTGGGATATAGTCACCCGGGAGCCTGATGCCTTCAACTTCACTACTACTACGACTACTTCTACGACTAATCTAGAAACTGCAAATATTACTAAACACTCATCTTTACTGTGTGTGTGTGTGTGTGTGTGTGTGTGTGTGCGCGCGTAATAAGCAGTAATAATCAAGCTTAAAAGAGTTACACGAAATCAATTAAGGAAGGTAACAAAGGTAAGAGTTCATATTATTATCATTACCTGTGTTGTGCTGGGCATGAGGTATATTACCCACTGGGCATGAGGAAGGAGGTGCCAAGAAGCCAATTATAGACGTAGTGATATAATGTGATCAGAATTAAACGCCAGAGACACATATAATGCAGATAGTTGGCATCTTAATCTCGCTGCCAGACACACAAACTTGATTGGTCCAGAGGGGGAGCCAATGAGAGAGTTTTTTTTTTTTATGGGCTAATTTAGAAGGATTTGATTCGTCGACGAGGAGGTATTAATTTAATTTGGTTAGGTTAGGTTAATATTTTTTATTTTTGTTGTTGATGTTGGTTATTGTAGTTATTTTTGTCTGTTGTTTTCTTTCTCTTGTTTGGTTTCTTGTTTGTAATATTTTTGGCCCTTGAGTTCCTTTGGTAGCTCAAGACACTACATAGATTAGTGTGAGTGTGTGTGTGTGTGTGTGTGTGTTTTGTGCACGTGTATGTACGTTTCATGTGTTGTATGGGTGTATATATACTTACGTGTGTAGTACGACAGACGCTTGGATGTTGTGCTGTCTACTCTGCACGGTTACGTCCCGCTGTTGTCCGGCTTATGACTCACTGGTCTGGACCGTCAATCATGGTCCTCATGTCTTCTCACCCTGGCCCAGTCACCTCACCCTACTGATATGACGTGTGTGTGACGTAGGCAGTCGTCTAGGCCACTCGGGGACTCATATAAGACCTTGTGAGCGGTACTGTGTCACCTCTTAGGGGAGGCAGAGTCGTTCACAGAGTAAACACAAGACTAAGAACAGGTCAGTTTTTCTTAATGGTTATGTAAATATTAATTCAAAATTTGTTTGGTGTGTGTGTCTGTGTGTGTGTGTGTCTGTGTGTGTGTGTGTGTGTGTGTGTGTGTGTGTGTCTGTTTTATTATCCTACCCACAACTTCTAGCGAGGGTATTGTTTTCTCTCCCATTTGTCTGTCTGTCTGTGGGTAAATAACTCGAGAACTTGTTTGTGGATTTGATCAACGTGTGAGATGGTCCTTATGATAAATATATTGGTGTATACGATGTCTATAATTTTGTACAGGTTTTGATAGGGTGATGGTAGGCGGGGGTTAAAGAAAACGGAGACAAGAGACAATTTCCACGGGTCACTATGTTAATTTACAGTAAAAGTTTTACACGGCAACACACACACACACACACACACACACACACACACACTATACCCTACAGTGCTACACACACACACACACACACACTATACGCTATACCCTACAGTGCTACACACACACTCCCTAGTCTACACCTACATACACACTATACTGCACACACACACACACACACACACACACACACTATACGCTATACCCTACAGTGCTACACACACACACTCCCTAGTCTACACCTACATACACACTATACTGCACACACACACACACACACACACCCCCCCCCCCCCACACACACACACACACACACGTTATAACCCAACACACACAAGTCATGCATCATACTCACCACAATACAGACATATTACCTCCATTCATACATAATAACCTACAAACATAGTATATTTCCAACACACACACACACACTATACGCTACACCCTACAGTGCTACACACACACACACACCCAACACACACAAGTCATGCATCATACAGACATATTACCCCCATTCATACATAATAACCTACAAACATAGTATATTTCCAACACACACACACACACACACACACACACTAACAATCATTTAACCTAACATTATCTCCCCACCCCATATAATACCTTTACACATTTTTCTCCCCCAAAACAGCATGAACAACAAATGCTCTTCCACATCACCCAGCTCAAGTCTCCACACGGTAATAAATACACTGAAAAATAATACTCCCCCCTCCCCCCGCGTGGTCTGTACATTCACCAAATACTTATCATTATATCGTAAACGCCATTTAACCCGCCATAAACAGGTAAAAATAATAAAAAAAATACAATACCAGTTCAATACCTGTCTGCACAATTCACTAATACCGAGACAATACCGAGACTCCTCCTCACCCTCTCTCAGATTTGCTTTGCTGGAATAGAAAGAAAAAAATATAGAATCGTGAATATCGATCTAATTAACTTTTTTCCGTGAGGTGATAAAATACCTTTCGTTCATAGATACAAATCGTGAAAATAATCGAGGTACAATCCCCCTTGGCCAATAGAGCATCATCACCACCACCACCATCATCGCCACCATCCCCACCACCACCACCACCATCATCATCGCCACCATCCCCACCACCACCACCACCACCACTACAACATGACAATAGGAGGAGAGGATGACGACCAGCCAACCACTATTCACGAGTCATACAACCACAATCAACTACCACTATCCGCGTACTATTACTACTACTATACCACTACCTACACCATCAGCATTATCCCTTATCTTCACCACCACCAGCACCTCCAATCCCCACTCACCAACCACCACCAATACCAGCCAACCTTTCCCCTTCCACCACCATCCCCTTCTTCCTCTCGCCACCACTACCACCACCCCACCCCACACCACCACCTCACCCCCCCACACCACCAACCCCCCGCACCACCACCTCCCACCACTCCTCCACCACAACAAATCTGTCGCCGAGAAAAGCCTATATTTATCTGGTCGTGTTATGCCTCAATGGAAAAACGGGCGTTTATACCGGGCCGTCGATCCTGTGGTTCTCATCACGGCCGGAATACGCATGCATTATGGCCCCAAGCCTAGACTAAGGGCGGTGGGGGGGGGGGGGGGGGGAGGAGGGGCTTTGTGGGGCCCGCGCTGAGGGCAGTCAAAGCTTTCCTCAGCCCTGGTTTATTGTTAGCGGCTGAGATAAACCCCCCCCCCCCCCCTTATATGCTGTGTACTGTTCTCTCTCTGCTGTGGGGGAACATGTGGGGATGTTGTGTAGGGCTGGATAGGTAAGGATGGTCAGGTGAGAGGTAAGGAAGTGATGTATTATTAATGATAGGTACAGTACACTATCACCTTATATTACAGGAACAATTACAGTTACAGTTCACTATTACCGTGTTACCTTGTCATTACCACACACTATAGTCATTAATTACGTAGCGCCCCGTGTTATCATCGTCTTCTGTAACACGGTAGAAATCTATGACACTCTTGTATACATAGTGATTCGAAAACCAGTGTCACATGTTACCGATTCGTGGCAAAGAACACACACACACTACATACATACATACATACATACATACATACATACATATACATACATACATACATACTGTAATGAGGATAATGATGCTGTTATTGTTTATTATCGAATACGGGGAGGATAATGAGGTTAATTATGTAGTAATTAAGAGATTTGGTAATAAGGAAGTATTTTATATTGGTATTTGAATGAGGGTGGAAGGTCGTCTGAATGTTGTCACTGTGGAAATAATGGTGTTTTGACTTAGTTAATATAGTTATGTTTATAGTGTCTTTATAGAGTGTGTGTTTATATAGTCTGAGTGATTATTATGGACTATATGGTGTCAGAAATTTGAAGGAAAAACTAGGTTGTTTATGGTGAATTTAAAGTGCAACTATAGGCTTACAAGATGTCAAAAATTATAAAAAAAATGTTTGGTGTTCATGGTGAATTTAAAATACAACCATAGGCCTACAAGATCTCCAAAAAAAAAAATAGTTTGATATTTATGGTGAAATTATGTCACTATCACCATGCTCTCTATTCGTCACTATTAAACACTGTATCCTATATATTTTCACGCCCCCTCATTCACTATATGTTTCGTCTCACTAT
>CAUDMG010003598.1:0-118475 GCA_958450375.1 Homarus gammarus | reverse complement strand
TAGATACATATTAATGGATATATTGATGGATACATACTAAATAGATACATATTATATGCATACAACTCGATGAATACATACGAGATGGATACATAAATGAATACATGAACAGACACGTAGATGGTTATATTGATTAATACACAGACGAATACATAGGTGTATACATAGATACTTACTCACGCAATTCCGTCCCCCCCAAAAAAGAAAAAACAAATAGAAGAAATTCCTATAAAATAGTAAATAAAAAAATAAATAAATAAATCTAGAGAGAAAAGAACAAACACAACAAGTTCACACCCCCCCCCCCCCCCCGGGGCCTCCCAAACTGAAGCAGTATCGACCCAACACGAGATAAAACAACACACCTGGACCACACGACAGCCAGGATAAGTCAGTTCGAAGCCTCATTCCTAGAGTGACTCAGTATAAACTACGTCGCTGAGGTAAACAACCCAACACAACACAACCACGCCAGGGTGAAAAGTTCTCTCTCTCCCCTTCATCAGCAAAGAGCTTTATCGGTGGTAGGAAAGAAGGAAGGAAGGAAGGATGAAGGAGGTTAAGGAACTATCATCTGTTATGGGCGATCAATGAAGACTTTATCGCCAGGGAGGAGTGATCGCCTGGCGTGGGAAGTAACGTTTTGACTGATCGCCAATGAGGGAGAGTTTGGTGTTGAAAGGTATATTAGTCCTGTGTCCACTATTGCCGATACGAGAGTGGATGGTGGAAGATACGTTTGGTTGATGGATAGCTTAGGTGGATTGAGGGTGGTGGTGTTATGTGGGAAAAGAGTGGATGATGTGGATTACGTGGATGGATGAGTGGATGGAAGGTAAGCGGGAGAGAGAAAGAAGAGAAGAAAAGAATATGAGAGAATGGATGGTTGGATAGAGAAGGACAGAGAAAAAAAGGGAGGAAAGGGAGAATGAGAGAGAGAGAGAGAGAGAGAGAGAGAGAGAGAGAGAGAGAGCCAGTAGAATATGAACGACAACAACAGTCCCAACAGCGAGTCGACCTCAAACTGTCGACCTCAAACTGACAGCACCACGAGGGAACATGATATATGGCACCACCTTAGTATTTCATGAAGGAGTGAACTCATGTGGAGCAAGTGTGTTTGTGTGTGTACGTGTGTGTGTATGTGTGTGTACGTGTGTGTGTGTGTATGTGTGTGTACGTGTGTGTGTATGTGTGTGTACGTGTGTGTGTGTACGTGTGTGTGTGTATGTGTGTGTGTACGCCTTATATGGTATGACCGCTCGTAGCGCCCTGCTAGTATATTACTCAAGTTCTCTGAATAGCTTATTGACATTCAAGGTATGCCGGGAGAACCAGATAGGTACTCATTTGCTATATCGCAATTGAAGCCTTTGCCTGTCTAATAATCTGTTTATCTGACCCAGTTGAGTTGCTATCTGATGTACAGGGTTGAGAGTGTCTGTAACGCCCTGATAATTTACTTTGAGGAAACTGATAAAAAAAGGAAATGTTATCTACACAATCGATCTGGTATAATTAGTTTTGCTCCGTCTGTTTGTTTAATGTAATGGTCTTGTTTATTGAATACCATCTCAAGGACTTTCTCGTAAGGAGCAGAATTAAGTCAGTCCCCGGTAAATTAATCGATGTCTTTTTTTTTCCAGCATATTTGGTTCTCTAGTCGTGACGGACCAATTGTTATGCAGGGATGATTGCTGTCCTGGGATGTGATTGGTCCATTTATGATGTGAGGTCTCGGTGAAGGGTGAATTCTAATGCATCGTGACTTATAGATTAAGTACAGGTATGATGAAATTATAGATGTTATTTGTCGAGGCGAATGATTTTGTTACGAACTGATTCGATTCTGAACAGGTTTTGAGGATTTTGCTTCTTTTTGTTTAGCGACGAACATAAAAGCCAACAATCAGGACACTAGTTGTTTGTGATCAAGAGAATATATCATGTAAAGTGTATTTATATCCTATCTTTATATGACTTACTTTATAATTTTCTCGTAAGTTATGCTCAGAATTTTCAAGAAATAATAATCTAAAGTTGAGAGTCGCAGATAATTCTACCTTAATATTTTCCTCCCTTAGAAAATGTTACGAGAATTTATTCAATTTGAGCCTCAACTTAATTCTGGGACGTAATTCTGAAGTAATTTTGGACGTAAGTATAATGAAAAATGATCATGTCTATAAAATTCACACCATAATATATTATCCAGTAGTATTGGTAATTGTATTTAACACATTCCAGACTTGAATAATTTGTATCCATAAATAACACTTCACCCTTTCACACCATACCTTCACCATAAGCTATATAACAAATAATGTAAAGCCATATTAATCCCAATTTGTATGGATAATACTTTATAATAGTCATATGTATTAGTTATATAAAGAGGTGGCTACCATCTCGTATCTAATACGTATTCAAAGAACTTAAATTAGGATCACATTCGCGTGTGATGATCAATGCCTACTATCAGTCATGGCGTTCCTGTGGGGATTACCCTGGGCCCATCACTAATTTGGCGTGTAGCCCATCTTCCCTCCCTCCCTGTGTCCTCCCCTCTCTCCCCCTACCTCTCTCCGTCCCTCTTTCCTTCTTATTGTACCTCCATACTTCCCTCCCTCGTTCTCTCCTTCAACCTCTCTCTCTCTCTGTCCCTCCTTTCCTCTTACTGTACCTCCAAACCTCCCTCCCTCCTCCTCTCGTCCTCTGTCCCTCCCTCTCACTATAACACCCTAGCCGTGTACCGTCTATCACTTTAACTGTGCTCTTGCTCCATATCAGTGCCGAACATAAATCTGCCGTGACCTTACCTTGGCCTGTGTTGCTCAAACCATCCCCCAATACTGCCGTAGACAGCCATAGTCACCTGTTGCCTGCTGGGATCTGCCATAAAGTGCCATAGCTCTTTGATGGACTGCCAGGTCTTGCTATAAAGTGTTTATAGGCTGTTTGTAACCCGCTGAGAGTTCACATAAAGTATCTTAGCCTATTTAGTGGTCGCTCGTACTCGCTTTAAAGTGTCTTAAGTTCTTGGACATGTCATAAGTATCATAGGTGTTTGCCGCCAGCTGGGACTTGTCATCAATGTCGTAGGTCGTTGGTTGACCGGTGGAATTTGTCGTAAGGTTTCATAGGTTGTTAGTTACCTTCTATTACTTGTCTTAAGTGTCATAGGATGTCTATAAATTTCTGGGATTTTAGTATCAAGCGCTAATGCATCAGGCCGGAATTGCAGTTAAGTGTCATATAGTTTCATGTGGCCTGACAAGATTGTTTATAACACCTGAGGAGCTGCCAATGTGTGTCATAGCTCTGTCATGACTTAGAATACAGCGTTATTGTAAACTTCTGGTACAGTACTTGTCAGTGTGTTTTAGCCCGCCTCACCTGCCACCCATCTACCAATTAGGCCGCCCCTCCTGCCACCCACCTTCTAACTGGGCCGCCCCTCCCCCCACCGACTTACTTATCGGGCCGCCCTCCTCCCACCCATCCACCCACTGTATCCCCTTCACCCACCAATCCACCTACTCTACCACCTCACCATGCCACCCACCCACTCACTGTACGACCCCTCCACCCACCAACCCACCCTCTGTACCACCCCTACAATCACCCATCTACCCGCTGTGACACCCCACCACTACCCACTCACCCACTGTGCAACCCCACCCGCTGCGCTGCCCCTCGAGCCATCCAGCCACCCACTCAGCCATGCGGGTCACGGGTGGCGGGTTGTGCCGACACAGCGAGTGTTTGAGTCTTGTCGTTACTCGTGTACCTTGAGACATATGGCTGAACCCCTGCCTCTGTCATAACCTAACACGATATACCGGGGGATACCTCAGTGTAGTGGGGTGTAGTGTGATGTATGGGGGTGTAGTATAGTGTGTGGGTATGTAGTAGTGTGGAGGTGTAGTGTAGTGTGTGGAGGTGTAGTGTGTGGGGGTGTAGTGGTGTGTATTGGAAGTGTGTGGATGTGTAGTGTAGTGTATGGAGGTGTAGTATAGTGTGTGGGTATGTAGTGGTGTATATTGGAAGTGTGTGGAGGTGTAGAGGTGTATATGAGAGGTGTGTGGAGATGTATTGAGGTGTAGCGGTGTATATGGGAGGTGTGTGGAGGTGTAGTGTAGTGTGTGAGTGTGTAGTGGTGCATATGCGAGGTGTGTGGAGGTGTATTGAGGTGTAGCGGTGTATACGGGTGAGTGTGTAGTGGTGCATATGGGAGGTGTGTGGAGGTGTAGTGTTGTGGGTGAGTGTATAGTGGTGCATATGGGAGGTGTGTGGAGGTGTAGTGTTGTGGGTGAGTGTGTAGTGGTGCATATGGGAGGTGTGTGGAGGTGTAGTGTTGTGGGTGAGTGTGTAGTGGTGCATATGGGAGGTGTGTGGAGGTGTAGTGTTGTGGGTGTAGTGTAGTGAGTGGGTATGTAGTGGTGTACATGGGAGGTGTATGGAGATGTGTACACACACACACACCACCATGACATACAACAAGCGCCCTGCTCCTCGACTCGTTCATTCCTTCCCTCTCTATGTTTACTATTTGTCTTTGTATAAGTGCCGGGGAACAAGTGACTACGCTAGCGGTCTCTTTTAAGCCCCCGTGTGCTGCTCTACCCCGGGCATGCTAATGTGGTGTCGCGAGGCGGTTCTGATCCCTTCTTAATGAGATTCGCTCGACCTCAGTCATCATAATGTATGGGGTTACTGGCGTCTATTGTACCATCTGTAAGACATAGGCGTATTTTGAGGACTGTGGAGAGATTTTCTATCAAGGGGTTTTCGTTTTTGGGTGTCTGTATTGTGTTAAAGTCACTTGTAAATTAATCGTCAGGTTAGGTTAGGTCAGGTCAGGTCAGGTCAGGTTAGGTTAGGTGTTGTAAATTACTTGCTGTTGTGTTAAATCACTTGGTATCATATGTAAATTACATACGTGTCTGAGTTACTGAACGACTGATTGAATGCTTGACTGATTGCTTCGCTGACTGGTGGATTGACTAACTGACTGATAATGAGAACCTTCTTTTGACCAGTTCGCGCTAACGCAGGTTGTGACGTCTTTTAGTTCATGATTTAAATCTCTTTCTATCTACCAACGCCATTAGAGTTATTCATGAAGCTGGTAGCTGTATTATAGTGGTTTTATCTGTAAAATAAGAATTGTAAATAAATTTTGTGCTCAAGTTCTTTAGTTATTTTTTTTTCAGGTTGGGTGTTAATTTATTATATGTTCCACGTAGACAGGTGATGACGTCATCTAGGTTCGAGTTACGTGAGTTTGTTTTTAAGATTCGGTTGATTGAGACTTCATTAAATGAGAAAGACAATTCATCCCAAAGTTCGTGCATTATTAACAAAACCTAATCCAACTTAATCTTGCTTAAACTAACCTAACTCAAGCCTTAACCTATGGAACAAAAAACTTATAGGAGAAAATAGATACGTGTAGTTTTCGAATTAATATTTCGAGCCATTGAAACGTTGAACCAGTGAAGCAACGAGTCAAAAGATATTCAGGGCAAGCAGACTAACAGACCATCGTCTAGCAACCGTGTGTGTGGGTGTGTGTACTGTGTTACTCTGACTACACTCTTGTGAACATAAAGTCCTCGTTCTGTGTATACATATATAGTGTATGTATGTATAAGTGTACACATTACTGGATTTTGACACTTAATAGAAACTGAATGACAAAGTGATTAAGTTTCCATACCAAGACAGGAAACAGAAGCTATCACTGAAGACAATATTTTTGCTTCCATTATATTTCGCGAATAATAAACCCATAAACAATTACTCTAGACACAAAATTAAGTGTGAACTATACTTCTTGTGAATAACTTAAGACATTATACATAAGTGAAAGACCTGAAATATTAGTGAATGACTGAAAAGAAAAGTCATAGAAAATCCGTAATGAATTTCTAGCAGGCGACCATGAGACAGTTGCTGGTACACCTGAGGAAAAAGGTAAGTTGGATAATTTATTTAGATAAGTGTGTATTTTATGAGTGTGGGTATTCTTGGTATTGCAGAGATATAAGTGTGGGTATCTCTTGGTATTGTGGAGATATGTGTGTGGGTATTCTTGGTATTGTGGAGATATGTGTGTGGGTATCTCTTGGTATTGCAGAGATATAAGTGTGGGTATCTCTTGGTATTGTGGAGATACGAGTGTGGGTATTCTTGGTATTGCAGAGATATAAGTGTGGGTATCTCTTGGTATTGTGGAGATACGAGTGTGGGTATCTCTTGGTATTGTGGAGATACGAGTGTGGGTATTCTTGGTATCACTATGAGTTACATGGGAAATAAATATCACAGTATTTATTATTTATGCGGTTGTACACATTCAATTACATTACCTTACCTTACCTTACCTAACCAGTTATTGGAGATACAGATATACCTTTAATATCAGTGTATTTTGTTCATCTAACCTCCGTGTTAATGTGAACCATAACAACGAATCTACGAACCCTCCGAACACCCGAACCCCCCATTCCTCCGAACCCCCCATTCCTCCGAACCCCCCCCATCCCTCCGAACCCCCCATCCCTCCGAACCCCCATCCCTCCGAACCCCCCCCATCCCTCCGAACCCCCCCCCGCATCCCTCCGAACCCCCCCCCCCTATCCCACCTCCCAGGATGAGCAAGAGGATGAGTTGGGTAGGTGAGGAAGGTATGGGGGAGTGGGAATCTACACCCTTCCCAGTGGGTGGTTTATGGTACCTTCTGTCGCCGCCTGACGGATGGTACCATTCTCCACTTCCTGGGAAGGTTGTGGATTTACCCTCCGATACCCTATTCCCCCTCACCCAACATCCCCACCTTCCAGGATGGGTACAGTAGGGGTACAGCTACAGTAGCGTACAGCAGCAGTAGGGTTACAACTACTGTAGGGATACAGCTGTAGTAGGGGTACAGGTACAGTAGGGGTACAGGTATAGTAGAGGTACAGGTACAGTACGGGTAGAGGCACAGTAGGGGTATAACCTCAGTAGGGGTACGGGTACAGTAGGGGTACAACCTCAGTAGGGGTACAGGTACATTAGGGGTACAGGTAGAGTAGAGGTACAGGTATAGTACGGGTACTGTAGGGGTACAACCACAGTAGGGGTACAGGTATAGTACGGGTTATAGATACAGTAGGGGTGCAGTTACAATAGGGGTACACCTACAGTAGGGGTACAGCTACAGTAGGGATACAACCTCAGTAGGGGTACAGGTATAGTACGGGTTATAGGTACAGTAGGGGTGCAGTTAAATTAGGGGTACACCTACAGTAGGGGTATAGTTACAGTAGAGGTAAAGTTACAGTAGGGGTACAGTTACAGGAGGAGTACAACCTCAGTAGGGGTACAGGTACAATAGGGGTATAGTTACAGTAGAGGTGAAGTTACAGTAGGGGTACAGTTACAGGAGGGGTACAACTACAGTAGGGGTACAGGTACAGTAGGGGTACAGGTACAGTAGGGGTACAGTTACAGTAGGGGTACAGTTACAGTAGGGGTACAGTTACAGTAGGGGTACAAGTACAGTAGGGGTACAACCACAGTGGGGGTATAGTTACAGTAGGGGCACAACTAAAGAAGGGGTACAGCTACAGTAGGGGTAGAGTTGCAGTCGGGGTACAGTTGCAGTCGGGGTACAGTTACAGTCGGGGTACAGTTACAGTAGGGGTACAGTTACAGTAGGGGTACAACTAAAGAAGGGGTACAGTTACAGTAGGGATACAGTTACAGTAGGGGTACAGTTACAGGAGGGGTACAACTAAAGTAGGGGTTCAGTTACAGTAGGGGTACAGCTACAGTAGGGGTACAGCTACAGTAGGGGCACAGCTATAGTAGGGTTACAGCTATATTAGGGGTACAGTTACAGTAGGGGTACAACTAAAGTAGGGGTACAGCTACAGTAAGGGTACAACTAAAGTAGGGGTGCAGTTACAGTAGGGGTACAGCTACAGTAGGGGTACAACTAAAGTAGGGGTACAGCTATAGTAGGGGTACAGTTACAGTAGGGGTACAACAAAAGTAGGGGTACAGTTACAGTAGGGGTACAACTAAAGTAGGGATGCAGTTACAGTAGGGGTACAGTTACAGTAGGGGTACAGTTACAGTAAGGGTACAACTAAAGTAGGGGTGCAGTTACAGTAGGGGTACAGCTACAGTAGGGGTACAGTTACAGTAGGGGTACAGCTACAGTAGGGTACAGTTACAGTAGGGGTACAGTTACAGTAGGGGTATAGTTACAGTAGGGGTACAGCTACAGTAGGGGTGGAGCTACAGTAGGGGTACAGCTATAGTAGGGATGCAGCTACAGTAGGGGTACAGCTATAGTAGGGGTACAGTTACAATAGGGGTACAACTAAAGTAGGGGTACAGTTGCAGTAGGGGTACAGTTGCAGTAGTGGTACAGCTACAGTAGGGGTACAGCTACAGTAGGGGTACAGCTATAGTAGGGGTACAGTTACAGTAGGGGTACAGCTACAGTAGGGGTACAACTGAAATAGGGATATAGTTACAGTAGGGGTACAACTGAAGTAGGGATATAGTTACAGTAGGGGTACAGCTACAGTAGGGGTACAGCTACAGTAGGGGTACAACTGAAGTAGGGATATAGTTACAGTAGGGGTACAACTGAAGTAGGGATATAGTTACAGTAGGGGTACAGTTACAGTAGGGGTACAGCTAAAGTAGGGGTACAACTGAAGTAGGGATATAGTTACAGTAGGGGTACAACTGAAGTAGGGATATAGTTACAGTAGGGGTACAGCTACAGTAGGGGTACAGCTATAGTAGGGGTACAGTTACAGTAGGGGTACAGCTACAGTAGGGGTGCAGCTACAGTAGGGGTACAACTGAAGTAGGGATATAGTTACAGTAGGGGTACAGCTGAAGTAGGGATATAGTTACAGTAGGGGTACAGCTACAGTAGGGGTACAGCTACAGTAGGGGTGCAGCTATAGTAGGGGTACAGTTACAGTAGGGGTACAGCTACAGTAGGGGTGCAGCTACAGTAGGGGTATAGCTATAGTAGGGGTACAGCTACAGTAGGGGTACAGTTACAGTAGAGGTACAGCTACAGTAGGGGTACAACTAAAGTAGGGGTACAATTACAGTAGGGGTACAACTAAATTAGGGGTATAGTTACAGTAGGGGTACAGTTACAGTAAGGGTACAGTTACAGTAGGGGTATAGTAAAGTAGGGGTGCAGTTGCAGTAGGATTACAGCTACAGTAGGGGTACAGTTACAGTAGGGGTACAACTAAAGTAGGGGTATAGATACAGTAGGGGTACAACTAAAGTAGGGGTATAGATACAGTCAGGGTACAACTAAATTAGGGGTATAGTTACAGTAGGGGTACAGTTATAGTAGGGGTACAGCTATAGTAGGGGTACAGTTACAATAGGGGTACAACTAAAGTAGGGGTACAGTTACAGTAGGGGTACAGCTACAGTAGGGGTGCAGCTACAGTAGGGGTGCAGTTACAGTAGGGGTACAACTAAAGTAGGGGTATAGTTACAGTAGGGGTACAGCTACAGTATGGGTACAGCTAAAGTAGGGGTACAGTTACAGTAGGGGTACAACTAAAGTAGGGGTATAGATACAGTAGGGGTACAACTGAAGTAGGGATAAAGTTACAGTAGGGGTATAGCTATAATTGGGGTACAGTTACAGTAGGGGTACAGTTACAGTAGGGGTACAACTAAAGTAGGGGTACAGTTACAGTAGGGGTACAGCTATAGTAGGGGTACAGTTACAGTAGGGGTACAGCTAAAGTAGGGTACAACTGAAGTAGGGATATAGTTACAGTAGGGGTACAACTGAAGTAGGGATATAGTTACAGTAGGGGTACAGCTATAGTAGGGGTACAGTTACAGTAGGGGTACAGCTACAGTAGGGGTGCAGCTACAGTAGGGGTACAACTGAAGTAGGGATATAGTTACAGTAGGGGTACAGCTGAAGTAGGGATATAGTTACAGTAGGGGTACAGCTACAGTAGGGGTACAGCTATAGTAGGGGTACAGTTACAGTAGGGGTACAGCTACAGTAGGGGTACAGCTACAGTAGGGGTACAGTTACAGTAGGGGTACAGCTACAGTAGGGGTACAACTAAAGTAGGGGTACAATTACAGTAGGGGTACAACTAAATTAGGGGTATAGTTACAGTAGGGGTACAGTTACAGTAAGGGTACAGTTACAGTAGGGGTATAGTAAAGTAGGGGTGCAGTTGCAGTAGGATTACAGCTACAGTAGGGGTACAGTTACAGTAGGGGTACAACTAAAGTAGGGGTATAGATACAGTAGGGGTACAACTAAAGTAGGGGTATAGATACAGTCAGGGTACAACTAAATTAGGGGTATAGTTACAGTAGGGGTACAGTTATAGTAGGGGTACAGCTATAGTAGGGGTACAGTTACAATAGGGGTACAACTAAAGTAGGGGTACAGTTACAGTAGGGGTACAGCTACAGTAGGGGTGCAGCTACAGTAGGGGTGCAGTTACAGTAGGGGTACAACTAAAGTAGGGGTACAGTTACAGTAGGGGTACAGCTATAGTAGGGGTACAGTTACAGTAGGGGTACAGTTACAGTAGGGGTACAGTTACAGTAGGGGTACAACTAAAGTAGGGGTACAGTTACAGTAGGGGTACAGCTATAGTAGGGGTACAGTTACAGTAGGGGTACAGCTACAGTAGGGGTACAGTTACAGTAGGGGTACAGCTACAGTAGGGGTACAGCTATAGTATGGGTATAGTTACAGTAGGGGTACAGCTACAGTAGGGGTACAGTTACAGTAGAGGTGAAGTTACAGTAGGGGTACAGTTACAGGAGGGGTACAGCTACAGTAGGGGTACAGGTACAGTAGGGGTACAGGTACAGTAGGGGTACAGTTACAGTAAGGGTACAGGTACAGTAGGGGTACAGTTACAGTAGAGGTACAGGTACCTTAGGGGTACAACCACAGTGGGGGTATAGCTACAGTAGGGGCACAACTAAAGAAGGGGTACAGCTACAGTTGGGGTACAGTTACAGTTGGGGTACAGTTGCAGTCGGGGTACAGTTACAGTCGGGGTACAGTTAAGGTAGGGGTACAGTTACAGTAGGGGTACAACTAAAGAAGGGGTACAGTTACAGTAGGGGTACAGTTACAGTAGGGGTACAACTAAAGAAGGGGTACAGTTACAGTAGGGGTACAGTTACAGTAGGGGTACAGTTACAGTAGGGGTACAGTTACAGGAGGGGTACAACTAAAGTAGGGGTTCAGTTACTGTAGGGGCACAGCTACAGTAGGGGTACAGCTACAGTAGGGGCACAGCTATAGTAGGGTTACAGCTATATTAGGGGTACAGCTATAGTAGGGGTACAGTTACAGTAGGGGTACAACTAAAGTAGGGGTACAGTTACAGCAAGGGTACAGCTACAGCAAGGGTACAACTAAAGTAGGGGTGCAGTTACAGTAGGGGTACAGCTACAGTAGGGGTACAACTAAAGTAGGGGTACAGCTACAGTAGGGGTACAGTTACAGTAGGGGTACAACTAACGTAGGGGTACAGCTATAGTAGGGGTACAGTTACAGTAGGGGTACAACTAAAGTAGGGATACAGTTACAGTAGGGGTACAGTTACAGTAGGGGTACAGTTACAGTAAGGGTACAACTAAAGTAGGGGTGCAGTTACAGTAGGGGTACAGTTACAGTAGGGGTACAGCTACAGTAGGGGTACAGTTACAGTAGGGGTACAGTTACAGTAGGGGTACAGTTACAGTAGGGGTACAGCTACAGTAGGGGTGCAGCTACAGTAGGGGTGCAGCTATACTAGGGGTACAGTTACAATAGGGGTACAACTAAAGTAGGGGTACAGCTACAGTAGGGGTACAGCTACAGTAGGGGTACAGCTATAGTAGGGGTACAGTTACATTAGGGGTACAGTAACAGTAGGGGTACAGCTACAGTAGGGGTACAACTGAAATAGGGATATAGTTACAGTAGGAGTACAACAGAAGTAGGCATATAGTTGCAGGAGGGGTACAGCTACAGTAGGGGTACAGCTACAGTAGGGGTGCAGCTACAGTAGGGGTACAGTTACAGTAGGGGTACAGCTACAGTAGGGGTACAACTGAAGTAGGGATATAGTTACAGTAGGGGTACAGCTACAGTAGGGGTACAGTTACAGTAGGGGTACAGCTACAGTAGGGGTACAGCTACAGTAGGGATATAGTTACAGTAGGGGTACAGCTACAGTAGGGGTATAGCTATAGTAGGGGTACAGTTACAGTAGGGGTACAGTTACAGTAGGGGTACAGCTACAGTAGGGGTACAACTGAAGTAGGGATATAGTTACAGTAGGGGTACAACTGAAGTAGGGATATAGTTTCATTAGGGGTACAGTTACAGTCGGGGTACAGTTACAGTAGGGGTTCAACTGAAGTAGGGATATAGTTACAGTAGGGGTACAGCTACAGTTGGGGTACAACTGAAGCAGGGATATAGTTACAGTAGGGGTACAACTGAAGTAGGGATATAGTTACAGTAGGGGTACAGCTACAGTAGGGGTACAGCTATAGTAGGGGCACAGTTACAGTAGGGGTACAGCTACAGTAGGGGTACAACTAAAGTAGGGGTATAGTTACAGTAGGGGTGCAGCTACAGTAGGGGTACAGCTACAGTAGGGGTATAGCTTTAGTAGGGGTACAGTTACAGTAGGGGTGCAGCTACAGTAGGGGTACAGCTACAGTAGGGGTATAGCTATAGTAGGGGTACAGTTACAGTAGGGGTACAGCTACAGTTGGGGTACAGCTACAGTAGGGGTACAGCTACAGTAGGGGTACAGCTACAGAAGGGGTATAGCTACAGTAGGGGTACAGTTACAGTAGGGGTACAGCTACAGTAGGGGTTCAACTAAAGTAGGGGTACAATTACAGTAGGGGTACAACTAAATTAGGGGTATAGTTACAGTAGGGGTACAGTTACAGTAAGGGTACAGTTACAGTAGGGGTATAGTAAAGTAGGGGTGCAGTTATAATAGGATTACAGCTACAGTAGGGGTACAGTTACAGTAGGGGTACACTAAAGTAGGGGTATAGATACGGTAGGGGTACAACTAAAGTAGGGGTATAGATACAGTCAGGGTACAACTAAATTAGGGGTATAGTTGCAGTAGGGGTACAGCTATAGTAGGGGTACAGTGACAATAGGGGTACAACTAATGTAGGGGTACAGTTACAGTAGGGGTACAGCTACAGTAGGGGTACAGCTACAGTAGGGGTGCAGGTACAGTAGGGGTGCAGTTACAGTTGGGGTACAGCTACAGTAGGGGTACAGTTACAGTAGGGGTACAGCTACAGTAGGGGTACCGTTACAGTAGGGGTACAGTTACAGTAGGTGTATAGTTACAGTTGGGGTACAGCTACAGTAGGTGTGCAGCTACAGTAGGGGTACAGCTATAGTAGGGGTACAGTTACAATAGGGGTACAACTAAAGTAGGGGTACAGTTACAGTAGGGGTACAGCTACAGTTGGGGTACAGCTACAGTAGGGGGACAGGTATAGTAGGGGTACAGTTACAGTAGGGGTGCAACTGAAGTAGGGATATAGTTACAGTAGGGGTACAGTTACAGAAGGGGTACAGCTATAGTAGGGGTACAGTTACAGTAGGGGTACAGTTACAGTAGGGGTACAACTAAAGTAGGGGTATAGTTACAGTAGGGGTTCAGCTACAGTATGGGTACAGGTACAGTAGGGGTACAGTTACCGTAGGGGTACAACTAAAGTAGGGGTATAGATACAGTAGGGGTACAACTGAAGTAGGGATATAGTTACAGTAGGGGTATAGCTATAATAGGGGTACAGTTACAGTAGGGGTACAGTTACAGTAGGGGTACAGCTAAAGTAGGGGTACAGTTACAGTAGGGGTACAGCTATAGTAGGGGTACAGTTACAGTAGGGGTACAGTTACAGTAGGGGTACAGCTACAGTAGGGGTACAACTAAAGTAGGGGTACAGTTAAAGTAGGGGTACAGCTATAGTAGGGGTACAGTTACAGTAGGGGTACAGTTACCGTAGGGGTACAGCTGCAGTAGGGGTACAGCTACAGTAGGGGTACAGCTATAGTAGGGGTACAGTTACAGTCGGGGTACAGCTATAGTCGGGGTACAGCTTAAGTAGGGGTATAGATACAGTAGGGGTACAGCTACAGTAGGGGTACAGTTACAGTAGGGGTACAGTTACAGTAGGGGTACAGTTACAGTAGGGGTACAGCTATAGTAGGGATGCAGTTACATTAGGGGTACAACTGAAGTAGGGATATAGTTACAGTAGGGGTACAACTAAAGTAGGGGTATAGATACAGTAGGGATACAGCTGCAGTAGGGATACAGTTACAGTAGGGGTACAGCTACAGTAGGGGTACGGTTACAGAAGGGGTTCAACTAAAGTAGGGGTATAGATACAGTAGGGGTACAGCTACAGTAGGGGTTCAGTTACAGTAGGGGTACAGCTGCAGTAGGGGTACAGCTGCAGTAGGGGTACAGCTACAGTAGGGGTACAGCTACAGTAAGGGTACAACTAAAGTAGGGGTGCAGTTACAGTAGGGGTACAGCTACAGTAGGGGTACAACTAAAGTAGGGGTACAGCTATAGTAGGGGTACAGTTACAGTAGGGGTACAGCTATAGTAGGGGTACAGTTACAGTAGGGGTACAACTAAAGTAGGGATGCAGTTACAGTAGGGGTACAGTTACAGTAGGGGTACAGTTACAGTAAGGGTACAACTAAAGTAGGGTTGCAGTTACAGTAGGGGTACAGCTACAGTAGGGGTACAGTTACAGTAGGGGTACAGCTACAGTAGGGGTACAGTTACAGTAGGGGTACAGTTACAGTAGGGGTAGAGTTACAGTATGGGTACAGCTACAGTAGGGGTACAGCTACAGTAGGGGTACAGCTATAGTAGGGGTACAGTTACAGTAGGGGTAAAGCTACAGTAGGGGTACAGCTACAGTAGGGGTACAACTGAAATAGGGATATAGTTACAGTAGGGGTGCAGTTACAGTTGGGGTACAGCTACAGTAGGGGTACAACTGAAGTAGGGATATAGTTACAGTAGGGGTACAACTGAAGTAGGGATATAGTTACAGTAGGGATACAGTTACAGTAGGGGTACAGCTAAAGTAGGGGTACAACTGAAGTAGGGATATAGTTACAGTAGGGGTACAACTGAAGTAGGGATATAGTTACAGTAGGGGTACAGCTACAGTAGGGGTACAGCTATAGTAGGGGTACAGTTACAGTAGGGGTACAGCTACAGTAGGGGTCCAACTGAAGTAGGGATATAGTTACAGTAGGGGTACAACTGAAGTAGGGATATAGTTACAATAGGGGTACAGTTACAGTAGGGGTACAGCTACAGTAGGGGTACAGCTATAGTAGGGGTACAGTTACAGTAGGGGTACAGTTACAGTAGGGGTACAAGTAAAGTAGGGGTATAGTTTCAGTAGGGGTAGAGCTACAGTAGGGGTACAGCTACAGTAGGGGTATAGCTATAGTAGGGGTACAGTTACAGTAGGGGTTTACAGCTACAGTAGGGGTACAGCTACAGTAGGGGTATAGCTATAGTAGGGGTACAGTTACAGTAGGGGTACAGCTACAGTAGGGGTACAGCTACAGTAGGGGTACAACTAAAGTAGGGGTACAATTACAGTAGGGGTACAACTAAATTAGGGGTATAGTTACAGTAGGGGTACAGTTACAGTAAGGGTACAGTTACAGTAGGGGTATAGTAAAGTAGGGGTGCAGTTTCAGTAGGATTACAGCTACAGTAGGGGTACAGTTACAGTAGGGGTACAACTAAAGTAGGGGTATAGATACAGTAGGGGTACAACTAAAGTAGGGGTATAGATAGAGTCAGGGTACAACTAAATTAGGGGTATGGTTACAGTAGGGGTAGAGTTATAGTAGGGGTACAGCTATAGTAGGGGTACAGTTACAATAGGGGTACAACTAAAGTAGGGGTACAGTTACAGTAGGGGTACAGCTACAGTAGGGGTGCAGCTACAGTAGGGGTGCAGTTACAGTAGGGGTACAACTAAAGTAGGGGTATAGTTACAGTAGGGGTACAGCTACAGTATGGGTACAGCTAAAGTAGGGGTACAGTTACAGTAGGGGTACAACTAAAGTAGGGGTATAGATACAGTAGGGGTACAACTGAAGTAGGGATAAAGTTACAGTAGGGGTATAGCTATAATTGGGGTACAGTTACAGTAGGGGTACAGTTACAGTAGGGGTACAACTAAAGTAGGGGTACAGTTACAGTAGGGGTACAGCTATAGTAGGGGTACAGTTACAGTAGGGGTACAGTTACAGTAGGGGTACAGTTACAGTAGGGGTACAACTAAAGTAGGGGTACAGTTACAGTAGGGGTACAGCTATAGTAGGGGTACAGTTACAGTAGGGGTACAGCTACAGTAGGGGTACAGTTACAGTAGGGGTACAGCTACAGTAGGGGTACAGCTATAGTATGGGTATAGTTACAGTAGGGGTACAGCTACAGTAGGGGTACAGTTACAGTAGGGGTTAAGTTACAGTAGGGGTACAGTTACAGTAGGGGTACAGCTACAGTAGGGGTACAGGTACAGTAGGGGTACAGGTACAGTAGGGGTACAGTTACAGTAAGGGTACAGGTACAGTAGGGGTACAGTTACAGTAGAGGTACAGGTACTTAGGGGTACAACCACAGTGGGGTATAGCTACAGTAGGGGCACAACTAAAGAAGGGGTACAGCTACAGTGGGGTACAGTTACAGTGGGGTACAGTTGCAGTCGGGGTACAGTTACAGTTGGGGTTCAGTTACAGTAGGGGTACAGTTACAGTAGGGGTACAACTAAAGAGGGGTACAGTTACAGTAGGGGTACAGTTACAGTAGGGGTACAACTAAAGAAGGGGTACAGTTACAGTAGGGGTACAGCTACAGTAGGGGTACAGCTACAGTAGGGGTTCAGTTGCAGGAGGGGCACAGCTACAGTAGGGGTTCAGTTACAGTAGGGGCACAGCTACAGTAGGGGTACAGCTACAGTAGGGGCACAGCTAAAGTAGGGTTACAGCTATAGTAGGGGTACAGTTACAGTAGGGGTACAGCTACAGTAGGGGTACAACTAAAGTAGGGGTACAGCTACAGTAGGGGTACAGTACAAGGGTACAACTAAAGTAGGGGTACAGTTACAGTAGGGGTACAGCTACAGTAGGGGTACAACTAAAGTAGGGGTACAGCTACAGTAGGGGTACAGTTACAGTAGGGGTACAACTAAAGTAGGGGTACAGCTATAGTAGGGGTACAGTTACAGTAGGGGTACAACTAAAGTAGGGGTACAGTTACAGTAGGGGTACAGTTACAGTAGGGGTACAGTTACAGTAGGGGTACAACTAAAGTAGGGGTACAGTTACAGTAGGGGTACAGTTACAGTAGGGGTACAGCTACAGTAGGGGTACAGTTACAGTAGGGGTACAGTTACAGTAGGGGTACAGTTACAGTAGGGGTACAGCTACAGTAGGGGTACAGCTACAGTAGGGGTACAGTTACAATAGGGGTACAACTAAAGTAGGGGTACAGCTACAGTAGGGGTACAGCTACAGTAGGGGTACAGCTATAGTAGGGGTACAGTTACAGTAGGGGTACAGTACAGTAGGGGTACAGCTACAGTAGGGGTACAACTAAAGTAGGGGTATAGTTACAGTAGGGGTACAACTAAAGTAGGGATATAGTTACAGTAGGGGTACAGCTACAGTAGGGGTACAGCTACAGTAGGGGTACAGCTACAGTAGGGGTACAGTTACAGTAGGGGTACAGCTACAGTAGGGGTACAACTGAAGTAGGGATATAGTTACAGTAGGGGTACAGCTACAGTAGGGGTACAGTTACAGTAGGGGTACAGCTACAGTAGGGGTACAGCTACAGTAGGGGTATAGTTACAGTAGGGGTACAGCTACAGTATGGGTACAGCTAAAGTAGGGGTACAGTTACAGTAGGGGTACAACTAAAGTAGGGGTATAGATACAGTAGGGGTACAACTGAAGTAGGGATAAAGTTACAGTAGGGGTATAGCTATAATTGGGGTACAGTTACAGTAGGGGTACAGTTACAGTAGGGGTACAACTAAAGTAGGGGTACAGTTACAGTAGGGGTACAGCTATAGTAGGGGTACAGTTACAGTAGGGGTACAGCTAAAGTAGGGGTACAACTGAAGTAGGGATATAGTTACAGTAGGGGTACAACTGAAGTAGGGATATAGTTACAGTAGGGGTACAGCTATAGTAGGGGTACAGTTACAGTAGGGGTACAGCTACAGTAGGGGTACAGCTACAGTAGGGGTACACTAAGTAGGGCTATAGTTACAGTAGGGGTACAGCTGAAGTAGGGATATAGTTACAGTAGGGGTACAGCTACAGTAGGGGTACAGCTATAGTAGGGGTACAGTTACAGTAGGGGTACAGCTACAGTAGGGGTGCAGCTACAGTAGGGGTATAGCTATAGTAGGGGTACAGCTACAGTAGGGGTACAGTTACAGTAGAGGTACAGCTACAGTAGGGGTACAACTAAAGTAGGGGTACAATTACAGTAGGGGTACAACTAAATTAGGGGTATAGTTACAGTAGGGGTACAGTTACAGTAAGGGTACAGTTACAGTAGGGGTATAGTAAAGTAGGGGTGCAGTTGCAGTAGGATTACAGCTACAGTAGGGGTACAGTTACAGTAGGGGTACAACTAAAGTAGGGGTATAGATACAGTAGGGGTACAACTAAAGTAGGGGTATAGATACAGTCAGGGTACAACTAAATTAGGGGTATAGTTACAGTAGGGGTACAGTTATAGTAGGGGTACAGCTATAGTAGGGGTACAGTTACAATAGGGGTACAACTAAAGTAGGGGTACAGTTACAGTAGGGGTACAGCTACAGTAGGGGTGCAGCTACAGTAGGGGTGCAGTTACAGTAGGGGTACAACTAAAGTAGGGGTATAGTTACAGTAGGGGTACAGCTACAGTATGGGTACAGCTAAAGTAGGGGTACAGTTACAGTTGGGGTACAACTAAAGTAGGGGTATAGATACAGTAGGGGTACAACTGAAGTAGGGATAAAGTTACAGTAGGGGTATAGCTATAATTGGGGTACAGTTACAGTAGGGGTACAGTTACAGTAGGGGTACAGCTATAGTAGGGGTACAGTTACAGTAGGGGTACAGTTACAGTAGGGGTACAGTTACAGTAGGGGTACAACTAAAGTAGGGGTACAGTTACAGTAGGGGTACAGCTATAGTAGGGGTACAGTTACAGTAGGGGTACAGCTACAGTAGGGGTACAGTTACAGTAGGGGTACAGCTACAGTAGGGGTACAGCTATAGTATGGGTATAGTTACAGTAGGGGTACAGCTACAGTAGGGGTACAGTTACAGTAGAGGTGAAGTTACAGTAGGGGTACAGTTACAGGAGGGGTACAGCTACAGTAGGGGTACAGGTACAGTAGGGGTACAGGTACAGTAGGGGTACAGTTACAGTAAGGGTACAGGTACAGTAGGGGTACAGTTACAGTAGAGGTACAGGTACCTTAGGGGTACAACCACAGTGGGGGTATAGCTACAGTAGGGGCACAACTAAAGAAGGGGTACAGCTACAGTTGGGGTACAGTTACAGTTGGGGTACAGTTGCAGTCGGGGTACAGTTACAGTCGGGGTACAGTTAAGGTAGGGGTACAGTTACAGTAGGGGTACAACTAAAGAAGGGGTACAGTTACAGTAGGGGTACAGTTACAGTAGGGGTACAACTAAAGAAGGGGTACAGTTACAGTAGGGGTACAGTTACAGTAGGGGTACAGTTACAGTAGGGGTACAGTTACAGGAGGGGTACAACTAAAGTAGGGGTTCAGTTACTGTAGGGGCACAGCTACAGTAGGGGTACAGCTACAGTAGGGGCACAGCTATAGTAGGGTTACAGCTATATTAGGGGTACAGCTATAGTAGGGGTACAGTTACAGTAGGGGTACAACTAAAGTAGGGGTACAGTTACAGCAAGGGTACAGCTACAGCAAGGGTACAACTAAAGTAGGGGTGCAGTTACAGTAGGGGTACAGCTACAGTAGGGGTACAACTAAAGTAGGGGTACAGCTACAGTAGGGGTACAGTTACAGTAGGGGTACAACTAACGTAGGGGTACAGCTATAGTAGGGGTACAGTTACAGTAGGGGTACAACTAAAGTAGGGATACAGTTACAGTAGGGGTACAGTTACAGTAGGGGTACAGTTACAGTAAGGGTACAACTAAAGTAGGGGTGCAGTTACAGTAGGGGTACAGTTACAGTAGGGGTACAGCTACAGTAGGGGTACAGTTACAGTAGGGGTACAGTTACAGTAGGGGTACAGTTACAGTAGGGGTACAGCTACAGTAGGGGTGCAGCTACAGTAGGGGTGCAGCTATACTAGGGGTACAGTTACAATAGGGGTACAACTAAAGTAGGGGTACAGCTACAGTAGGGGTACAGCTACAGTAGGGGTACAGCTATAGTAGGGGTACAGTTACATTAGGGGTACAGTAACAGTAGGGGTACAGCTACAGTAGGGGTACAACTGAAATAGGGATATAGTTACAGTAGGAGTACAACAGAAGTAGGCATATAGTTGCAGGAGGGGTACAGCTACAGTAGGGGTACAGTTACAGTAGGGGTACAGCTACAGTAGGGGTACAGCTACAGTAGGGATATAGTTACAGTAGGGGTACAGCTACAGTAGGGGTATAGCTATAGTAGGGGTACAGTTACAGTAGGGGTACAGTTACAGTAGGGGTACAGCTACAGTAGGGGTACAACTGAAGTAGGGATATAGTTACAGTAGGGGTACAACTGAAGTAGGGATATAGTTTCATTAGGGGTACAGTTACAGTCGGGGTACAGTTACAGTAGGGGTTCAACTGAAGTAGGGATATAGTTACAGTAGGGGTACAGCTACAGTTGGGGTACAACTGAAGCAGGGATATAGTTACAGTAGGGGTACAACTGAAGTAGGGATATAGTTACAGTAGGGGTACAGCTACAGTAGGGGTACAGCTATAGTAGGGGCACAGTTACAGTAGGGGTACAGCTACAGTAGGGGTACAACTAAAGTAGGGGTATAGTTACAGTAGGGGTGCAGCTACAGTAGGGGTACAGCTACAGTAGGGGTATAGCTTTAGTAGGGGTACAGTTACAGTAGGGGTGCAGCTACAGTAGGGGTACAGCTACAGTAGGGGTATAGCTATAGTAGGGGTACAGTTACAGTAGGGGTACAGCTACAGTTGGGGTACAGCTACAGTAGGGGTACAGCTACAGTAGGGGTACAGCTACAGAAGGGGTATAGCTACAGTAGGGGTACAGTTACAGTAGGGGTACAGCTACAGTAGGGGTTCAACTAAAGTAGGGGTACAATTACAGTAGGGGTACAACTAAATTAGGGGTATAGTTACAGTAGGGGTACAGTTACAGTAAGGGTACAGTTACAGTAGGGGTATAGTAAAGTAGGGGTGCAGTTATAATAGGATTACAGCTACAGTAGGGGTACAGTTACAGTAGGGGTACACTAAAGTAGGGGTATAGATACGGTAGGGGTACAACTAAAGTAGGGGTATAGATACAGTCAGGGTACAACTAAATTAGGGGTATAGTTGCAGTAGGGGTACAGCTATAGTAGGGGTACAGTGACAATAGGGGTACAACTAAAGTAGGGATACAGTTACAGTAGGGGTACAGCTACAGTAGGGGTACAGCTACAGTAGGGGTGCAGGTACAGTAGGGGTGCAGTTACAGTTGGGGTACAGCTACAGTAGGGGTTCAGTTACAGTAGGGGTACAGCTACAGTAGGGGTACCGTTACAGTAGGGGTACAGTTACAGTAGGTGTATAATTACAGTTGGGGTACAGCTACAGTAGGTGTGCAGCTACAGTAGGGGTACAGCTATAGTAGGGGTACAGTTACAATAGGGGTACAACTAAAGTAGGGGTACAGTTACAGTAGGGGTACAGCTACAGTTGGGGTACAGCTACAGTAGGGGGACAGGTATAGTAGGGGTACAGTTACAGTAGGGGTGCAACTGCAGTAGGGATATAGTTACAGTAGGGGTACAGTTACAGAAGGGGTACAGCTATAGTAGGGGTACAGTTACAGTAGGGGTACAGTTACAGTAGGGGTACAACTAAAGTAGGGGTATAGTTACAGTAGGGGTTCAGCTACAGTATGGGTACAGGTACAGTAGGGGTACAGTTACCGTAGGGGTACAACTAAAGTAGGGGTATAGATACAGTAGGGGTACAACTGAAGTAGGGATATAGTTACAGTAGGGGTATAGCTATAATAGGGGTACAGTTACAGTAGGGGTACAGCTAAAGTAGGGGTACAGTTACAGTAGGGGTACAGCTATAGTAGGGGTACAGTTACAGTAGGGGTACAGTTACAGTAGGGGTACAGCTACAGTAGGGGTACAACTAAAGTAGGGGTACAGTTAAAGTAGGGGTACAGCTATAGTAGGGGTACAGTTACAGTAGGGGTACAGTTACCGTAGGGGTACAGCTGCAGTAGGGGTACAGCTACAGTAGGGGTACAGCTATAGTAGGGGTACAGTTACAGTCGGGGTACAGCTATAGTCGGGGTACAGCTTAAGTAGGGGTATAGATACAGTAGGGGTACAGCTACAGTAGGGGTACAGTTACAGTAGGGGTACAGTTACAGTAGGGGTACAGTTACAGTAGGGGTACAGCTATAGTAGGGATGCAGTTACATTAGGGGTACAACTGAAGTAGGGATATAGTTACAGTAGGGGTACAACTAAAGTAGGGGTATAGATACAGTAGGGATACAGCTACAGTAGGGGTACAGTTACAGTAGGGGTACAGCTACAGTAGGGGTACGGTTACAGAAGGGGTTCAACTAAAGTAGGGGTATAGATACAGTAGGGGTACAGCTACAGTAGGGGTTCAGTTACAGTAGGGGTACAGCTGCAGTAGGGGTACAGCTGCAGTAGGGGTACAGCTACAGTAGGGGTACAGCTACAGTAAGGGTACAACTAAAGTAGGGGTGCAGTTACAGTAGGGGTACAGCTACAGTAGGGGTACAACTAAAGTAGGGGTACAGCTATAGTAGGGGTACAGTTACAGTAGGGGTACAGCTATAGTAGGGGTACAGTTACAGTAGGGGTACAACTAAAGTAGGGATGCAGTTACAGTAGGGGTACAGTTACAGTAGGGGTACAGTTACAGTAAGGGTACAACTAAAGTAGGGTTGCAGTTACAGTAGGGGTACAGCTACAGTAGGGGTACAGTTACAGTAGGGGTACAGCTACAGTAGGGGTACAGTTACAGTAGGGGTACAGTTACAGTAGGGGTACAGCTACAGTAGGGGTGCAGCTACAGTAGGGGTACAGCTATAGTAGGGGTGCAGCTACAGTAGGGGTACAGCTATAGTAGGGGTACAGTTACAATAGGGGTACAACTAAAGTAGGGGTACAGTTACAGTAGGGGTACAGTTACAGTAGGGGTAGAGTTACAGTATGGGTACAGCTACAGTAGGGGTACAGCTACAGTAGGGGTACAGCTATAGTAGGGGTACAGTTACAGTAGGGGTAAAGCTACAGTAGGGGTACAGCTACAGTAGGGGTACAACTGAAATAGGGATATAGTTACAGTAGGGGTGCAGTTACAGTTGGGGTACAGCTACAGTAGGGGTACAACTGAAGTAGGGATATAGTTACAGTAGGGGTACAACTGAAGTAGGGATATAGTTACAGTAGGGATACAGTTACAGTAGGGGTATAGCTATAGTAGGGGTACAGTTACAGTAGGGGTTTACAGCTACAGCAGGGGTACAGCTACAGTAGGGGTATAGCTATAGTAGGGGTACAGTTACAGTAGGGGTACAGCTACAGTAGGGGTACAGCTACAGTAGGGGTACAACTAAAGTAGGGGTACAATTACAGTAGGGGTACAACTAAATTAGGGGTATAGTTACAGTAGGGGTACAGTTACAGTAAGGGTACAGTTACAGTAGGGGTATAGTAAAGTAGGGGTGCAGTTTCAGTAGGATTACAGCTACAGTAGGGGTACAGTTACAGTAGGGGTACAACTAAAGTAGGGGTATAGATACAGTAGGGGTACAACTAAAGTAGGGGTATAGATAGAGTCAGGGTACAACTAAATTAGGGGTATGGTTACAGTAGGGGTAGAGTTATAGTAGGGGTACAGCTAAGGTAGGGGTACAGTTACAATAGGGGTACAACTAAAGTAGGGGTACAGTTACAGTAGGGGTACAGCTACAGTTGGGGTGCAGCTACAGTAGGGGTGCAGTTACAGTAGGGGTACAACTAAAGTAGGGGTATAGTTACAGTAGGGGTACAGCTACAGTATCGGTACAGCTAAAGTAGGGGTACAGTTACAGTAGGGGTACAACTAAAGTAGGGGTATAGATACAGTAGGGGTACAACTGAAGTAGGGATATAGTTACAGTAGGGGTATAGCTATAATAGGGGTACAGTTACAGTAGGGGTACAGTTACAGAAGGGGTACAACTAAAGTAGGGGTACAGTTACAGTAGGGGTACAGCTATAGTAGGGGTACAGTTACAGTAGGGGTACAGTTACAGTAGGGGTACAGTTACAGTAGGGGTACAGCTACAGTAGGGGTACAACTAAAGTAGGGGTACAGCAATAGTAGGGGTACAGTTACAGTAGGGGTACAGCTACAGTAGGGGTACAGTTACAGTAGGGGTACAGCTACAGTAGGGGTACAGCTATAGTAGGGGTACAGTTACAGTAGGGGTACAGTTACAGTAGGGGTACAGCTATAGTCGGGGTACAACTAAAGTAGGGGTATAGATACAGTAGGGGTACAGCTACAGTAGGGGTACAGTTACAGTAGAGGTGAAGTTACAGTAGGGGTACAGTTACAGGAGGGGAACAGCTACAGTAGGGGTACAGGTACAGTAGGGGTACAGTTACAGTAAGGGTACAGTTACAGTAGGGGTACAGTTACAGTAGGGGTACAGGTACAGTAGGGGTACAACCACAGTGGGGGTATAGTTACTGTAGGGGCACAACTAAAGAAGGGGTACAGCTACAGTAGGGGTACAGTTACAGTTGGGGTACAGTTGCAGTCGGGGTACAGTTACAGTCGGGGTACAGTTACAGTAGGGGTACAACTAAAGAATGGGTACAGTAACAGTAGGGGTACAGTTACAGTAGGGGTACAGTTACAGGAGGGGTACAACTAAAGTAGGGGTTCAGTTACAGTAGGGGCACAACTACAGTAGGGGTACAGCTACAGTGGGGGCACAGCTATAGTAGGGTTACAGCTGTATTAGGGGTACAGCTATAGTAGGGGTACAGTTACCGGAGGGGTACAACTAAAGTAGGGGTACAGCTACAGTAAGGGTGCAACTAAAGTAGGGGTGCAGTTACAGTAGGGGTACAGCTACAGTAGATGTACAACTAAAGTAGGGGTACAGCTAGAGTAGGGGTACAGTTACAGTAGGGGTACAACTAAAGTAGGGGTACAGCTATAGTAGGGGTACAGTTGCAGTAGGGGTACAACTAAAGTAGGGATACAGTTACAGTAGGGGTACAGTTACAGTATGGGTACAACTTATGTAGGGGTGTAGTTACAGTAGGGGTACAGCTACAGTAGGGGTACAGTTACAGTAGGGGTACAGCTACAGTAGGGGTACAGTTACAGTAGGGGTACAGTTACAGTAGGGGTTTAGTTACAGTAGGGGTACAGCTACAGTAGGGGTGCAGCTACAGTAGGGGTACAGCTATAGTAGGGGTACAGTTACAATAGGGGTACAACTAAAGTAGGGGTACAGCTACAGTAGGGGTACAGCTACAGTAGGTGTACAACTGAAGTAGGGATGTAGTTACAGTAGGGGTACAACTGAAGTAGGGATATAGTTACAGTAGGGGTACAGTTACAGTAGGGGTACAGCTACAGTAGGGGTACAGCTATAGTAGGGGCACAGTTACAGTAGGGGTACAGTTACAGTAGGGGTACAACTAAAGTAGGGGTATAGTTACAGTAGGGGTACAGCTACAGTAGGGGTACAGCTACAGTAGGGGTATAGCTATAGTAGGGGTACATTTACAGTAGGGGTACAGCTACAGTAGGGGTACAGCTACAGTAGGGGTATAGCTATAGTAGGGGTACAGTTACAGTAGGGGTACAGCTACAGTAGGGGTACAGCTACAGTAGGGGTACAGCTACAGAAGGGGTATAGCTACAGTAGGGGTACAGTTACAGTAGGGGTACAGCTACAGTAGGGGTTCAACTAAAGTAGGGGTACAATTACAGTAGGGGTACAACTAAATTAGGGGTATAGTTACAGTAGGGGTACAGTTACAGTAAGGGTGCAGTTACAGTAGGGGCATAGTAAAGTAGGGGTGCAGTTAAAGTAGGATTACAGCTACAGTAGGGGTACAGTTACAGTAGGGGTACACTAAAGTAGGGGTATAGATACAGTAGGGGTACAACTAAAGTAGGGGTATATATACAGTCAGGGTACAACTAAATTAGGGGTATAGTTACAGTAGGGGTGCAGTTACAATAGGGGTACAGCTACAGTAGGGGTGCAGCTACAGTAGGGGTGCAGCTACAGTAGGGGTGCAGTTACAGTAGGGGTACAGCTACAGTAGGGGTACAGCTACAGAAGGGGTATAGCTACAGTAGGGGTACAGTTACAGTAGGGGTACAGTTACAATAGGGGTACAACTAAAGTAGGGGTACAGTTACAGTAGGGGTACAGCTACAGTAGGGGTGCAGCTACAGTAGGGGTGCAGCTACAGTAGGGGTACAGTTACAGTAGGGGTACAGCTACAGTAGGGTTACAGCTACAGTAGGGGTACAGTTACAGTAGGGGTACAGTTACAGTAGGTGTATAGTTACAGTTGGGGTATAGCTACAGTAGGTGTGCAGCTACAGTAGGGTTACAGCTATAGTAGGGGTACAGTTACAATAGGGGTACAACTAAAGTAGGGGTACAGTTACAGTAGGGGTACAGCTACAGTAGGGGTACAGCTATAGTAGGGGTACAGTTACAATAGGGGTGCAACTGAAGTAGGGATATAGTTACAGTAGGGGTACAGCTATAGTAGGGGTACAGCTATAGTAGGGGTACAGTTACAGTAGGGGTACAGTTACAGTAGGGGTACAACTAAAGTAGGGGTATAGTTACAGTAGGGGTACAGCTATAGTAGGGGTACAGTTACAGTAGGGGTACAGCTACAGTAGGGGTACAGTTACAGTAGGGGTGCAGCTACAGTAGGGGTACAGCTATAGTAGGGGTACAGTTACAGTAGGGTTACAGTTACAGTAGGGGTACAGCTATAGTCGGGGTACAACTAAAGTAGGGGTATAGATGCAGTAGGGGTACAGCTACAGTAGGGGTACTGTTACAGTAGGGGTATAGTTACAGTAGGGGTACAGCTATAGTAGGGGTACAGCTATAGTAGGGGTGCAGTTACATTAGGGGTACAACTGAAGTAGGGATATAGTTACAGTAGGGGTACAACTAAAGTAGGGGTATAGATACAGTAGGGATACAGCTACAGTAGGGGTACAGTTACAGTAGGGGTACAGCTACAGTAGGGGGACAGTCACAGTAGGGGTACAACTAAAGTAGGGGTATAGATTCAGTAGGGGTACAGCTACAGTAGGGGTACAGTTACAGTAGGGGTATAGCTACAGTAGGGGTACAGCTATAGTAGGGGTACAGTTACAGTAGGGGTGCAACTGAAGTAGGGATATAGTTACAGTAGGGGTGCAGCTATAGTAGGGGTACAGTTACAGTAGGGGTACAGTTACAGAAGGGGTACAACTAAAGTAGGGGTATAGATACAGTAGGGGTACAGCTACAGTAGGGGTACAGTTACAGTAGGGGTACAGCTAAAGTAGGGGTATAGATACAGTAGGGGTACAACTGAAGTAGGGATATAGCTATAATTGGGGTACAGTTACAGTAGGGGTACAGTTTCAGTAGGGGTACAGTTACAGTAGGCGTACAACTAAAGTAGGGGTACAGTTACAGTAGGGGTACAGCTATAGTAGGGGTACAGTTTCAGTAGGGGTACAGTTACAGTAGGGGTACAGCTACAGTAGGGGTACAGTTACAGTAGGGGTACAGATACAGTAGGGGTACAGCTACAGTAGGGGTACAGTTACAGTAGGGGTACAGTTACAGTAGGGGTACAGCTACAGTAGGGGTACAGTTACAGTAGGGGTACAGTTACAGTAGGGGTACAGCTATAGTAGGGGTACAGTTATAGTAGGGGTGCAGTTACAGTAGGGGTACAACTGAAGTAGGGATATAGTTACAGTAGGGGAACAACTAAAGTAGGGGTATAGATACAGTAGGGGTACAGATACAGTAGGGGTACAGTTACAGTAGGGGTACAACAAAAGTAGGGGTATAGATACTGTAGGGGTACAGCTACAGTAGGGGTACAGTTACAGTAGGGGTATAGTTACAGTAGGGGTACAGTTACAGTAGGGGTACAGTTACAGTAGGGGTACAGCTATAGTCGGGGTACAGTTACAGTAGGGGTACAGTTACAGTAGGGGTACAGCTATAGTAGGGGTACAGCTATAGTAGGGGTGCAGTTACAGTAGGGGTACAACTGAAGTAGGGATATAGTTACAGTAGGGGTACAGCTACAGTAGGGGTACAGCTACAGTAGGGGTATAAATACAGTAGGGGTACAGTTACAGTAGGGGTACAACTAAAGTAGGGGTATAGATACAGTAGGGGTACAGCTACAGTAGGGGTACAACTGAAGTAGGGATATAGTTACAGTAGGGGTACAACTATAGTAGGGGTACAGTTACAGTAGGGGTACAACTAAAGTAGGGGTATAGATACAGTAGGGGTACTGCTACAGTAGGGGTACAGTTACAGTAGGGGTACAGTTACAGTAGGGGTACAACTAAAGTAGAGGTACAGTTACAGTAGGGGTACAGCTATAGTAGGGGTACAGTTACAGTAGGGGTACAGTTACAGTAGGGATACATCTACAGTAGGGGTACAACTAAAGTAGGGGTACAGTTACAGTAGGGGTACAGCTATAGTAGGGGTACAGTTACAGTAGGGGTACAGCTACTGTAGGGGTACAGCTACAGTAGGGGTGCAGCTACAGTAGGGGTACAGCTATAGTTCGGGTACAGTTACAGTAGGGGTACAGCTACAGTAGGGGTACAGCTACAGTAGGGGTACAGCTACAGTAGGGGTACAGCTATAGTCGGGGTACAACTAAAGTAGGGGTATAGATACAGTAGGGGTACAGCTACATTAGGGGTACAGTTACAGTAGGGGTACAGTTACAGTAGGGGTACAACTAAAGTAGGGGCATAGATACAGTAGGGGTACAGCTACAGTAGGGGTACAGTTGCAGTAGGGGTACAGTTACAGTAGGGGTACAGCTACAGTAGGGGTACAGCTATAGTCGGGGTACAGTTACAGTAGGGGTACAGTTACAGTAGGGGTACAGCTATAGTAGGGGTACAGCTATAGTAGGGGTGCAGTTACAGTAGGGGTACAACTGAAGTAGGGATATAGTTACAGTAGGGGTACAGCTATAGTAGGGGTGCAGTTACAGTAGGGGTACTGCTACAGTAGGGGTACAGCTACAGAAGGGGTATAGTAAAGTAGGGGTGCAGTTACAGTAGGATTACAGCTACAGTAGGGGTACAGTTACAGTAGGGGTACAACTAAAGTAGGGGTATAGATACAGTAGGGGTACAACTGAAGTAGGGATATAGTTACAGTAGGGGTACAGCTACAGTAGGGGTACAGCTACAGTAGGGGTACAGCTATAGTAGGGGTACAGTTACAGTAGGGGTACAACTGAAGTAGGGGTACAGCTATAGTCGGGGTATAGTTACAGTAGGGGTACAACTGAAGTAGGGACATAGTTACAGTAGGGGTTCAGCTACAGTTGGGGTACAGCTACAGTAGGGGTACAGCTACAGTAGGGGTACAGCTATAGTAGGGGTACAGTTACAGTAGGGGTACAACTGAAGTAGGGATATAGTTACAGTAGGGGTACAGCTACAGTAGGGGTACAGCTACAGTAGGGGTACAGCTATAGTAGGGGTACAGTTACTGTAGGGGTACAACTGAAGTAGGGATATAGTTACAGTAGGGGTACAGCTACAGTAGGAGTGCAGCTACAGTAGGGGTACAGCTACAGTAGGGGTACAGCTACAGTAGGGGTATAGCTATAGTTGGGGTACAGTTACAGTAGGGGTACAGTTACAGTAGGGGTACAGTTGCAGTAGGGGTACAACTAAAGTAGGGGTATAGATACAGTAGGGGTACAACTAAATTAGGGGTATAGTTACAGTAGGGGTACAGTTACAGTTGGGGTACCGCTACAGTAGGGGTACAACTAAAGTAGGGGTACAACTAAATTAGTGGTATAGTTACAGTAAGGGTACAGTTACAGTAGGGGTACAGTTACAGTAGGGGTATAGTAAAGTAGGGGTGCAGTTACAGTAGGATTACAGCTACAGTAGGGGTACAGTTACAGTAGGGGTACAGCTATAGTATGGGTACCGCTTCAGTAGGGGTACAACTAAAGTAGGGGTACAGTTACAGTAGGGGTACAGCTACAGTAGGTGTACAGTTACAGTAGGTGTACAGTTACAGTAGGGGTACAGTTACAGTAGGGGTACAGTTACAGTACTGGTACAACTAAAGTAGGGTTACAGTTACAGTAGGGTTACAGGTACAGTAGGGGGTACAGTTACAGTAGGGGTACAGTTACAGTAGGGGTACAACTAAAGTAGGGATACAGTTACAGTAGGGTTACAGGTACAGTAGGGGGTACAGTTACAGTAGGGGTACAACTAAAGTAGGGGTACAGTTTCAGTAGGGTTACAGGTACAGTAGGGGGTACAGTTACAGTAGGGGTACAACTAAAGTAGGGGTACAGTTACAATAGGGGTACAACTAAAGTAGGGGTACAGTTACAGTAGGGTTACAGGTACAGTAGGGGTTCCGCTAGAGTAGAGGTACATATACAGTAGGGGTAAAGCTACAGTAGGGGTACAGTAGGGATACAGCTACACTATGGGTCCAGCTACAGTAGGGGTACAGCTACAGCAGGAGTAAAAATATTTCAAAATAACTTAACTAAATTAACTTTGCAATTTGAATTCCTTTGTGTTTTAAATTATAATACTACTACATTATATACCTATAACATGATTAGTCACCTGTAATAAACATGATATTTTTTTCGGTCTATTGAAGCTACGACCGAGGGTTAGCATGGCACGAGTCCTTAAAGAATATATATCCCAACAATCTATGAAGTTTGGACTGATGGAATGTAAAAGAAACATGTATTCATCATAAACAAATACATAGACAGATATACATAGATTAATACATATACATTGTATGCTCGATATATACATTGCTCGTGGACTGATCCCTGTAAGGTATTTGTAAATAATTGTGTTTTTTTTTATGTGGGTATATGATTCAGTGTAGCTTTTGTCTTTGTGTGTGTTGTAGTGGTGTGTGTGTTGTAGAGGTGTGTGTGTGTTGTAGAGGTGTGTGTGTGTTGTAGTGGTGTGTGTGTTGTAGAGGTGTGTGTGTGTTGTAGTGGTGTGTGTGTGTGTGTGTTGTAGAGGTGTGAGTGTTGTAGTGGTGTGTGTGTGTGTGTGTTGTAGAGGTGTGTGTGTGTGTGTGTGTTGTAGAGGTGTGAGTGTTGTAGTGGTGTGTGTGTGTGTGTGTGTGTGTGTGTGTGTGTTGTAGAGGTGTGTGTGTGTGTGTTGTAGAGGTGTGAGTGTTGTAGTGGTGTGTGTGTTGTAGTGGTGTGTGTGTGTTGTAGTGGTGTGTGTGTGTTGTAGAGGTGTGTGTGTGTGTGGTGTGTGTGTGTTGTAGAGGTGTGAGTGTTGTAGTGGTGTGTGTGTTGTAGTGGTGTGTGTGTGTGTGTTGTAGTGGTGTGTGTGTGTGTGTTGTAGTGGTGTGTGTGTGTTGTAGTGGTGTGTGTGTTGTAGAGGTGTGTGTGTGTGTGTGTGTGTGTTGTAGAGGTGTGTGTGTGTGTTGTAGAGGTGTGAGTGTTGTAGTGGTGTGTGTGTGTTGTAGTTGTGTGTGTGTGTTGTAGTGGTGTGTGTGTGTTGTAGTGTTATGTGTGTGTTGTAGTGGTGTGTGTGTGTTGTGGTGGTGTGTGTGTTGTAATGGTGTGTGTGTTATAGTGGTGTGTGTGTTGTAGAGGTGTGTGTGTGTTGTAGTGGTGTGTGTGTTGTAGTGGTGTGTGTGTTGTAGTGGTGTTTGTGTTGTAGTGGTGTTTGTGTGTTGTAGTGGTGTGTGTGTTGTAGAGGTGTGTGTGTTGTGGTGGTGTGTGTGTTGTAGAGGTGTGTGTGTGTGTGTTGTAGTGGTGTGTGTGTTGTAGTGGTGTGTGTGTTGTAGTGGTGTATGTGTGTGTGTTGTAGAGGTGTGTGTGTGTGTGTTGTAGAGGTGTGTGTGTGTGTTGTAGTGGTGTGTGTGTTGTAGTGGTGTATGTGTGTGTGTTGTGGTGGTGTGTGTGTTGTAATGGTGTGTGTGTTGTAGAGGTGTGTGTGTGTGTGTTGTAGTGGTGTGTGTGTTGTAGTGGTGTGTGTGTGTGTGTGTGTTGTGGTGGTGTGTGTGTTGTAATGGTGTGTGTGTGTGTGTTGTAGTGGTGTGTGTGTTGTAGTGGTGTATGTGTGTGTGTTGTGGTGGTGTGTGTGTTGTAATGGTGTGTGTGTTGTAGAGGTGTGTGTGTGTTGTAGAGGTGTGTGTGTGTGTGTTTTAGTAGTGTGTGTGTGTTGTAGAGGTGTGTGTGTGTGTGTTGTAGTGGTGTGTGTGTGTTGTGGTGGTGTGTGTGTTGTAGTGGTGTGTGTGTTGTAGTGGTGTGTGTGTTGTAGTGGTGTGTGTGTTGTAGTGGTGTGTGTGTGTTGTAGTGGTGTGTGTGTTGTAGTGGTGTGTGTGTTGTAGTTGTGTGTGTGTGTTGTAGTGGTGTGTGTGTGTGTGTTGTAGTGGTGTGTGTGTGTTGTAGAGGTGTGTGTGTGTGTGTTGTAGTGGTGTGTGTGTGTTGTAGAGGTGTGTGTGTGTGTGTGTTGTAGTGGTGTGTGTGTGTTATAGTGGTGTGTGTGTTGTAGTGGTGTGTGTGTGTTGTAGTGGTGTGTGTGTGTTGTAGTGGTGTGTGTGTGTGTTGTGGTGGTGTGTGTGTTGTAGTGGTGTGTGTGTGTTGTAGTGGTGTGTGTGTGTTGTAGTGGTGTGTGTGTGTTGTGGTGGTGTGTGTGTTGTAGTGGTGTGTGTGTGTGTTGTAGTGGTGTGTGTGTGTTGTAGAGGTGTGTGTGTTTTAGTGGTGTGTGTGTGTTGTGGTGGTGTGTGTGTTGTAGTGGTGTGTGTGTGTTGTAGTGGTGTGTGTGTGTGTTGTAGTGGTGTGTGTGTGTTGTGGTGGTGTGTGTGGGTTGTAGTGGTGTGTGTGTGTTGTGGTGGTGTGTGTGTTGTAGTGGTGTGTGTGTTGTAGTGGTGTGTGTGTGTTATAGTGGTGTGTGTGTGTTGTAGTGGTGTGTGTGTGTTGTAGTGGTGTGTGTGTGTTGTAGTGGTGTGTGTGTGTTGTAGAGGTGTGTGTGTTGTAGTGGTGTGTGTGTGTTGTAGAGGTGTGTGTGTGTGTGTTGTAGTGGTGTGTGTGTGTTGTAGTGGTGTGTGTGTTGTAGTGGTGTGTGTGTGTTATAGTGGTGTGTGTGTGTTGTAGTGGTGTGTGTGTGTTGTAGTGGTGTGTGTGTGTTGTAGTGGTGTGTGTGTGTTGTGGTGGTGTGTGTGTGTTATAGTGGTGTGTGTGTGTTGTAGTGGTGTGTGTGTGTTGTAGTGGTGTGTGTGTGTTGTAGTGGTGTGTGTGTTGTAGTGGTGTGTGTGTGTTGTAGTGGTGTGTGTGTGTTGTAGTGGTGTGTGTGTGTTGTAGTGGTGTGTGTGTTGTAGTGGTGTGTGTGTTGTAGTGGTGTGTGTGTGTTGTAGTGGTGTGTGTGTTGTAGTGGTGTGTGTGTGTTGTAGTGGTGTGTGTGTGTTGTAGTGGTGTGTGTGTTGTAGTGGTGTGTGTGTTGTAGTGGTGTGTGTGTGTTGTAGTGGTGTGTGTGTTGTAGTGGTGTGTGTGTGTTGTAGTGGTGTGTGTGTTGTAGTGGTGTGTGTGTTGTAGTGGTGTGTGTGTTGTAGTGGTGTGTGTGTGTTGTGGTGGTGTGTGTGTTGTAGTGGTGTGTGTGTTGTAGTGGTGTGTGTGTTGTAGTGGTGTGTGTGTTGTAGTGGTGTGTGTGTTGTAGTGGTGTGTGTGTTGTAGTGGTGTGTGTGTTGTAGTGGTGTGTGTGTTGTAGTGGTGTGTGTGTGTTGTAGTGGTGTGTGTGTGTGTTGTGGTGGTGTGTGTGTGTTGTAGTGGTGTGTGTGTGTGTTGTAGTGGTGTGTGTGTGTTGTAGTGGTGTGTGTGTGTTGTAGTGGTGTGTGTGTGTTGTAGTGGTGTGTGTGTGTGTTGTAGTGGTGTGTGTGTGTTGTAGTGGTGTGTGTGTGTTGTAGTGGTGTGTGTGTGTGTTGTAGTGGTGTGTGTGTGTTGTAGTGGTGTGTGTGTTGTAGAGGTGTGTGTGTGTGTGTTGTAGTGGTGTGTGTGTGTTGTAGTGGTGTGTGTGTGTTGTAGTGGTGTGTGTGTGTTGTAGTGGTGTGTGTGTTGTAGTGGTGGTGTGTGTGTTGTAGTGGTGTGTGTGTGTTGTAGTGGTGTGTGTGTTGTAGTGGTGTGTGTGTGTTGTAGTGGTGTGTGTGTTGTAGTGGTGTGTGTGTGTTGTAGTGGTGTGTGTGTGTTGTAGTGGTGTGTGTGTTGTAGTGGTGTGTGTGTTGTAGTGGTGTGTGTGTTGTAGTGGTGTGTGTGTGTTGTAGTGGTGTGTGTGTGTTGTAGTGGTGTGTGTGTTGTAGTGGTGTGTGTGTGTTGTAGTGGTGTGTGTGTTGTAGTGGTGTGTGTGTTGTGTGGTGTGTGTGTGTTGTAGTGGTGTGTGTGTGTGTTGTAGTGGTGTGTGTGTGTGTTGTAGTGGTGTGTGTGTGTTGTGGTGGTGTGTGTGTTGTAGTGGTGTGTGTGTTGTAGTGGTGTGTGTGTGTTGTAGTGGTGTGTGTGTGTTGTGTGGTGTGTGTGTGTTGTAGTGGTGTGTGTGTGTTGTAGTGGTGTGTGTGTGTTGTAGTGGTGTGTGTGTGTTGTGGTGGTGTGTGTGTTGTAGTGGTGTGTGTGTTGTAGTGGTGTGTGTGTGTGTTGTGGTGGTGTGTGTGTGTTGTAGTGGTGTGTGTGTGTTGTAGTGGTGTGTGTGTGTGTGTTGTGTGGTGTGTGTGTTGTAGTGGTGTGTGTGTTGTAGAGGTGTGTGTGTGTGTGTTGTAGTGGTGTGTGTGTGTTGTAGTGGTGTGTGTGTGTGTTGTAGTGGTGTGTGTGTGTTGTAGTGGTGTGTGTGTGTTGTAGTGGTGTGTGTGTGTGTTGTGGTGGTGTGTGTGTTGTAGTGGTGTGTGTGTGTTGTAGTGGTGTGTGTGTGTTGTAGTGGTGTGTGTGTTGTGGTGGTGTGTGTGTTGTAGAGGTGTGTGTGTGTTGTAGTGGTGTGTGTGTGTTGTAGTGGTGTGTGTGTTGTAGTGGTGTGTGTGTGTTGTAGTGGTGTGTGTGTTGTAGTGGTGTGTGTGTGTTGTAGTGGTGTGTGTGTGTTGTAGTGGTGTGTGTGTTGTAGTGGTGTGTGTGTGTTGTAGTGGTGTGTGTGTGTTGTAGTGGTGTGTGTGTTGTAGTGGTGTGTGTGTTGTAGTGGTGTGTGTGTGTTGTAGTGGTGTGTGTGTGTGTTGTAGAGGTGTGTGTGTGTGTGTTGTAGTGGTGTGTGTGTGTTGTAGTGGTGTGTGTGTTGTAGTGGTGTGTGTGTTGTAGTGGTGTGTGTGTTGTAGTGGTGTGTGTGTGTTGTGGTGGTGTGTGTGTTGTAGTGGTGTGTGTGTTGTAGTGGTGTGTGTGTGTTGTGGTGGTGTGTGTGTTGTAGTGGTGTGTGTGTTGTAGTGGTGTGTGTGTGTTGTGGTGGTGTGTGTGTTGTAGTGGTGTGTGTGTTGTAGTGGTGTGTGTGTTGTAGTGGTGTGTGTGTTGTAGTGGTGTGTGTGTGTTGTAGTGGTGTGTGTGTGTTGTAGTGGTGTGTGTGTGTTGTAGTGGTGCGTGTGTTGTAGTGGTGTGTGTGTGTGTGTTATAGTGGTGTGTGTGTGTGTGTTGTGGTGGTGTGTGTGTTGTAGTGGTGTGTGTGTGTTGTAGTGGTGTGTGTGTGTTGTAGTGGTGTGTGTGTGTGTTGTGGCGGTGTGTGTGTTGTAGTGGTGTGTGTGTGTTGTAGTGGTGTGTGTGTTGTAGTGGTGTGTGTGTGTTGTGGTGGTGTGTGTGTTGTAATGGTGTGTGTGTTGTAGTGGTGTGTGTGTGTTGTAGTGGTGTGTGTGTGTGTTGTAGTGGTGTGTGTGTTGTAGTGGTGTGTGTGTTGTAGTGGTGTGTGTGTTGTAGTGGTGTGTGTGGTGTAGTGGTGTGTGTGTGTGTTGTAGTGGTGTGTGTGTGTTGTAGTGGTGTTGTGTGTGTGTTGTAGTGATGTGTGTGTGTGTTGTAGTGGTGTGTGGGTTGTGGTGGTGTGTGGGTTGTGGTGGTGTGTGGGTTGTAGTGGTGTGTGTGTGTGTGTTGTAGTGGTGTGTGTGTGTGTTGTAGTGGTGTGTGGGTTGTGGTGGTGTGTGGGCTGTGGTGGTGTGTGGGTTGATTTGGTGTGTGGGTTGTGGTGGTGTGTGGGTTGTAGTGGTGTGTGTGTGTGTTGTAGTGGTGTGTGGGTTGTGGTGGTGTGTGGGCTGTGGTGGTGTGTGGGTTGAGTTGGTGTGTGGGTTGTAGTGGTGTGTGTGTGTGTTGTAGTGGTGTGTGTGTGTTGAAGTGGTGTGTGTGTGTTGTAGTGGTGTGTGTGTTGTAGTGGTGTGTGTGTGTTGTAGTGGTGTGTGTGTGGGTTGTGGTGGTGTGTGGGTTGTAGTGGTGTGTGTGTGTGTTGTAGTGGTGTGTGTGTGTTGAAGTGGTGTGTGTGTGTTGTAGTGGTGTGTGTGTGTTGTAGTGGTGTGTGTGTGTTGTAGTGGCGTGTGTGTGTTGTAGTGGTGTGTGTGTTGTGGCGGGGTGTGTGTGTGTGTGTTGTAGTAGTGTGTGTTCGTGTGTTGTAGTTTTGTATCTCTTGTAGTTATGATTAAACCTTTAGTTGTGCCTCTGTTTTCGCTGGAACTGTTTTTGTATTGCTGTATCTGTGTTATTCAAATTGCTCTTTTTTTCGTCTTTTTGATTGGTGCGACTCTCTTGTTGTGTTTTCTTTGCTGTAACTGTATTTATTATGTATCTTTACTTTGTTTAACATATTTTCTGTAATTTTTTATTTCTTTTAATTTTTGTTTGCTGCTGTTGGAACTTATATTTATCCCAGGATGAACTCCTAGCTATTACACGATAACACACTTTTTACTTTAGGATGGATGACTACTTTGTACACATTAGCTCGTCTTTATCCCAGGGTGAATCAGTGACACTTTTTATCCTAGTCTGAACGACGAGTCAGTGCACGTTATCACTCTTTATTTTTAACCCAGGTTGAATGACTACTCAGTATACAGTAATTCTTTGTTATCCCAGGTCATTTAAAACCATCCCTCAGGAGCCATGTACAGTGTGTGTGTGGTATTTCTAGTTTGCAAGTTAAATGAAGAACATCAGCAACACTCACTATGTGTCTGACTGCGCCTTACTCCTCTTGTTTATGAACTTTACAGCTACTTTGAGGTGCTTGGTTTTCATAGGTTGAGATGAATTGAGTTAGGTTAGTTTACGTTTGGTTAGGTTACGTTTGGTTAGGTTATGTTGGGTTAGGTTAGGTTTCGTTGGGTTAGGTTAGGTTAGGTTAAACTATTATTGTAGTTATATTTTTTTCTCATGATAATTTTTGTCTCTGGGTTAGCGATCATTTATAGTCTGACCGAGACGTCCATCTTGCCAGCCTTGACATAACATTCATATGAGAGGTTTATGACGGATGGTGAAAGTGGGTCTGTGGTAGAATGTGTGTGTGTGTGTGTGAGTGTGTGTGTGTGTGTGTGTGATTAATATTCTTCAGCATGTAAAAGAAAAACGAAGGCTGAAATATGAAAACAAAAGACTGTAGAGAGAGAGAGAGAGAGAGAGAGAGAGAGAGAGAGAGAGAGAGTTCACAGTGTAGGGGATAACAAAACTAAGAAAATATAAAACATATTTCCATGTTATATAAGTATACACAGTAGACCCAGCCTGACCCAGAAAGCAAAGAGTTCAAAGGTCAAGTGAAGTCGTCGAAAGCTGTCCAATCTCGAAGGAAAACACTGGGCAGGTCAGGAAAATAACAACAATGGAAACAATAATAGAACCAATCAGATAACTGGCAACTATGAAAATAGTAGGAGATAAAAAAAATATAATAAATATGTAAATAACAATAGAACAAATCTGGTAAATAACAACGAAAATAACCGAAGAACACGTAGAAGGAACAGAGAACAGACAGGTGTACAGTACGTAAGGTGTAAGTGTCAACAAGAAACTCCTTCCCTTAATGACTTTGACCTGGATTCTGTGTGGAATATCTAAATCAATACAGCCACGCCCTGAACACGAGATCAATACACAATCACAACCCTTGAACGGTTATTTGTATGGAGTTAACACCAGTACACAATCACAACACTTGATCGGTTATTTGTATGGAGTTGACACCAGTACACAATCACAAACCCTTGATCGGTTATTTGTATGGAGTTAACACCAGTACACAATCACAACCCTTGATCGGTGATTTGTATGGAGTTAACACCAGTACACAATCACAACCCTTGAACGGTTATTTGTATGGAGTTAACACCAGTACACAATCACAAACCCTCGATCTGTGATTTGTGATAGACTGAGATAATCATATTCTCAGATGCGAATTTCTTGGTTATATGGTTAGTGGTGTGGGGACAGCCGCCACAAGAGATGAGGATGATAACCTCACTAAGTACTGAGCAATGTGATGGATGGGGGTTGTGAAAGGTGAGAGGGGGGAGGGGGAGGATGATGGGGTGGGGGGAGGGAGGGGGAAGGTTGGTGTTAGACTTGTTCGATGCAAGAAGAGACTCCTGTCTTTTTCAATTGGTAGGTGTGTGTGTGTGTGTGTGTGTGTTTTTTTGTGTGTGTTTTGTGCTTGTTATACTTTATATGAATATCTAACAATCAGGAACTGTTTAAAATCTACGTCAATACAACTATACATCTATACAAATATATTATTATGTTTACCCCAAAAAGTATACCCTTTTACGTATACTGTATATATTCGTTCATATAACTATACGAGAATAAACACATTCATATACTCATACATTCATATACACAAATAAACTCCAGATGTATGATGATCTGAGTACCAACAAGAAGAACTAACTAGACTCACAGTGCACCTAACCTAGCAAAGTAGATCATCTAAACACGCACACACACACGCACACGCCCACACACACACGCCCACACAAACACGCACACACAAACACGCACACACACGCACACACGCACACACACACACGCACACACCATGGCTTACAGACTTCCTCAGTGACCGACGCCAAGCTGTACGCTTCCGAGGGGCTGTCTCCACCTTTCAGTCACTCACCTGTGGCGTCCCCCAAGGCACCAAGATGGGACCACTCTGCTTCCTTATGCTCATCAATGATGCCCTAAGAGAAACCCCTGCTCGCTGGAAATATGTCGACGACTCCACCATTGGGATCAGCGTCAACAATTCTGCTCCCAACTATACCGCCTTTCAGGATTTATTGAACAGTCTCCAAAACTGGGCTACCAACAACCATGTCACCATCAACCATACCAAGACCATGGTTATGCACATCAACCTCTCCTCCGACATTGTCCCACCTCCTTCCATTACTCTAGGTCCGAACACACTCCAGGTTGTAGATTCCACGAAGCTCCTCGGCGTCACCATAGACAACAAACTAAATTGGAAACCACACGTCAATGAAGTTGTCAAATCCTCCAGTTTCCGTCTCCACCTCCTCCGCCGACTCAAGTCCCTCGGAGTTCCTGCACACGAGCTCCTCAGTGTTTACACAACATTCATACTTCCCAAGCTCACCTATGCCTCCCCCACCTGGTCTTCCTCCCTAAATGCCACACAACGTAAACACCTAGAAAAAGTGCAAAAGAGGGCATGCAAGATTATTCTCTCCCCCTCCTACTCCACATATCAAGAAGCGCTCAACACACTGACCCTTTCGACTCTCACTGACCATCACCACGACCTCATCTGCAAATTTGGTAAGAAGCTTCTACACCATCCCCGACACCGGCTCCTACTACCACCCGAGGTCCCTTGTCCGAGAATTGCTGTTCGACACCACAACCGCATCCAGCCCATACGTGCACGAACTGATCGCTATAAGAACAGCCCAGTCCCAACCATTGTAAATATTATCAATAACTTGTAATACTGTAACACTGTCACTATGTTGAAATGAACTGTAGTTTGAGCTTTTCCCCATCTAAGTTATTATATGTCTTATTTGTGTCACTTATGTTACTTGTATATTATTTGTAATTCGTAACCCATTCCCCAAATATGTAACTGTATATTTTCAGCCTTCTGGCTGCCAAGCTCTTTCAATAAACCGTTAATTATTATTATTATTACACACACACACACACGCCCACACAAACACGCCCACACACGCACGCACACACACACACGCACACGCACACACACACACGCACACACACACGCCCACACACACACGCCCACACAAACACGCCCACACACGCACGCACACACGCACACGCGCACACACACGTCCACACAAACACGCACACACACGCACACACGCACGCACACACACACACACACGCACACGCACACACACACGCACACACACACGCACACACACACACACCACACACGCCCACACACACACGCCCACACAAACACGCCCACACACGCACGCACACACGCACGCACACGTACGCACGCACACGTACGCACGCACTCACACACACGCACACACACACGCCCACACACGCCCACACACACGCCCACACACGCACACACACACACACACACGCACGCACGCGCACACGCACACACACACGCACACACACGCATACACGCACACACACGCACACGCACACACGCACACACACGCACACACACACGTAATATAATTCTCTCTCTCAGAATGAATTAGGACTCAATAACGATACCTAATACAACATACAGCAAGTATAGCCTCGTCAGACGGTGATGTATGCCCCCCGACACAGTACACAGTGTATATATTACTCGCAGGTGAGGTAGTGGGTACTGAAGGTACATATATATAACACCGGCAGACGGCAGACAGATGGCTATTCGTTAGCCGATTGGATAGTGAGATAAGTGGCAGACAGGGAGATATGCCTAGTAGAGCCTCGGAAGGCACGGCAGACACGTACATCAGTATCTATACATCATCGTGTACACCTAAACAGTAGCATGTGTACATACATGAGATGTACTTGTGTACAAAGTTAATGTGCACCAATAAAGAATCTTGTACACTTAAGCACCATGTACACCTGAGTGATTTTATGTACACTTGGACATTATATATACACACACTACACTAGATATTGTACACATGTATAAGTTCATGTACGTCTTCATGACAAAATGTACATCCACATGATGTTATGTACACTTACACATTATAATTCACATACTCAACATGTACACTTACAAATATACACTAGTGACACCCCAACGGGAATACCTACACAGTAACACCAATACAGTATACAAGAACACAAACACCCACACAGAAACATAAACACCCACACACAAACACAAACACCCACACAGAAACACAAACACCCACACAAAAACACAAACACCCACACAGAAACACAAACACCCACACAAAAACACAAACACCCACACAGAAACACAAACACCCACACAGAAACACAAACACCCACACAGAAACCCAAACACCCACACAGAAACACAAACACCCACACAAAAACACAAACACCCACACAAAAACACAGAAACCCAAACACCCACACAGAAACACAAACACCCACACAGAAACATAAACACCCACACAGAAACATAAACACCCACACAGAAACACAAACACCCACACAGAAATACAAACACCCACACAGAAACACAAACACCCACACAGAAACACAAACACCCACACAAAAACACAGAAACACAAACACCCACACAGAAACACAAACACCCACACAGGAACACAGAAACACCCATAAAGAAACACCCACACAGAAACACAGAATCACCTACTTAGAAACACCCCCCCCCCCTCCTCCAGTACACGATACCATCTGCCAGCCTTCGAGTGCCTCTCATGCAAACACATCGATTACTTATGTCAGTAAATAATAATTATATTTCCCCGCGCGGGTTTCTGGTGCGGTGGTCAGGCAGTTTATGAATATTCATTGGCGTTTTGTGAGCGGAGAGTTCATGCTACCAAGGCAAAAGATTATTGTTATTATCTGTTGCCTGTATCGCCGTAACGGAAGGGGAGGAAGGGAGAGGAGAGGGGGGTGGGGGAGAGGGAGGGACTTGAGAGGGGGAGGGGGAGAGAAGGGGAGGGAGAAGAAGAGGAAAAAGGGAGGGAGAGAAATGGAAATGGAGAGGGAGAGAGATGAGTGCAAAGGGAGAGGGAGGGGAAGGGAGAGAGGAATGGAGAGGGGGAGGTAGGGAAGAAGGGAGAAGACGACGTCAGCAAAAGTTCCAGGGTATATTTTTTAGAAGTGTGTTTTTGACCTGAGTGATTTATGGTACGAGAAATGGATTGCTGGTGTTTACTTTTTCGTTATTACTGTTACGTAGGTTGACTTGTTTGTTGAGTGTGTGTTTGTTTGGGGAGAAGGGAAGGGAGGGAGGGAGGGGAAAGACTGGTGGATGAGAAGAAAGAAGAGGAAATAGAGGTATAGGAAGAGAAAGAAAATGAAAAAGAGAAGGGGAGGAGGTAGACGAAAGATGGGTGTAGGAAGAGGAGGAAGAGAAAGAGAGAAAGAAGGAGAGGGAAAGGATGGAGAGAACAAAGTGGAGAAGGAAGTAAAAGGTGGAAGAGAAAAATGTAACAGGAGAAAGGGGAGGAGATAGAAAAAGATATTAAGAAAAAGTGGAATAGGAAGATGTGAAAAAGAAGAAGAAGGAGGAGGAGGAGGAGGAGGAGGCGGCGGCGGCGGAGGAATAATATGGGAAAGAGGAGAAGAAGGAGGCTGTACTGTAGGATTCCAGCGACTAAGATAATGTACAACAAACAGGATTTAGCATGCGATTGTGTACAAGAGTTCTCAAGCACGGAGTTATCTATGCTAACAGCGGTCGATTGCTGCCACTATCTTCATATGTATCAATGTAACACGAGGCTGTTTGCTTGTCCGTGGCTGCTTGCTTGCTTGCTGGCTCGCTTGTCTGTGGTTGCTTGCTTGTTTTTGGTTGCTTGTTTGTCTTTGGTTGCTTGCTTGCTCGCTTGTCTTGGTTGCTTGTTTGTCTTTAGTTGATTGCTTGTCTGTGGTTGCTTGCTTATCTTTGGTTCTCTTGCTTGTCTTTGGTTCTCTTGCTTGTCTTTGGTTGCTTGCTTGTCTGTGGTTGCTTGCTTATCTTTGGTTCTCTTGCTTGTCTTTGGTTCTCTTGCTTGTCTTTGGTTGCTTGCTTGTCTGTGGTTACTTGCTCGCTTGCTTGTCTTTGGTTGCTTGCTTGTCTGTGGATACTTGATTTTTGTGGTTGCTTGCTTATCTGTGGCTGCTTGCTTGTCTGTGGTTGCTTACTTGTCTATGCCAGCTTGCTTGTCTGTGGCAGCTTGCTTGTCTGTGGTTGCTTGCTTGTCTATGCCAGCTTGCTTGTCTGTGGTTGCTTGCTTGTCTATGCAGCTTGCTTGTCTGTGGCAGCTTGCTTGTCTGTGGTTGCTTGCTTGTCTATGCCAGCTTGCTTGTCTGTGGTTGCTTGCTTGTCTATGCCAGCTTGCTTGTCTGTGGTTGCTTGCTTGTCTATGCCAGCTTGCTTGTCTGTGGCAGCTTGCTTGTCTGTGGTTGCTTGCTTGTCTATGCCAGCTTGCTTGTCTGTGGTTGCTTGCTTGTCTATGCCAGCTTGCTTGTCTGTGGTTGCTTGCTTGTCTATGCCAGCTTGCTTGTCTGTGGTTGCTTGCTTGTCTGTGGCAGCTTGCTTGTCTATGGTTGCTTGCTTGTCTATGCCAGCTTGCTTGTCTGTGGTTGCTTGCTTGTGTATGCCAGCTTGCTTGTCTGTGGTTGCTTGCTTGTCTATGCCAGCTTGCTTGTCTGTCGTTGCTTGCTTGTCTGTGGCAGCTTGCTTGTCTATGCAGCTTGCTTGTCTGTGGTTGCTTGCTTGTCTGTGGTTGCTTGCTTGTCTGTGGCAGCTTGCTTGTCTGTGGTTGCTTGCTTGTCTATGCCAGCTTGCTTGTCTGTGGTTGCTTGCTTGTCTATGCCAGCTTGCTTGTCTGTGGTTGCTTGCTTGTCTGTGGCAGCTTGCTTGTCTATGCAGCTTGCTTGTCTGTAGCTGCTTGCTTGTCTGTGGTTGCTTGCTTGTCTGTGGCAGCTTGCTTGTCTGTGGTTGCTTGCTTGTCTATGCCAGCTTGCTTGTCTGTGGTTGCTTGCTTGTCTATGCCAGCTTGCTTGTCTGTGGTTGCTTGCTTATCTTTGGTTCTCTTGCTTGTCTTTGGTTCTCTTGCTTGTCTTTGGTTGCTTGCTTGTCTGTGGTTGCTCGCTTGCTTGTCTTTGATTGCTTGCTTGTCTGTGGATACTTGATTTTTGTGGTTGCTTGCTTGTCTATGCCAGCTTGCTTGTCTGTGGTTGCTTGCTTATCTGTGGTTGCTTGCTTGTCTATGCAGCTTGCTTGTCTGTAGCTGCTTGCTTGTCTGTGGTTGCTTGCTTGTCTGTAGCTGCTTGCTTGTCTGTGGTTGCTTGCTTGTCTATGCCAGCTTGCTTGTCTGTGGCAGCTTGCTTGTCTGTGGTTTGTTCTATTATTTCCATCTATTATAACCAAAACACATTCTTGGGGACATGATGTAAGCGCCTCTTCCGTGTACTGTATATGTGTAACTGAAGCCCAACCGGGATTTCAGGTGTGCTCAAGCAAGCGTTTCAATCTTGGTACCATAAAAGGATAAGAACTTCAGTGATGTAAAATAGCTACTAAGGCCAGTTTAGTGAAGTGTTAAGCCTACAATCAAGAGTTTTTCATAAGTGGCATATGAGTGGTTTGTGTTTGTCGTTTGTGAAGGCATTTTACATATTGTGATCGTGATATGTAATTCTCCCATGCATGGCAAGTAACTATTTGGGTGTACGTTTGGACTATTGCCTATAAATTCATCTGATTTAGGAGAATAAAATACGGCAATTAGGAACTATTGATAACTGGCGTATTGCTGGTTTGTGCTTGTCGTTAACGAAAGCAAAACACACACACACACACACACACACGCACGCACACTCATAAATTGTACGAGTAATTAATCCCAAGCAAAAAAAAAAAAAATTAGTGGTGCATGAATGCAGAAAATTCGATTGTTGTTAGATATAATATGAATCACCTCAGCTGGTCTGCGATAGGTGGATGACTGGTGTGATGTAGTGTACTATTTCTCAACACATAAATACTAAAGACTGTTCATTTAGTTTAATATATCACACTTGGGGTTAACGACTCGATGGCTTGATTGCCTGAGACGAGAGAGAACTCACACCAGAATACATTATATATATATACAGTGATATATTATTACCTGTTGGTTTATCTATCGCTCTGTGTAATCAGTCAACTGTATAATTGTTTTGCTTTTCTATAATGAATGAGAGTAATTATTTTTTATAGTCTTATAATGAATTATGGCGTCTTACTTTTGTATAATGAAAAATAAAATTATATACGTACTTTTTTTATTAACTATTTTATTATTTTGTTTCCTGACTTAAGCAGGAGAAGGATGTTATAAATAAGAAGAATATGAGCTTAACTGGAGTGATTCACTTTTAATGAAGACACGAAAAAATAATAATTTCACTTTGCGTCTGATAAATAGTCACTTAATTAAACAGGAAGATGGGTAGATCGCAATTGCAGCTGACAAAGTAAATATGAGAATTTTTTTAACTACAATATGAAAAAAAGATCATAGCGAGACTTTGTAATTAATCATACGTAAAAAGAAAATCACGGTAAAGATTCGTTTTATGCCATATTGGGAAATTGATAACTAAAATAGGGTTTTTGTGTGTGTTTTTTGATGTTATAAACGAATGTGACCTTTATTTCCGTGGGGGATGGATATTAATGGACATATAACCGCTTACTCCATCAATGACAATGGTTTTCCTAAAGTAGACAGGGCTTGCATGTGAGGAAAAAATGTGGGGTTAAAATACACACAAAACCCCCCAAACAAACCTAACCTAACCAAGTCCTAATGCTATAAAAAAAAACTTCCCTTATAACCGATGGTGGAGGAGAAAGTATGTATTTTTTCGTGTTTTCGGTGTTTCGTCAGTGATGATGTTCTTGTTTTCGGTGTTCAGGTGAGGAAGGAATCATAAACTCGAAGGAATACTGAGAGATTATATTTTTGCGCATGCGTAAATCTCTCAAGATACTGGAACTGTTCTCTGAATGGTCAGAGTAGATCATGCAACAGTGACTTAAAAGAGAACAGAATATCAAATCCCACGTAAAGGTGTTTAGTTAACTTAAAGTCCGCCAATATTGTTATATCTTGGTCCTGTCTACATCAGGTCCACCAACAGTAAACATATTTGGTTGTGTACGAAACTTGTTTCACCGAATCCCTTTTTTGCCCCCCCCCCCCCTCTCCCGCCCCCCATAAAAAAATAACCAGAGGTTTGGGAAAATGTAATAATAATATAGGTTTAAAAGGTTGGGTATGGTTTGCACGGGTTTGTTTGGTGTAAAATACCAAAAAAAAAAAAAATTTGAGAACCCCGCCTAACTTTCCTAACGTATAATAACAGCCAAATATACGGAAGTCTGGCCGTAATTCTGTGATAAAACAGCAAAAGCTGATTAGTAAAACCTGGTTTCGTGCACAACCAAAAATTAGTATATTTAGTGGACGTGATAAGAACAGGACCAAGAAACAACAATACTGACGGATTTAAAGTTCGCAAAACACATTTTCGTGAAATTTTATATAGCAAATTGTTTCACGTCAGCTTCACCTGATCAAGTTAGACCAATCACAGTACAGCTGAAATGTCTTGTGAGATTTACGCATGCGGCGAAATTTTCTTCGAGAGTCACTTTAATCAGTGTAATTATGTCATCTAAATGTAGTGGATTTTGTGCGTTGAAAGACTGTTGAAAGACATAATCCTGTAACGCTACAATCCGTCTCACTGTGTCCTCCTCCGTTGTAAAAATAAGGTAAGTTCATTATTGAAGCACGACTTTTCACAGTTAGGTAAGGTAGTGAAATGTTGGATTAGTGAATTTTTGTGTGCGTATTAACCCCACATTTTCCTCTGAGTTTCAAAGCCCTGCCTACTTTAGGGAAGTGTAAGTGGTTAAATCTCAATAAATATCCATCTTCTACGGAAATAAAGGTCATATTCGTTTATAAAAGAGAAAAAATCACAAGAAAACCTAATTTAGCATTAAATTTCCAGTCATGGCATAAAAGGAATCTGAACCCAAATCAATTCTCAGTGTGTGTGTGTGTGCGCGCGCGCGCGCTCTAGGAAAGTCGCCCTTCCCCCGTGCTCTTTCATGGAAGAAAATAATGATCAAGTCTTAAGGTTGCTACTTATGAATCTCTCTGTGAGTTTAATGTAACCTTCCCGCCCACAGATCTTTCCCAATAGCGGGGTAAAGAGAATGGCAAAAACTATCCTGATATTGGACTTTATGAGGTCTACCTGGACGTGGGCTGCGGGCCAGGTAATTATCAGGTGTCCGCTCATATACTGGGGGACTTGGTTTAATAGTTTAACCTCGATATTCCCGGGTTTTTTTTTGTACGAGTAAACACCATAGTAATTAATAATAGTTTGTTTGGCCAACACAGTTTATTAACAAGAGATATTGTTTGCTCATTTAAACTTTGTGAAACTTTTTATAACTAAGAAATTATTATTCATAATCATTTTTTTTTGTAGTCAGCCTCTTCCAGTACACACACACACTTACACTTAAACGTACTCACCAAGACTTTGATTTCCAGACATGATAACTAGTCGAATGATGATATTAAGATATTGTCTTCGTGAGCCAGAATTAACACACACAAGATATTATTTAAAGTGAATTCTGGGGTTAATGGTGGAACACACAACACCTCGGTACAGTGGAAGTCTTGGTGATAAGGTGAAAATATTTAATAGTAACTTTGAACTGCATAAGGATGAGATAATGAATGTGTAGGTGTGACTTTAATTATCGCTGTCATTTGCATAATTATTTCCTGTAATTTCTGAGGCTTGAGTGATATAATTTTCGCTGTTTATTTTGTCACTGTAATATATTAGTTTCCTGTTGGATGATTGATGGATGAAGGTATATAGATTGATTTGTGTTATTAATATACTTAGGTGGATAGTTCGGATGGATGATGTTACTCCCATTGTCCTGTCATATACTGTTGTCATCCGTTGTTACTGTTACCGTGTCACATGCTGTCATCCGCTGTTACTATTACCGTGGCATCGCTTGTCATCCGCTGTTACTGTTACTTTGTCTTACTTTTCGTCATCCAATACCTTTTCATACTGTTATCACTGTCATTGCTAACACCTGTTATCTGTCATCACTATCACCTACTACCCTACCTGCTGTCATCACTATCACCTACTACCCTCACCTGCTATCATCACTATCACCTACTACCCTCACCTGCTATCATCACTATCACCTACTACCCTCACCTGCTATCATCACTATCACCTACTACCCTCACCTGCTATCATCACTATCACCTACTACCCTCACCTGCTATCATCACTACCACCTATTAACCCCACCTGTTGTCATCACTATCACCACCAACACGCATCATATGCTCACCATCACTCATCGGTGTCCCTGTGATGTTGTGGCAGATAGTGTCACCATCATTATCACTGCCGTCTAGAGTACTGCCACTACCATCACTATCAACATAACTTTCATCATTAGTTGCACCATCCATATCGCTACTGCCATCACCATCAACACTGAAATTATTCTCCTCCATCACCATAATTTTCCCGTTAACTACCACTACTAACTACCCCATTAGCACCACCACTAACACCACCACATTACTACCGCCACTAACACCAAAATACTACGCATACTACCACACTACAACTACCACCACTACACAACTATTACCACCACCACAACATTACTAACACCACCACACTACTACTACCACCACTAACACCACCATACTACTACTACCACCACTAACACCATCACGCTACTAACACCACACTACTACTATCACTAACACCACTTAACACCATCACAACCATTTATATAACCACGCTATCAATCAATATTACTACCATCTTAATCCTGCCACTACTACCACCACTACTAACTTTACAAGACCATCTACCACTACTACCAATTTTCCCACCCATCTACCACCAGCAGTAAGGGTTCTCTCCCCAGTGTGAGGCAGACGTACCCCAGGGGTCTGCGTTTCTCCTTCTCAGATTCATCGTCGTAAGTTCCTCCTGACGGTCCAACGATGACAGATTAGCGATCACGTATCTGTGACGATTGTGTTGCAAATGACGCTTCGGGACCTGTCATAGGCGCCCCACGGCTTCGACCCTCGTTTTCGGCTTCGTCAGCTCGACACAAGGGAAAGCATAAAGGTGTGTGTCATAATATATGGGCGGCGACCCCGAGGTGGGCGACCCCGGCCCGTGTTGTGACGCTCGCTCACTTAGGCAGATGGGGGGCTCCACCTGTCTCTGCCTCTCCAGCTAATATGGTGGTGAGTCGCAGGTGTAACCTCAGGTACAAGTGTTACTCAGATGAGGCTCTAGGTAGACTCAGATGTTTCTCATACACAGATGTTACTGAGGCGAAGCTACTCACACACACACACACACACACACGTACATATACACACGGATGTTACTAAGGTGAAGCCTCTGGTTAAACACATTCACGGGCGGTACTTAACTGAAGCTACAACTACACAAAGGTTTTATCTAAGTGCAGTTTCAGACAAGTACAGGAGTTACAAAGGTGAAGTTGTAGTAACACGCAGGCACTGGTGTTACTTGCACTTTCTAGAAGTAAACTTAATATATTCTTCAACCATGTCTCATAAAAGTCACATTTTTAATTATCTGGTAAAAAAAGTCATTCATATTTATAATCAGACCAAATATCCACAACCAAGCCAACAGTTCAGTGTTCACACAAAAAGATCAAGATGTATTTTTTGTGATTCCATCAGAGCTATGTCAAGGTCTCTCTCTCTCATCATGCGGGGATGGAGAGTAACACTCCTCCGCCTCTCGGCCGCCACATAACACAGAGAAAAAATATAAAAAGAAATTAAAAGGGAAATGGGTAAAAGTCTTGAGGCTCTGGAGTTATCTTTAGTGTCCTGAGTTCCGCAGCTCAAGTCACTCTGGGTTGCCTCCGCCTCCCTCATGACCATTTTCTCATAACTGTATTTATTTAAGCGTCGAGAGAGAAAACTGACCTTTGAATAAACACGGACAGTTCACAAAAGGCTTTTATTTCTCGTGGGCCACAAAAAACAACGGTGCAGAATAACCCTGACAGCTGCAGCATCTGAAACAACAATATGAAACATGAGGCTACTAAGACATATTGATATACGGTTTTATAATGAGTCCCACCAGATCGATTTTGTATTTAAATTGTTGGTATAAGCTGAATTCACGACCACTGGAGGGAATTATTATGACTGTAAGAATCGATCAATGTCAAGTTCTCTTTTATGTGACTGGGATATGTTATAAACTGCTGGGTGGGTAGAGTTTGACCATTGTAGTCTAATAATTGATGAATTGAATGTGTGAGTTATAACTACCCTACAACACAATGTCCTTGCCTGAACACAGATACGGAAAACAGAGCTAACAAATGCATACAACACATTTGACCCGGACATAATACTAATCAACGCACATGGTCGGAAAAATAGTGACAAAATCAAGATCTTTAACTACCATGTACATCAAATGAACATTCATGACGCAATAGCAATAGCTATAAAACACAACATACAATACAAAATCTAGACAACTTTCAAAGTAACTTTCTTGCAGCCGAAATAAATACAACAAGAGGCCCAATAACTATTGGAACTTCATATCTAACATTCAGAAGGCCAATATTCCCTACAGGGGACATCTTAAAACTAATGAGGCAAAACAATCCAGCATACTTCATAGGAGACCTCAACGCTATACACAACCTTAGGACACAATAATAGAAACCCAGGAGCAAAAACCCTCCATGCTTTAATCGAACACGGGACAATAACACACTTCGGGCCCGTCTTCGAAACTTACGTATCAGCCGGTAACTCTGGAAAACCAGATATTGTTTTAACCAATAGGCATCACTATCTCAAAGTGCATCTATAAGCTGGACCCACAACAACCAGTGATCATCTACCCATAATAGCAACTCTATCCACATCCCCGATACAAATTCCATCAATCCCAAGATTTTCACTCAATAGAGCAAGTTGGGAAAAATTTAAATCGGATCTTAGCAACAACGAACCATCACTACTACACAATAAAGACACAACAGAGATTGACAAAACACTGGATACATGGTACAATGAAGTAATAACAGCAATGAAAAACAACATCCCAAAAACAACATACCGTACATTACCATATGCACAATTAACATATGAAGAGAAAATGATCCAAGCCAGATTCACCAATCTATATGAATACACAAAAACACACGGGTGGAGCAATGACAATAGAATATTATACAGGAATCTAAAAGAAGAACTGAAAGACATTAGCAAGAACAAACAGAATGAAAAATGGAACAAACTGATCAATGACACACAAGCAGACTATAGAAATCCAAAAGCATTATGGAAATAAAATAAACAACCTAATGGGAACTAACTCGGAAGAAATTAGCTACATAAAGGACAAAAACGGAAGAAGGCAACAGAACCACACGATAAAAAAACAATATTTAGAGAATACTGGAAAGACATATTCAGAATCAACGACGAAGACAATAGAAGCTTCTGCCAAGAAACAGAACAGGCAACTAGAACATATTTGAGCCAGAACACAGAGAAATGGAAACCTACTAGAAAAATTCATTAAATATTAATAACCCAATAATTGCTCCATTAACCCAAAATGATATTGAAAAAACAATAGCAAGCTTTAAGAACAAAGCACCTGGCATAAGCCAAATTAATAAAATCGTACTACAAAACATACCTGAGTCTATGATCGAACAGCTTAAAAATATATAGAATGCCTCACTTGCAACTGGCTTCTTCCCTACCAAATTTAAAATAGCCCAAATCAGACTCATCCCGAAAGCAGGAAAGAACCATACCCAAGCAGAGAACTACAGACCTATCTCACTACTGGAAACACCCGGTAAAATATTGGAAAAAATAGTCAACCACAGACTCAGAAATTTTCTAGACCAAGAAAACAAATATAACCCGAGACAGCACAGCACGGCTTTCGGAAAAATCGAGGAACCAACACAGCAATAGCACGAATATACGAATCAATTGCAAATGCTGCAAGCAAAAAAGACCAATGTAACATATTTCTAAGGAATGTATCAAAAGCATTTGATAAAGTTTGGCATGAAGGATTGAAGTTGAAAAACAAACTGGACATGCCTTCCAATATCACAACACTACTATGCAATTTATAGACAACAGAAAGGCCAAATTAATCATCGACAACCATCTAGGACAAACTTTCAACCTTCACAGTGGAGTTCCCCAAGGCAGTAATATATTGCCAACATTATTCACTTTATACACAGCAGTCATGCCACAACCACGGCAATCAGAATATATAGCATATGCAAGTGATGTTACACAGATAGTCAGGTACCCAGGAAAATCCAAACAAATGATGGCCATCAGAACAAGCAGAGAAATAGAGATAATAAATAACTATGAACGAAAATGGAAGATAAAAACCAATATCCAAAAACTTAAAATAATTCACACCGCAAAAACAAACCCCTACCCCATCATTGTCAATAACCAACAAATACCACATGCTGCCAACTGAAAAATATTAGGACTCAAGATAACCAGAAACGGAATAATCCCCCATATCAATGAATGAATAGCAATAGCAAAATCACAACTTACAAATCTTAGAAGATTCCGCGAATTAAACACCAACACGCAACTGCACCTATACAAAGCACTGATGAGACCACACTTAGAATACCCTCCGATACCTCTGAACACAATCACAAGAACAAACAAATTTAAATTTCAAGCAGTGCAAAATATAGCCCTCAGACGAGCGGCAAAACACAGACCACCATACACACAAACAGTACAAGACATACACACAGAACACGGCATAGACCCACTCAACACCAGAATACACACCCAAGCAAATGCAATATGGGAAACAATCCAGCAAGAACAGGATCCCATACTAAGCCAACTAAACGAGGAAAACAACAACACATCGCACAGATGGTGGCCTAGAAGCATAAAAACTGATAACGAAGAACCAGAGCCTTTATATACACAATAAAAGAGAACCAAAAGATGGGAACAACTCTCCAGTCACACAAGGACCTGGAGGGACCCCACAAACAAACAAAGACCTCAAAAGATCACAAACACCCACAATAAAAACTATAAAAGAAAAAGATGGGGATCAGCCCTCCAGTGCCACAAGGACCTGGAAGGACCCCCCTCCCCCTAACATAATATGCCCCAAGAAAACATCAAATACAACAACTTAGCTTAGCTTGGCTGAGACCGGCCTTCCCTAGCCGCAAGAGTCCTCTAATGCAGCACTGTCTCCGCAAGATAGATAGCCCACCTGCTGTCAACCTCCTCCTATATTTCCCACTTCTGAACTCTACCTTGTACTGTGCCCTTTTTGCACCCTCAGAGCTAATGCTCTCTTCTCTCCGTATCACCAACCAACCAACACATGAACTGTGTTTCTTTAAGGCATTACTGGACAATATACTCTCATCACCTGGCCATACTGGACAGGGCTTCCTGTTGTAGTCCTCCTCCACTTGGCAAGTAGCGCTTGTACACTAAAATGAAGGCTTTCAAGGATTGACAAATATATTTTTAATGGCTGCTAGTCTACCGCCCGACTTGTCTCCCTCCTACATCAGTCACCCAACGTGTATTGAGGCAGAGCCAGGGAGAGAGCCGCTTTCAGACGTGACGTGGACACACCACAGAAAACGGCAGTACTATTAGGGGTGACTGCTGTACCCACTTGAAGGTTTATGTAAAGTTTGCTAGTGTGGCCTAAGTTATAGTAACTTAGATAACTTGGGACCACGGTCACCCATCTGGGAGCGGTGTTAGCGCTCATACAACAGGGAGGCACACCCCACTAAAATAGTCTTTTGAATTATTATTATTATTATTATTATTATTATTATTATTATTATTATTATTATTATCATTATTATTATTATTATTATTATTATTATTGTTATTATTATTACAATTAATTGTTATATTATTATTATTATCATTATCATTATCATTATTATTGATATTATTATTATTATTATTATTATTATTATTATTATTATTATCATTATTACTATTATTATTATTAATTGTTATATTAATATTATTATAATTATTATTATAATTATTACTATAATTATTATTATTAATATTATTATTATTATTATTATTGTTATTATTATTATTGTTATTATTGTTATTATTACAAGAAGAATTGTTGCCCTCCGGGCGGCTCATCCACTAGGCAACGGTAGGACGCCACCCTCCGGGAGGCTCCACATTGTCTCACTGTTCAGTCCCCAAAACTTCTTCTTCCATCAATAGTTCATTAACGGTGTATGTAAGTTCCACCATGTTTTTCACTACAACGGTATAGGAAAGTTTATTTTTTAGCATTAAACTGTTATTATTTTATTGTCTAATCATCACTACATATAACATCATCCATCATCACTACATATAACACCATCCATCATCACTACATATAACACCACCCATCATCACTATATATAACACCATCCATCATCACTACATATAACATTATCCATCATCACTACATATAATATCATCCATCATCACTACATATAACATCATCCATCATCACTACATATAACACCATCCATCATCACTACATATAACACCACCCATCATCACTATATATAACACCATCCATCATCACTACATATAACATTATCCATCATCACTACATATAATATCATCCATCATCACTACATATAACACCATCCATCATCACTACATATAACAACATCCATCATCACTACATATAACATCATCCATCATCACTACATATAACAACATCCATCATCATCACTACATATAACACCATCCATCATCACTACATATAACATCATCCATCATCACTACATATAACACCATCCATCATCATCATTACATATAACACCATCCATCATCACTACAAATCGGTAAAGTAGTTTCCGAGATTCTCGTGCAAACACACATACACAAAAACACACAAACAAACACACACACACACAGATATACTTCTTTGTTTTATATATATAATATATATATACATACTTTTAATAAATATGATGTGTTTCTTTGTGTATGAACCTCCTGCGTGGCAGTGAGAAGTGATACCACCCTCAGTGTCAAGATCTGACTGAGTTACTCAGAATAGGCAAACTGTACTCCAGGCTTTGTCAATATATTTGTTAAACTAAAAAAAAAGAAAACACTGGTCGACTATGTTTGTTTCGTTCTGCGGTGGAAACATCAGTCGACTTCTCTAAATCAGACGTAATTCGATGGTAAATGATTTTAGACTGTTTGTAGCTTTCACTCACAAAATCTTCACCTAAAAATAGTTGTCTCCTTATCGCAGCTTCAAACGGAAGTCTTTCATCATTAATGAGAGAGAGCAAAATGAGGGGTATTACATATAGACTGATGACATGATCAATTAAAGAATGTTGCACATCAGACATGCATTCATCCCAATTCATCTTAGTGAAGTTCACGTTAGTACGAAGATGATTACAATATGTATCTTCCTGTTAAGACGCTCTACGTAATGATAATCTGGGTGTACGTTGATATTGTAAGTGATGAATGATGCTCTGGGTGTACGTTGATATTGTACGTGATGAATGATGCTCTGGGTGTACGTTGATATTGTACGTGATGAATGATGCTCTGGGTGTACTTTGATATTGTACGTTATGAATGATACTCTGGGTGTACGTTGATATTGTACGTGATGAATGATGCTCTGGGTGTACGTTGATATTGTACGTGATGAATGATGCTCTGGGTGTACGTTGTCCATGATGTTGACTTGTTGGAGTACTTGTACTTGATGAATAACATTACTCTGTACTCAGTATTTATTCACTGTTACAATGTACTCAACGTAATCTTAGATAACATTGTACTTGAAGGATAAATAACTGATTGCTGGTCTTGATCTTGATAAGGTTAGTGTTGGTCTGTAGGATAATTTTGAGGCCATTTCGAGTATACATAACACATAGCTCTCTCTCTCTCATCTTGTGGCTTTCTTTACCAGCTTTACACTTTCACGCTTCCACCCAGCTATGAATGGGCACCTAACTTTACAATTGAAGAAAAGAGAGTGATCGAATGCAGTGCCAGCCATAAATGCTTGCTCGTGTACCAAAGACCTAGTACACAGTCTGCTGCAGCTACTTGTCCCCTAACTGGTCGGGGGCAGGCATTTCAGACCCACTTTCACCTTCCACACATTTCAGGGAGGCTTTCTGGTACCCGGCTGAGGCACGCGAGTCTAGGGTGTCCACGCTCCTTGTTTCAGATGACCTCCACTACCAAAATTCTCAGACCTTAACTCACGAGACCTGACCAAACCAAAACTTACACAGCCTAACCTAACCTAGATAGATCTTGGTAAAGTGTTTATAGCAAAGAACGTCTTAGTAAAGTTAGAAATATTTTGTTTTATCATATTGCATCAAATTCCACGGAATGTCAAGGAAAATATTAAGAAGATTTTCGTATTTCCCCAAAAATAAGATCTGATATTTATCAAGGCTGAGTCATTCAATCTGGGAGTCATGATACAGGCAGACACGAGTGAGGCCAGCTGGTGCTTCTGTGATAATCTCACTTCGGAATTATTTCGAATATGAACACACAAAAAAGTTTATTCAGTCTTATATATCAGGAAATATGACCACATTTAACACATCCTCCTCCTGACGTTGATGCCAAGCTTAACACGTCCTCACAGAATTTATTACCCCCATAAAAATTAAAACATGCAAAGTGAGGCAGGAAGCTCATGCAACGTGATTACAAATTGAATATTAATCTTCACCTCCAAAGATTTAATAAAATTTTATGCGAACTTGTCTGGAACAACAATAATTTTTATTTTTTCTAATGATGAGGAAATTCTGTCTGCTACTTTTTCCCTCACTCTTGTAAGCTTTTCCCGGCTTGATGGAGGAGCCCTGAAATGAAGAGGAATACTGATTTACCTTTCATTACCTGTTCTTAATTATATATACAGTATCTACCTTTAGACATATGCCCTCGCTCCCCCCAAAAAGTATCTTTACGGACGGGCCTGATGAAGATCAGAATGAACACTGTGACTCCTGTTGTGTCTATAGGGTTGTCAAAATCCTTCGTCCGTTGTGTCATATTGCCTCGCACAATATCGTCGAGATACTTTTTTGGAGCGAGTGTTTCTATGGTGTGAATATAGGTGGGTGGGTGTGTTTGCTCGGAGGATGTAGTTGGGTGGCTGGTCGAGAGGTGGGGATAGGGGTAGTCGGAGTGAGAGGAGGTGGAAAAAAAGAGGGGAGGGGAGGGGAGGAGGTGGAAGGAGGTGTGGAGGGTAGGAGGTAGTCGGAGAGGAGAGGTGATGATAATGTAGTGTGTGTGTGTGTGTGTGTGCGGGGAGTGGGGGGGAGCTGGCGTGTCTCAGAACCAGCCTTGTATTATGCATTTTCTTCCCAAGGATGTTGTGGGGTGTTTTAAAGTAGAGGAAGTTAGTCGGAAAGAAAATGGAATATTCTCCTCTTTTGGGTAAACTGAGCGTCTTATCAAGTTAGTGGTGAGGAGAAGATACTGGTGTTTCTGTTTAACTTCTCTCTCTCTCTCTCTCTCTCTCTCTCTCTGTGAGAGGATGGAGTCATAGACCACGTTCTTTGTAGACTTTATTCTAACAGCGTCAGCTGGTGACTGGCAATCGGGCGCTGCCAAAGACAAGCCCCCATCTCAACATGGGAAAACATATCGTACGATGGTACAATCTTACATCTCCCCCCTAAGTTAAAAGGAAATGACAATGCACATTTGAACTAACAAAAGGAAAACAATGCATTCATAAAAACAACAATAATGCAGGAAAAACCAGTCAAACAAAGGAAAAAAAAAAAAAAAACCTCTAAACTGATTTTACATCACATACTGTACACTACACCAAGTATTCAGTCAACCAGCCCGGAGGCCTACGGCCTCTCCTGGGCCTGGCAACGCTCGACTGGGGAGGGGCCGTGGGTGCGAAGGAGGGCGCGGGTACAGAGGGCACAGCAGAAGGGGGGCCAGGAGGCACAGCTTGGTGCACCACCGGAGTAGTAGGCACAGGTGTTGAGCCGTTTCGCAGGTGGCGTCTGTTGCGGATGGACACCCTGCCACTGCCACTCAACCTGACGGCATACTGCCTGTGAGGGCGGGCTTCCACCACTATGCCTGTCCTGTCCCAGAACTTGGTAGCTGCGTCCTGCACACGCACCTGCGTGCCCACGACTAGGGGAGCCAGCTGGCGGGATACCTCCCTCCGCGACAGGACCCCATCCTGGGTTTCGGCCAAGCGCACCTACCTCATACGAAGTGCCCACCGCCAGTGCTGGTCCACCTTATAGTGCTGTCTGGCCACGGGAACGCCGTCACGGAGCTGGCGGCCGGTGGCAAGTTGGGCGGGCGACTTGTTCACCCCCCGCAGAGGCGTGTTCAGGTACTGGAGGAGGGCCTGGGATGTCCTATCGCAGTCCAGGCTACCCCCGGGCCCAGTGTTATCCCTGAGGAGCCTCTTGGCAGCCTTGACCCCAGCCTCTGCCCTGCCATTGGACTGGGGGAAGTGGGCCGACGAGAGGTGCACCTCGACTCCCCATGACTTGAGGAAATCTGTCATCTCAAGGCTGGCAAGGTTTGTACCTCCATCCGTGGAGATCTGCTCAGGTACCCCCCACCTCGTGAAGTAGGCCCGCAGACTGGCGATGATTTTTCCAGAGGTGGCCTCGTTGGGGAAGTGGGCGATCTCCAGCCAACCTGTCAGTCGGTCAGCATATGCTCGGTACGTGCGGCCCTGCAGGTGGAACAAATCGGCCACCACTTGTTGAAAGGGATAGTCCGGAGGCTGGGAAGGGGCGTGGGTCTCGCAAGCAGCACACCGGGACCGATGATACTATAGGTCACCCTCCATGCCAGGCCAATAGACAGACTGCCGGGCCCGCCTGAGCATTGAGTCGAGGCCCTGGTGCCCCACATGCAGGTTAACGGCGACCCGCTGGCGGAGGGAGTCGGGGATGACAAGGTGCACGCAGCCCTGGTCAAAGGTGTAGGTGACCAAACACCTGACCACAGCCAACCTGTCCCTCACCGAGAAGTGCGGGCGCAGACAGGCCACCTCCTGCGACTTGTGGGGGTGCCAGTCGCCCGCCAGCACCCTCGACACTAGAATCTGGTACACTGGGTCGTCCGCAGCCGCTTTGCACACTGTGTCTTCGTCCATAGTGATGCACCCATCCTGATCCAGTGCTGCGATTGTGACTGCACACACACTGCAGCGCACAGGTCCTCCTCTTGGTCCATGTCCTCCGCATCAGGCGTTGCAATGAGGGAGGGGAAGCGGGATAGGGCGTCAGCTGCACAGTTCCGCTTCCCTGGCAAGTATTTGACCGTGAATCGGTACTGCAGGGTCTTCTCCTTGAGCCTGAACAGGCGCGGATTCGCCACATCCGTGAGGGCTCTGTCCCCTAGCAAGCCAACTAAGGGGCGGTGGTCCGTCACCAGAATGAGGTTCGGGCAGCCAAGGAGGAACAGCCTGGCCTTGCGCAGGCACCACACCACAGCCAGGGCCTCCCCTTCTACTGCAGCATAACCGGCCTCGGCCGTGCTCAGATGTCGGCTACCACACAGAGCCAACTGCCACCCTCCTCTGCAGCAGAAGGGCGTCTCTGGAGAGGCACAGGCACAGTATTGTTGCAGGACGACGAAGCCGATGCCCTCCCTGCTCCAATCAGTGACAGCTGCCGTAGGCCTGGATTTGTCGTAGTACACCAAGCCGTCTCTGGCCATCTGACAGATGGTGTCCTGGGCCTGGCGAAACTTGAGCCGCAGCTGGTCGTCCCAATACACCTGCTTGCCCACTGGCTTCTTGAGGAGCTCACGGAAGGGCTCCATCACAGGTGCAGTGGCAAGGAAGGAAGCCAACTAGTTAACCAAGCCATGCCAGGACCTGATGTCAGTGATTGATGGCTGATCCGGCATGGGGAAGTCCTTGATAGCTGACAGACGTTGGGCAGTGGGCTGGTACAGGTCCCACCCCAGGAGGAAACCCACAAACTCAGCTTCTCTCCTGCAGAACAAGAACTTTTCTGGTTTCAGCGTGATACCTGTGCGAGCGCAGGTCTCCAGAAAATCGTAAGTGTGCCAGAACGCCCCCTTCACACTGGAGTCATAGAGGAGAGTGTCATCCACGCACTTGTACTTGCGGGGCACATCCTGAATAGCGTCGTCAAACCTCTTGGTGTAAGCATCTGACGCTGAGCAATGTCCCATGGGCGTCCTGCAGTATCGAAAACGGCCCCACGGCGTGATGAATGTGGTCAGACGTCTACTCTCCTCCTCCAACTCCACTTGATGAAATCCCCAAAAGGCGTCGGCGACGGTTTTGAACGAGTGCACTGGCACCCCAGACACCATGTCGAATGGTGCAGGTGTGTGGCGCGTCTCCCTCAGACAGCTTGCATTGAGGCGTTGGAAGTCCACAGTGCGTCTGGGCTGACCGTTTTTCTTGGCCACCACGACCATCCTGGCGCACCACTCCGTAGCCTCACCAGCAGGCACTGGCTGAATGACGCCTCACCTGACGTCCTCCTCCAACTGGGCCTTCACCTCCGCTTCCCAGTGTTTCGGAACGGGAGCGGGTGTGTGACAGGCGTAGGGGGGTCGTGCCGGGAGTCAGGTGGATACGGTGAGGGGGACCAGTCATGACTGGGAGTGGGGACCTGCTGGTGTTGAATGCGGTAGACGAAAAGTGCGTGAGTAGCCATGCCTCCAGCCTGGCCACATTCTCCTCCAAAGGAGGCAAGGGTATCTCAACTGGCCTCGGCGGGAAACGGCTGCTCTCAGGTAAAGGGTTCGGAGGTAGATCGTCGGCAGTGTGCCGCTCCCCTCCATCGCTCACGGCAGCCACAGCACGTCTATGGAGTGGGAAGTCGACAGTCACCAAGTTGAGGCACTTGCAGGCCTCCAATGACAGATAGAGGGCCTTGGCTGTCTGCAAGAAGTAGACCTCCTGGACGGTGGACCCCTCGTCCACACCGAGGCGGCAGGGGGCGGACCCCAGACACTTGAGCTGTTTGTTTGCCACGTCCCTTAGGCCATTACGGGCCCGAAGTTGCCCCGGACACAAACCGACGTCCCGGAGCAGGGATGCGCCTGCCACACACACCATAGCACCCGTGTCAGCTACAGCCAGCACAGGGGTGGCGGGATAGCTGGGCTGTTGCCACTGTAACAGCGCCTGACACATCCACAGGAGCACTTAGGGCTGATTTACTCGTACAACTCCTTTTGAAGTGACCAACCTTACAGCAATTGCGACATGTAGCCCCACTTGCAGGGCAGTTACTTTTACCAGAGGCATGTTACATGCTTTTAGTGTCCTTGTGGCCTAGCCGGTAAGCGTTCCCTAGTCACACCCAGTAGGTCGAGGGTTCGATTCCTTGCTGGTGAGGTCGTTGATTATATGTTCAAAGTCCGCGTGTTATATGGACTAAAAATGAAGTATATATATGTACCTCGCGTTTCATACCAGCTGGATTCGGTAAAATGCTACTGACACCACATAAGAGGCACGGGCAGCTTCCCATTGAGGTTCACGGCGCCATCAGCTCGATGAACAGGCTTTGTGTGAAATATAACAGAGTCGAGAACTGCTTTTAGTGTCCTTGTGGCCTAGCCGGTAAGCGTTCCCTAGTCACACCCAGTAGGTCGGGGGTTCGATTCCTTGCTGGTGAGGTCGTTGATTATATGTTCAAAGTCCGCGTGTTATATGGACTAAAAATGAAGTATATATATATATATATATTGACAAAGCTTGGAGTACAGTTTGCCTATTATAAGTAATTCAGTCAGGTCTTGACACTGAGGGTGGCATCACTGTTCACTGCCATGCAGGACAGAGGTTCGTACACAAAGAAATACATCATATTCATTTGCAGTATATATATATATAGGTCAGCGTCGTGTGGGTGATGTCACTGTTCGCTGCTATGCAAGACAGTGGTTCATATACATTGGACGTCATATTCTAATTAAAGATCAATCAGTGTGGGCTAGCAGCAAATTTGGGATAAACAGCAAGAATGTTCTCAAGCACCCCTGATTCCATTTAATACTTACAAAGTTCATGATACAATAAGCCAGGTGGCCTGAAGTCTTTGACAGTGTCACATTCAATAATATAGTGTTCAAGTGTATGCTTTAGAGGTTTATCATAAAGTTTACATGCTGAGTGTTCCGGTATGGGTACAGCGTTACTAACTTGCCAGATGTGTCTGTATCCTAGCCTAATTCTGGCCACGACAACATCACATTGTCTGGTTATGTCCTTATATAATGGATAATAATGGAAGCCCCTCGAATCCGAGGATGGCCGGCCCTAAGGCCACCTAGGCATGAATTTTTTTAAGGTGTAGAAGCTGTCGCCAACACAAAAACCACCCCCAAATTTAACGAGTTGCATGACCCAGTGTCAAGTAATAGTCCGAGAAGACCGGACAACTCGCCAACTGCACTTTACCAACCATTACACTTGAACACAATCTGCAAATCGATTAACAGCCATGTTCCCAATTACATAGTCTTATTCACACGCATATATCCTGTGGTAAAATATCTTCCTGGGTCGTATACGACTTATAGCCTACAATCCAAAGAAAAAATATACCCATAGATTGATGTATATAGATGTATAAAAATATTAACAGAAAATATAAATATAGACAGAGACCAAAATATAGACAGTCAACCCCCCCTACGTCTCCCTCCCTGTCAGGTATACATCATTGAGCCCCGTGAACAGAACTCAGTCGAGAGTCTACACAGGATATTGCTGCCCATTGGAGACCCGTGTTTGTGTTATCGTGATTCACCATTACAAAAGAAGAACTGAGATGTTCTGTTTTGTCCATTGGTGATATAATTTTTTCTTGCCTCTGGATTTAGGTGAGATCCAGGGAGTGGTGAGGGGGTGGGGGGAGGGGGGTAGGGGGGAGGGGGTGGGGGGAGGGAGGGGGAGGTAGAGTCTTAGCGTCTTAAAGAATCGTAAGATATTTTCCTCCTAACTTAAGAATGTGAGAATGAAACATAACTGATGGAGTTAGGGTAAAACATAAATATATAACGCACTGTATTTAAGGGAAATTTCCAATGCTTCTTTGTGATAATTTTCCCCCTGAGTAATCTTCTGACAACGTGTCCACTTAAGGGAGAGTCTTCGCATAATTTTTGCGTTTTAACTTAAATCAAAGAATTAAGTGCGATGTTTCATATTTTGTGTCTGAGGAACATGCTTCTTGTCTGATGTGATATTATTTAAGTGTTAGGAGGATGGGAGAGAGAGAGTGTAAGATTGTACCATCGTACGATATGTTTTCCCATGTTGAGATGGGGGCTTGTCTTTGGCAGCGCCCCGTTGCCAGTCACCAGCTGACGCTGTTAGAATAAAGTCTACAAAGAACGTGGTCTTTGACTCCAACCTCTCACATGGCGCACTGAGTAGGATATGTCGGGGCCCGACACACCATTACAGCCCTGACAAGAACGCTGACATGGCCCCTACACGTCCACAATTCTCGACGCCCTCAAGGGGACGCCAGGGCTTCTCTACACCGGCTGGGAACACCACGCGCGCCCAGCAGCAGGCCATGAGTGCATTGATGGCTCAGATGGAGTCTCTAGTTGCTGGCGGTGGTCATGCTTCTATGCCGGTCATGAAGCCCTCAGCAGCTGTCTCACCAGAGAAGTGTGAGGCAGGAATGCCAGCAGCTGCGTGTAGGACATGGAGGCGGTTCATGGAGTCATGGGTGCTGTTAAACGGGTGGTCACAACTGGTGGCCACACTCCACATTCGCCTGAACTGCGTCCCTGCACACCAAAGGGTGATTGACTCGAGATACCCCAGCGGTCAGTGGGAGCAGCTCTCGCTCAAAGAAGCCCTGGACGCCATCAGTGGAATGGTTCTTCAATCTTCAAACCAAGCTGTGAAATGGAACGAGTTTTTCAACAGCAAACAAGGTGAAGAGGAGCCCATGAAAAAGTATTTTCAACGATGCTTCGCAGAGGCAGTGGAGTGTGAATTTGAATGTCCCACCTGTGATAACGACCTCTCTGAGTACATGCTATTACGTAAAGTTATGGTGGGCCTGAGTAACCCAGTGTTGAAAAGGGAAATTTTCCAGGGGTACTCTAGTTATAATAGTGTTGAAGTGCTTAGAAACAAATGCATGTTATTTGAGGCAACAGTGAGAGATGCTGGTGTATTGTGTCGTACGTCTGGCCAGGCAGTGGTGGGAACAGCCGCGGAGGCAGTGGCGGTTGGTGATGACGTCACCGGTGAGTCCGAGGTAGCTGCCGCCCGACCTGGAGACCCCAATCGCGCGCACTGTGGTAACTGCGGCATGTCACATGCCTCTGGTAAAAGTAACTGCCCTGCAAGTGGGGCTACATGTCGCAATTGCTGTAAGGTTGGTCACTTCAAAAGGTGTTGTAGGAGTAAGTCAGCCCTAAGTGCTCCTGTGGATGTGTCAGGCGCTGTTACAGTGGCAACAGCCCAGCTATCCCGCCACCCCTGTGCTGGCTGTAGCTGACACGGGTGCTATGGTGTGTGTGGCAGGCGCATCCCTGCTCCGGGACGTCGGTTTGTGTCCGGGGCAACTTCGGGCCCGTAATGGCCTAAGGGACGTGGCAAACAAACAGCTCAAGTGTCTGGGGTCCGCCCCCTGCCGCCTCGGTGTGGACGAGGGGTCCACCGTCCAGGAGGTCTACTTCTTGCAGACAGCCAAGGCCCTCTATCTGTCATTGGAGGCCTGCAAGTGCCTCAACTTGGTGACTGTCGACTTCCCACTCCATAGACGTGCTGTGGCTGCCGTGAGCGATGGAGGGGAGCGGCACACTGCCGACGATCTACCTCCGAACCCTTTACCTGAGAGCAGCCGTTTCCCGCCGAGGCCAGTTGAGATACCCTTGCCTCCTTTGGAGGAGAATGTGGCCAGGCTGGAGGCATGGCTACTCACGCACTTTTCGTCTACCGCATTCAACACCAGCAGGTCCCCACTCCCAGTCATGACTGGTCCCCCTCACCGTATCCACCTGACTCCCGGCACGACCCCCTACGCCTGTCACACACCCGCTCCCGTTCCGAAACACTGGGAAGCGGAGGTGAAGGCCCAGTTGGAGGAGGACGTCAGGTGAGGCGTCATTCAGCCAGTGCCTGCTGGTGAGGCTACGGAGTGGTGCGCCAGGATGGTCGTGGTGGCCAAGAAAAACGGTCAGCCCAGACGCACTGTGGACTTCCAACGCCTCAATGCAAGCTGTCTGAGGGAGACGCGCCACACACCTGCACCATTCGACATGGTGTCTGGGGTGCCAGTGCACTCGTTCAAAACCGTCGCCGACGCCTTTTGGGGATTTCATCAAGTGGAGTTGGAGGAGGAGAGTAGACGTCTGACCACATTCATCACGCCGTGGGGCCGTTTTCGATACTGCAGGACGCCCATGGGACATTGCTCAGCGTCAGATGCTTACACCAAGAGGTTTGACGACGCTATTCAGGATGTGCCCCGCAAGTACAAGTGCGTGGATGACACTCTCCTCTATGACTCCAGTGTGAAGGGGGCGTTCTGGCACACTTACGATTTTCTGGAGACCTGCGCTCGCACAGGTATCACGCTGAAACCAGAAAAGTTCTTGTTCTGCAGGAGAGAAGCTGAGTTTGTGGGTTTCCTCCTGGGGTGGGACCTGTACCAGCCCACTGCCCAACGTCTGTCAGCTATCAAGGACTTCCCCATGCCGGATCAGCCATCAATCACTGACATCAGGTCCTGGCATGGCTTGGTTAACTAGTTGGCTTCCTTCCTTGCCACTGCACCTGTGATGGAGCCCTTCCGTGAGCTCCTCAAGAAGCCAGTGGGCAAGCAGGTGTATTGGGACGACCAGCTGCGGCTCAAGTTTCGCCAGGCCCAGGACACCATCTGTCAGATGGCCAGAGACGGCTTGGTGTACTACGACAAATCCAGGCCTACGGCAGCTGTCACTGATTGGAGCAGGGAGGGCATCGGCTTCGTCGTCCTGCAACAATACTGTGCCTGTGCCTCTCCAGAGACGCCCTTCTGCTGCAGAGGAGGGTGGCGGTTGGCTCTGTGTGGTAGCCGACATCTGAGCACGGCCGAGGCCGGTTATGCTGCAGTAGAAGGGGAGGCCCTGGCTGTGGTGTGGTGCCTGCGCAAGGCCAGGCTGTTCCTCCTTGGCTGCCCGAACCTCATTCTGGTGACGGACCACCGCCCCTTAGTTGGCTTGCTAGGGGACAGAGCCCTCACGGATGTGGCGAATCCGCGCCTGTTCAGGCTCAAGGAGAAGACCCTGCAGTACCGATTCACGGTCAAATACTTGCCAGGGAAGCGGAACTGTGCAGCTGACGCCCTATCCCGCTTCCCCTCCCTCATTGCAACGCCTGATGCGGAGGACATGGACCAAGAGGAGGACCTGTGCGCTGCAGTGTGTGTGCAGTCACAATCGCAGCACTGGATCAGGATGGGTGCATCACTATGGACGAAGACACAGTGTGCAAAGCGGCTGCGGACGACCCAGTGTACCAGATTCTAGTGTCGAGGGTGCTGGCGGGCGACTGGCACCCCCACAAGTCGCAGGAGGTGGCCTGTCTGCGCCCGCACTTCTCGGTGAGGGACAGGTTGGCTGTGGTCAGGTGTTTGGTCACCTACACCTTTGACCAGGGCTGCGTGCACCTTGTCATCCCCGACTCCCTCCGCCAGCGGGTCGCCGTTAACCTGCATGTGGGGCACCAGGGCCTCGACTCAATGCTCAGGCGGGCCCGGCAGTCTGTCTATTGGCCTGGCATGGAGGGTGACCTATAGTATCATCGGTCCCGGTGTGCTGCTTGCGAGACCCACGCCCCTTCCCAGCCTCCGGACTATCCCTTTCAACAAGTGGTGGCCGATTTGTTCCACCTGCAGGGCCGCACGTACCGAGCATATGCTGACCGACTGACAGGTTGGCTGGAGATCGCCCACTTCCCCAACGAGGCCACCTCTGGAAAAATCATCGCCAGTCTGCGGGCCTACTTCACGAGGTGGGGGGTACCTGAGCAGATCTCCACGGATGGAGGTACAAACCTTGCCAGCCTTGAGATGACAGATTTCCTCAAGTCATGGGGAGTCGAGGTGCACCTCTCGTCGGCCCACTTCCCCCAGTCCAATGGCAGGGCAGAGGCTGGGGTCAAGGCTGCCAAGAGGCTCCTCAGGGATAACACTGGGCCCGGGGGTAGCCTGGACTGCGATAGGACATCCCAGGCCCTCCTCCAGTACCTGAACACGCCTCTGCGGGGGGTGAACAAGTCGCCCGCCCAACTTGCCACCGGCCGCCAGCTCCGTGACGGCGTTCCCGTGGCCAGACAGCACTATAAGGTGGACCAGCACTGGCGGTGGGCACTTCGTATGAGGTAGGTGCGCTTGGCCGAAACCCAGGATGGGGTCCTGTCGCGGAGGGAGGTATCCCGCCAGCTGGCTCCCCTAGTCGTGGGCACGCAGGTGCGTGTGCAGGACGCAGCTACCAAGTTCTGGGACAGGACAGGCATAGTGGTGGAAGCCCGCCCTCACAGGCAGTATGCCGTCAGGTTGAGTGGCAGTGGCAGGGTGTCCATCCGCAACAGACGCCACCTGCGAAACGGCTCAACACCTGTGCCTACTACTCCGGTGGTGCACCAAGCTGTGCCTCCTGGCCCCCCTTCTGCTGTGCCCTCTGTACCCGCGCCCTCCTTCGCACCCACGGCCCCTCCCCAGTCGAGCGTTGCCAGGCCCAGGAGAGGCCGTAGGCCTCCGGGCTGGTTGACTGAATACTTGGTGTAGTGTACAGTATGTGATGTAAAATCAGTTTAGAGGTTTTTTTTTTTTTTCCTTTGTTTGACTGGTTTTTCCTGCATTATTGTTGTTTTTATGAATGCATTGTTTTCCTTTTGTTAGTTCAAATGTGCATTGTCATTTCCTTTTAACTTAGGGGGGAGATGTAAGATTGTACCATCGTACGATATGTTTTCCCAAGTTGAGATGGGGGCTTGTCTTTGGCAGCGCCCGATTGCCAGTCACCAGCTGACGCTGTTAGAATAAAGTCTACAAAGAACGTGGTCTATGACTCCATCCTCTCACAGAGAGAGAGAGAGAGAGAGAGAGAGAGAGAGAGAGAGAGAGGTTAAACAGAAACACCAGTATCTTCTCCTCACCACTAACTTGATAAGACGCTCAGTTTACCCAAAAGAGGAGAATATTCCATTTTCTTTCCAACTAACTTCCTCTACTTTAAAACACCCCACAACATCCTTGGGAAGAAAATGCATAATACAAGGCTGGTTCTGAGACACGCCAGCTCCCCCCCACTCCCCGCACACACACACACACACACACACTACATTATCATCACCTCTCCTCTCCGACTACCTCCTACCCTCCACACCTCCTTCCACCTCCTCCCCTCCCCTCTTTTTTTCCACCTCCTCTCACTCCGACTACCCCTATCCCCACCTCTCGACCAGCCACCCAACTACATCCTCCGAGCAAACACACCCACCCACCCATATTCACACCATAGAAACACTCGCTCCAAAAAAGTATCTCGACGATATTGTGCGAGGCAATATGACACAACGGACGAAGGATTTTGACAACCCTATAGAGACAACAGGAGTCACGGTGTTCATTCTGATCTTCATCAGGCCCGTCCGTAAAGATACTTTTTGGGGGGAGCGAGGGCATATGTCTAAAGGTAGATACTGTATATATAATTAAGAACAGGTAATGAAAGGTAAATCAGTATTCCTCTTCATTTCAGGGCTCCTCCATCAAGCCGGGAAAAGCTTACAAGAGTGAGGGAAAAAGTAGCAGACAGAATTTCCTCATCATTAGAAAAAATAAAAATTATTGTTGTTCCAGACAAGTTCGCATAAAATTTTATTAAATCTTTGGAGGTGAAGATTAATATTCAATTTGTAATCACGTTGCATGAGCTTCCTGCCTCACTTTGCATGTTTTAATTTTTATGGGGGTAATAAATTCTGTGAGGACGTGTTAAGCTTGGCATCAACGTCAGGAGGAGGATGTGTTAAATGTGGTCATATTTCCTGATATATAAGACTGAATAAACTTTTTTGTGTGTTCATATTCGAAATAATTCCGAAGTGAGATTATCACAGAAGCACCAGCTGGCCTCACTCGTGTCTGCCTGTATCATGACTCCCAGATTGAATGACTCAGCCTTGATAAATACCAGATCTTATTTTTGGGGAAATACGAAAATCTTCCTAATATTTTCCTTGACATTCCGTGGAATTTGATGCAATATAATATAGCAAAATATTTCTAATTTTACTAAGACGTTCTTTGCTATAAAAACTTTACCAAGATCTATCTAGGTTAGGTTAGGCTGTGTAAGTTTTGGTTTGGTCAGGTCTCGTGAGTTAAGGTCTGAGAATTTAGGTCGTGGAGGTCATCTGAAACAAGGAGCGTGGACACCCTAGACTCGCATGCCTCAGCCGGGTACCAGAAAGCCTCCCTGAAATGTGTGGAAGGTGAAAGTGGGTCTGAAATGCCTGCCACCGACCAGTTAGGGGTCAAGTAGCTGCAGCAGACTGTGTACTAGGTCTTTGGTACACGAGCAAGCATTTATGGCTGGCACTGCATTCGATCACTCTCTTTTCCTCAAATGTATAGTTAGGTGCCCATTCATAGCTGGGTGGAAGCGTGAAAGTGTAAAGCTGGTAAAGAAAGCCACAAGATGAGAGAGAGAGAGAGCTATGTGTTATGTGTACTCGAAATGGCCTCAAAATTATCCTACAGACCAACACTAACCTTATCAAGATCAAGACCAGCAATCAGTTATTTATCCTTCAAGTACAATGTTATCTAAGATTACGTTGAGTACATTGTAACAGTGAATAAATACTGAGTACAGAGTAATGTTATTCATCAAGTACAAGTACTCCAACAAGTCAACATCATGGACAACGTACACCCAGAGCATCATTCATCACGTACAATATCAACGTACACCCAGAGCATCATTCATCACGTACAATATCAACGTACACCCAGAGTATCATTACGTAGAGCGTCTTAACAGGAAGATACATATTGTAATCATCTTCGTACTAACGTGAACTTCACTAAGATGAATTGGGATGAATGCATGTCTGATGTGCAACATTCTTTAATTGATCATGTCATCAGTCTTTAGGTAATACCCCTCATTTTGCTCTATCTCATTAATGATGAAAGACTTCCGTTTGAAGCTGCGATAAGGAGACAACTATTTTTAGGTGAAAATTTTGTGAGTGAAAGCTACAAACAGTCTAAAATCATTTACCATCGAATTACGTCTGATTTAGAGAAGTCGACTGATGTGTCCACCGCAGAACGTAACAAACATACTCGACCAGTGTTTTCTTTTTTTTTAGTTTTACAAATTTATTGACAAAGCCTGGAGTACAGTTTGCCTATTCTGAGTAACTCAGTCAGATCTTGACACTGAGGGTGGTATCACTTCTCACTGCCACGCAGGACAGAGGTTCATACACAAAGAAACACATCATATTTATTAAAAGTATACATATACAGTATATATATATATATATATATATATATATATATATATATATATATATAATATATATATATATATATATATACATATATATATATATATACATATATATATATATATATATATATATATATATATACATATATATATATATATATATATATATATATATATATACATATATATATATATATATATATATATATATATATATATATATATAATATACATATATATATATATATATATATATATATATATATATATATATATATATATATATATGTAACCGGTCGGAATTTACTGGACTTTAATTTCTCACTTGACTTGGGGTTTATTTAAAATTAATAGATGGTAATGGCAGTGGAAGCGCCCCTTTGAGAAAAATCCCGAACCAGCACAAGAACACTTAAATCTACTAAACAAAATAAATTGTCCGTGACCCGTGGAAGGATAGCATCTGTGACTGGGATGAATGAGACACACTGTAAAATTTAGACACTTATATTCCCTCCAACACTACAAACACAATCAAATAATGGTACACCAATATGCGCACCTCTCAACTTGAACTTAAAACACTACTCTGGGGAATAAAAGTTATACATGATATTAAAATTATTAGAAACTCAGGCAACAATAAATTTGAAGTATTAAGAACTGTTGCGTGCACACATGAGACAGGCCTTAAAGGCTTTCACACAATAATATCAGTCACTTAGGTATTAAAAAAATAGAAATTAACTACTCTACAATGAATAGGCCTTAAGGGCACTCAACAAAATTATATGTCACTGAGGAATGGTAGTAAAAATGAGAAATTAAATACTCTACAATGAATAGGCCTTGAGGGCACTCAACAAAATTATAGCACCCCAACAGATGCACACTTCCTAACCTAACCTAACCACTACTCTGGGGAACAAGGTTATACCCGAGATCAGAATTATGAAGAACAATCAGAGGCATTAAAAGAATCGATCACAGTATCACTCTGGTTCCACTTGATGGCACAAACATTCAAAACAATATTATCAAAATTATCTAGAAACTATTAAATTACACCCGTAATAAGGGAGGGAAAATGTTCCTCCAGGTATCTCCTAGAGACCTAGACTCACGGTCTCAGTGTGTGACCATTAGTCTACTCAGATAGCCTCAGTGTACTCCCAGTGCGTCCATAAAGCGGACGGGAGTGAGCCAATCAGACCTTGTACAGTTGAGAGAAGCTTTAGCGTCCCGTGTCGTTTAGTTGTCGGGAGCACTCGTTCACTCAAGCGATCCTTTGCTACCCCGCTAAACAGTGACAGGCCTACTTTGATCGGTCCAATGGCGACAATCGCCACCCTCAATCCTCAACGGCAGTCTCAAACGGCAGTCAATCTCAGGTCAACTCCAGTCAACTTCAGTCAAGTGGGTTCTCACGGAAACCCTGAAATGAACTCACTGTTAGCTCTAGTTTACTTTATCACTGCCCTATCTAACCCTGTCTGAGATCGAATGAGACTTACTTGTTATACTGCAATATTTCAGCACAGGTGACTAGGCCACGTGACTATTTCTGGGACAGACGCGCAGGGACGTCTTGTTCGTGTGAGTGCTATCCGGGACTGAGAGAGAGCCCGCCTCGTGTCCTCTCAAGGCGTTAGCTTAGGCCTACGTGACCTATTTTCCGCCTAACTAATAACTCCTTGGGACACCCTTTAACATTATTCAGACTGCTAAACGATCTATAATAATTTCAAATTCAATAATAGTCCCTTAACTTCATGAATCGCATCATTATTAATCCGGTAAATTACATTTAATATCATATAGGCCTAGTTCTGCAATCTCCCACTATGTGCGGGGAGCGCTCTCTTCCCTCAGACGACCTTGAACGCTCAGTACCGCTAATGGCGGGGCATTCGAAATTACTCTGAAATTTCTGAATATTACAATCGACCCCCCTAAAAAAAGACAGCACTGTCCTCATGTGCTGAGAAGACCATTCATACGACCCCCCTAAAATTTGTTCTAAGAAACTGCATCTTACCCCTTTTGCTAAACGCAGCATTCCCGTCTTCTCTTCTCTCCTGCTAACACTCGACCCCCCTAAAAGAAAAACAGCACTGCCCTCATGTGCTGAGAGAACAACTTAGACCCCACCTTCAACTCTGTACTATTCCACTCACAGCTAACAACTCCATTTCTTCCCCATTTCTTCCTAGCCCAACTCATAACCAACCAGAACATCACGCTCCCCTTTTGCCTGGCCCTTAACTAGAGAACCAATGTCAAAATTAATACCAGCCCAAACAAACATGCTCTCCTTTGCCTGGCCCTTGAACTAAGAGGAACCAGTGTCAAACCAATACTCAGTCCAAAGCAAACATGCTCTCCTTTTGCCTGGTCCTTGAACTAAGAGGAACCAGTGTCAAAACAATACACAGTCCAAAACAAACATTCTCTCCTTTTGCCTGGCCCTTGAGCTAAGAGGAACCAGTGTCAAAAAAATACTCAGTCCACGTCTCCGAACCTCATGCCGGCAGACCAACCCTCTGACAATGTACCAGTCCATGTTAGTGAGGCCCTGGACATTACAACTGTACTCTCAATCCCGCTCATGACAGCAACCACTACTCAACGCACATCTCTGACCTAACCATCTCTCCAATCCCCCCTGCCCTACTCACAACTCCTCCAACTCACCCTCGACAACCTGCCCCTTCTCATTACCCTGCAACCTAAACTGTAATTTGTCGGCTTCGTCTTTCAGTTGCAGGCTCGATCGACCTCTCTGAACTACTTCTCCATCTCGCTCATCTGGAGTGGGGGCTCCTCGTCTTCCTCCTCAGATTCATCCATCGCTGGGTCTCCCGGATGCCTTAGGGTTGGAGCAGCCTTCAAGTTGCTCCGGTTTTCCACTCTCGCTTCCAGGTCTTCTTCCCCACTGGGCGCAATGCGATATAAACCAGGCCTTGGATTTAGGACCTCAACAATGTGCCATCTCGTATCAAACCAATGGTTTTGCAGCTTACACCGGCCTATTTTTACATTGTTCCTCAGCAAAACCTCCTGGCCCACTTCCCAGCTACTCTCGTGGGCTTTCTCTTCTCTTTTTCTTCTATTTATTTCCTTACGTCTCCGAACATTGATCTCCACTGCTTCCTGCAATCGTCGTTGCCGGTCTCTAATCACCATCACCCACTCATCTACCGGCTCTGGGTCTAGTTCCGGCCTAAGGTCAAACGGCAGGTTTGGTTCTCTCCCGTAAAACAACAGGAATGGGGAAAACCCTGTCGTGGCATGCGGAGTCGCGTTGTATTGTGACACCACTGCCTGCAGATGCTCTGGCCACCTATTCTTTTCCTCTGCCTCGAGGGTGGCCAGCAGACCGTGCAGGGTTCGATTGAACCGTTCCACCATGCCATTTCCCTGTGGGTGATATGCTGACGTCCTTATTTTCTTCACCCCAAAGGTGGCACAAGTTTGTCGGACCAATGCACTGCCAAAATTCCTTCCCTGATCGGTCAACAGTCGCTCAGGTGCACCCACTGCCAGGAAGATTCGATTCACCAGGATCTTTGCAATCGTCGAGGCTTTCTGGTCTTTGGTGGGAAAGGCCCAAGTGTAACGACTGTATATGTCAACCATTATCAGGACATTCTCCAATCCTTGCCGCTTGTCCAGCAAGGTGAAATCTGCGGCCAGTGTCTCTAATGGTTTGGCAGCTTCAATCGTCCCTACATGCAGTTGGGGCTTCGGCACTTCATCTTTTGCTACTCCACACCTCTCGCAGCTGGCTATGTAGTCTCGCACTGTTTCTCCCATGCCTGACCAGAACCCTCGCTCCTGCACCAGCGACAGGGTGCGATCTCGCCCCTGATGGCCAAACTCGTCGTGGCAGGCTCTAGTCAAAGCCTCCTGCAAGTTTGGAGTTAACACTGGCACCTCCCTCCATAGATTCTTCCCTTCGGGTCTTCTATGCCAAACAACATCTTCTCTTACTATCAGGGATTTCCTAGCTCGGTACATCTTGCGGAAATCATCATTTTGGAGCTCTACCTGTACCTCATCCTCCGGCAGCTCTCCCACCAACCATCTTCGCAGTTTTGTCATATAGTCCATGCCTTCTTGCTCCTTACGCAGCCCATCCATCGTCCACAGTTCCTTCCTTCCTGCCCCGTTCTCCTCTAGTACATGCATCGCTGTATACTCTTCTTCACTATCTTCCTCCTGTTCCGCCGGGATTCTAGATAGAGTATCCGCCACAATGTTGTTCTTCCCCGGCTTGTACTCTATAGTAAAGTTAAACTGCTCGAGATCCGCATTCCACCTACTTTCCACGGCACCTAGTTTAGCCTTCTCCCGGTGACTGAGTGGGTTGTTATCTGTATAGACTGTGAAATGTTTCCCTGCCAAATAATCCCTGAATTTATCCACTACTGCCCATTTGAGTGCTAACATCTCTAACTTACGAGAACTATAGTTGTTCATGTTACGTTCTGATTTCCTCAGGCCCCGACTCGCATAGCACACCGGATGCAGCCTGCCATCCTTCCGCTGGGACAGCACCGCACCTAGCCCACGAAAACTTGCATCTGTTTCTAATATAAACTCCTGAGTGAAATCTGGGCAAGCCAACACTGGTGTCTGCGTCACCTTGTCTTTCAGTTTCTCAAAAGCCTGTTGCTGTTCCTCTCTCCATTCACTATCTACCCGATCCTTAGATTTCCCATGCATCAACGCATGCAGTGGAGCAGCTATGTGGGCAAACCCTTTAACAAATTTCCTATAAAATGATGTGAACCCTACAAAAGACCGCACATCTTTCACCGTCTGAGGGACTGGCCAATCTCTTACTACCCTAATCTTCTCAGGATCAGCTGTGATGCCTTCAGCTGACACCTGATATCCTAAATAACTTACTTTTGAAGCCATTATTTCACACTTTTTAGGTTTAAATCTTAAGTTATTCTCCCTCATCCTGCAAAATAATTCCCTCAATCTGACTATATGCTGGTCTATTGTACTTGAAAACACCATCACATCATCAAGGTATACAAGCAACGAGGAGAAGATCTTATCCCCTAAAATCCTCTCCATGTATCTCTGAAAGGTTCCCGGACTATTTGACAATCCCATAGGCAGTCGCCTGTACTCAAAGTGTCCGAAGCTTGTGCTGAAGGCAGTCTTTGGACGGTCTGAAGGTTTTACTTCTATCTGGTGATATCCCGCCGCCAGATCAAACGTTGAGAAAAACTGGGCCCCCGTCAGAGATTCTAGAGTTTCATTTATCCTAGGCAGAGGAAACGCATCGCGTACCGTGACCTTATTTAAGTCACGATAGTCAATGCACAACCTCAGCGTCCCGTCCTTTTTCCTCACTACTACAATGGCGGCAGAGTACGGACTCTCACTATGCTGAATTACTCCCTGATCTAACAGCTGGCTAATGTGCTGCTTCACCTCTGGTACCTGGTTTGGAGGGATCCTCCGATATGGCACCCTAACTGGCCTGTCTGTGGTCACTGGGATCTCATGCTGAACCCCAATAGCCTTTCCTATGGGCTGGCCCTCTTCTTCAAAAATATCACTAAACTCTTCTATTAAACACCTAACTGCACTCTCTTGTCCCTCATTCATTTCCTCCGTGTGCACTTTGACCTCCGTACGGGCATCCGGTTGCACTGTCCTCACATTCACCTCTTCACTGATGTCTTCCTCGACTTCCGTCCCCGAAGCCACTTTCCCAATCCGCCAATTGCCCCTCAAGCTCCTACGACTATCAGACAGATTTGCCACCAACACCTGGGTCATGCCTCTCACCACTCTTACAGCTGTCGGCAACACTATCACACCCTCAGGCATCCAACCTTCATCCTCTATTGTTAGAGGTTCAATCACTACTTCTTTGTTAGCTACCTGGCTTAATGAGGGAACACATACTGACAGCAACCGAGTACTCCGGGGAGGAATGGTTGGTCTTTCCTTCCTCTCTGTCATACAATACCCCAGGCTGATGGCCTCTATTGCACATAACTGCCTAACCTCATGCAAGCAATTTTCCCACTGAGCGGTGCTCCTGGCTTCCCTGCACAAGTGATACATGTGCGGCCAGATCTCCGCAACCTCCCCCAGCACATTCATCCCCAACAACCCGACATGAGCTTGCCCCTTACCCTGGGTCTCAATCCCTGGACAAACCAACATCCCCACATCAGTGACTTCCACCCCACATACGACCATAGTGACCCGAATACACCCCACACACGGCACTGGAAACCCTGACGCCCCTTTTACCCTTATTCGAGTGGGCTGCAACACCACGCCTGCAGGCTCCAGCTCCCGACGGTAGAAAAGTTCATCAATTAGCGACACTTCTGCCCCAGTATCTGCTAAACCCCACATTTCACGACCCGCTACCAGCACCGAGACCTTAGGACACTCTGCTTTCAGCCTTAAGGTACCTTCTGTTGTGATTAAATTTGTCATGCGAACCACGCTTGACCATGGGTCCGCTCTCTCTTGGCTCATAACATCGCCGGTGGAATCTATTGGTGAGGCCAGGAACGGTTGGCGGGGACTGCCTGGCCTTGGCCATTTCCCGACCGCCAGTTCCGATTGTTATTTCCAACTCGATACTGGCCATTGGCCACGTATCCCCTTGGGACACTCTCTCCTGGTCTGGACCCGTTTGTGCAATTGAAACTGAAATGGCCCTCTTGTCCACACGCATAGCACCTCGGGGGAATCGAGCCTCCAGTCTGCGGCTCGTTCTCTCTTCCTTTAGTCAGCGGTACCTCCCTCAAAGCTTCTCGTTTTTGTTCCGCCTCTCTCAGCCCCGTGATCCACTCGTCTAGACTATGGTGAGGATACTTCTTGATCTCATCCACTAACCACATACGGCTTTGTTCCTCCTTGAGCCCCCGAGTGATTGCATCTCCCAACAGGGCCTTATCATATTTATGATCATGGTGGTTCAACTCATCGTTTAAATCTAGCATAGCGTCATAATATTCAAGAAGCGTTTCGTTGCTCCCTTGTTTCCGCGTCATCACCTTCTGAATGGCGTCGTACGTGGCCGTCGGTCCGCCATATTGCTGCTTCAAATAACAAGTTAACTCATCTACGGTTTCCCAGTCTCTGCGTGCGTTGTATACGCGATCTGCCGCAGGCCCCGCAAGATGCCTTATTATGAATTGGATTCGACTGACTTCGTCTCCGTCTAACAGCTTGAGGGTTCGGTCAACCTCTCTTAACCACTTTCCTACCTCTATTCCTGGCCTACCGTCGAACTTAGACATGGTCAACCCGGCCCCGAGACTAGTTCCCTCTCTACTATTGTGTCTCCTCATCTCCCACATTGTCTCATCGTGCTGTATTTTATACTGTGTCTTTACCCTATCTAGTGCATCCCCCAACAGAGCTATGTGTTGTTGGTGTTCCGTCTCTAACTGTTGCAATTGTGTGTGGTACTCCCCCCTTAACTGTTGTACATATACTCCATACTCCCCCCTGATTTGGTTCACCCATGCCTGACATTCCCCATTGATCTTCCCTTCTAACTGTTCCAATCGCTCCTGGTACTCACCCCGGATTTTCCCCTCTAGCTTCCCAATACGTTCCACGAACTCTTCTCTCAACTGCACCGTCAACCACAACAACCCCATTCCCACGGCGAGCATGAGTAGAGTTGGGGTCACACTCTCTACCGTTTCCATCCACTCCATGATTACGCTCATTATCCCAACCACAGAACTATCAGTCACGAAATAAAATTAACTACGCTCTGCTACCATTTGTAACCGGTCGGAATTTACTGGACTTTAATTTCTCACTTGACTTGGGGTTTATTTAAAATTAATAGATGGTAATGGCAGTGGAAGCGCCCCTTTGAGAAAAATCCCGAACCAGCACAAGAACACTTAAATCTACTAAACAAAATAAATTGTCCGTGACCCGTGGAAGGATAGCATCTGTGACTGGGATGAATGAGACACACTGTAAAATTTAGACACTTATATTCCCTCCAACACTACAAACACAATCAAATAATGGTACACCAATATGCGCACCTCTCAACTTGAACTTAAAACACTACTCTGGGGAATAAAAGTTATACATGATATAAAATTATTAGAACCTCAGGCAACAATAAATTTGAAGTATTAAGAACTGTTGCGTGCACACATGAAACAGGCCTTAAAGGCTTTCACACAATAATATCAGTCACTTAGGTATTAAAAAAAAGAAATTAACTACTCTACAATGAATAGGCCTTAAGGGCACTCAACAAAATTATATGTCACTGAGGAATGGTAATAAAAATGAGAAATTAAATACTCTACAATGAATAGGCCTTGAGGGCACTCAACAAAATTATAGCACCCCAACAGATGCACACTTCCTAACCTAACCTAACCACTACTCTGGGGAACAAGGTTATACCTGAGATCAGAATTATGAAGAACAATCAGAGGCATTAAAAGAATCGAATCACAGTATCACTCTGGTTCCACTTGATGGCACAAACATTCAAAACAATATTATCAAAATTATCTAGAAACTATTAAATTACACCCGTAATAAGGGAGGGAAAATGTTCCTCCAGGTATCTCCTAGAGACCTAGACTCACGGTCTCAGTGTGTGACCATTAGTCTACTCAGATAGCCTCAGTGTACTCCCAGTGCGTCCATAAAGCGGACGGGAGTGAGCCAATCAGACCTTGTACAGTTGAGAGAAGCTTTAGCGTCCCGTGTCGTTTAGTTGTCGGGAGCACTCATTCACTCAAGCGATCCTTTGCTACCCCGCTAAACAGTGACAGGCCTACTTTGATCGGTCCAATGGCGACAATCGCCACCCTCAATCCTCAACGGCAGTCTCAAACGGCAGTCAATCTCAGGTCAACTCCAGTCAACTTCAGTCAAGTGGGTTCTCACGGAAACCCTGAAATGAACTCACTGTTAGCTCTAGTTTACTTTATCACTGCCCTATCTAACCCTGTCTGAGATCGAATGAGACTTACTTGTTATACTGCAATATTTCAGCACAGGTGACTAGGCCACGTGACTATTTCTGGGACAGACGCGCAGGGACGTCTTGTTCGTGTGAGTGCTATCCGGGACTGAGAGAGAGCCCGCCTCGTGTCCTCTCAAGGCGTTAGCTTAGGCCTACGTGACCTATTTTCCGCCTAACTAATAACTCCTTGGGACACCCTTTAACATTATTCAGACTGCTAAACGATCTATAATAATTTCAAATTCAATAATAGTCCCTTAACTTCATGAATCTCATCATTATTAATCCGGTAAATTACATTTAACATCATATAGGCCTAGTTCCGCAATCTCCCACTATGTGCGGGGAGCGCTCTCTTCCCTCAGACGACCTTGAACGCTCAGTACCGCTAATGGCGGGGCATTCGAAATTACTCTGAAATTTCTGAATATTACATATATATATATATATATATATATATATATATATATATATATATATATATATATATATATATATATATATATATATATACTTCATTTTTAGTCCATTTAACACGCGGACTTTGAACATATAATCAACGACCTCACCAGCAAGGAATCGAACCCTCGACCTACTGGGTGGCCCAAGGGAACGCTAGCCGGTAAGCGTTCCCTAGGGCCACCCAGTAGGTCGAGGGTTCGATTCCTTGCTGGTGAGGTCGTTGATTATATGTTCAAAGTTCGCGTGTTAAATGGACTAAAAATGAAGTATATATATGTACCTCGCGTTTCATACCAGCTGGATTCGGTAAAATGCTACTGACACCACATACGAGGCACGGGCAGTTTCCCAATGAGGTTCACGGCGCCATCAGCTCGATGAACAGGCTTTGTGTGAAATATAACAGAGTCTAGAACTGCTTTTAGTGTCCTTGTGGGCTAGCCGGTAAGCGTTCCCTAGGGCCACCCAGTAGGTCGAGGGTTCGATTCCTTGCTGGTGAGGTCGTTGATTATATATATATATATATATATATATATATATATAGATATATATATATATATATATATAAAACAAAGAAGTATATCTGTGTGTGTGTGTGTGTGTTTTTGTGTATGTGTGTCTGCACGAGAATCTCGGAAACTACTTTACCGATTTGTAGTGATGATGGATGGTGTTATATGTAATGATGATGATGGATGGTGTTATATGTAGTGATGATGATGGATGGTGTTTTATGTAGTGATGATGGATGATGTTATATGTAGTGATGATGGATGGTGTTATATGTAGTGATGATGATGGATGGTGTTATATGTAGTGATGATGGATGATGTTATATGTAGTGATGATGGATGTTGTTATATGTAGTGATGATGGATGGTGTTATATGTAGTGATGATGGATGATGTTATATGTAGTGATGATGGGTGGTGTTATATGTAGTGATGATGGATGATATTATATGTAGTGATGATGGATAATGTTATGTGTAGTGATGATGGATGGTGTTATATATAGTGATGATGGGTGGTGTTATATGTAGTAATGATGGATGGTGTTATATGTAGTGATGATGGATGATGTTATATGTAGTGATGATTAGACAATAAAATAATAACAGTTTAATGCTAAAAAATAAACTTTCCTATACCGTTGTAGTGAAAAACATGGTGGAACTTACATACACCGTTAATGAACTATTGATGGAAGAAGAAGTTTTGGGGACTGAACAGTGAGACAATGTGGAGCCTCCCGGAGGGTGGCGTCCTACCGTTGCCTAGTGGATGAGCCGCCCGGAGGGCAACAATTCTTCTTGTAACAATAATAACAATAATAACAATAATAATAATAACAATAATAATAATAATAATAATAATATTAATAATAATAATTATAGTAATAATTATAGTTATAATTATAATAATAATTATAATAATATTAATATAACAATTAATAATAATAATAGTAATAATGATAATGATATGATAATAATAATAACAATAATAATAATAATAATAATATCAATAATAATGATAATGATAATGATAATAGTAATAATATAACAATTAATTATAATAATAATAACAATAATAATAATAATGATAATAATAATAATAATAACAATTAATAATAATAATAATAATAATAATAATGATAATAATAATAATAATGATGATGATAATAATAATTAATAATGATAATGATAATAATAATAATAACAATTAATAATAATAATAATAATAATAATAATAATAATAATTATAATACAGTAAAACCTCGATTAACCGACTTTCGGATTAACCATCAATTCCGAACTCCTAAAAAAAACTTTTTTTAATAATAATAATAATAATAATAATAATAATAATAATATAACAATTAATAATAATAATAATAATAAAGTAGTAATAATAATAATGATAATAATAATAATAATAATAATAATAATAATAATAATTCAAAAGACTATTTTAGTGGGGTGTGCCTCCCTAGTGTATGAGCGCTAACACCGCTCCCAGATGGGTGACCGTGATCCCAAGTTATCTAAGTTACTATAACTTAGGCCGCACTCGCAATCTTTTCATAAACCTTCAAGTGGGTACAGCAGTCACCCCTAATACTACTGCCGTTTTCTGTGGTGTGTCCCCGTCACGTCTGAAAGCGGCTCTCTCCCTGGCTCTGCCTCAATACACGTTGGGTGACTGATGTAGGAGGGAGACAAGTCGGGCGGTAGACTAGCAGCCACTAAAAATATATTTGTCAATCCTTGAAAGCCTTTATTTTAGTGTACAAGCGCTACTTGCCAAGTGGAGGAGGACTACAACAGGAAGCCCTGTCCAGTATGGCCAGGTGATGAGAGTATATTGTCCAGTAATGCCTTAAAGAAACACAGTACATGTGTTGGTTGGTTGGTGATACGGAGAGAAGAGAGCATTAGCTCTGAGGGTGCAAAAAGGGCACAGTACAAGGTAGAGTTCAGAAGTGGGAAATATAGGAGGAGGTTGACAGCAGGTGGGCTATCTATCTTGCGGAGACAGTGCTGCATTAGAGTACTCTTGCGGCTAGGGAATAGGGTGTGTCAATTTTGTCAACATGTTAAAAATCAAATTTGGTAGTCTAAATATTGTGCCTCTTTATGTCTAAACTTGAGATTAGCAAACAAAAATGAATTGAAATAACCCTCACCTACATCAATTATACCTTAAAGTTTCAAATATCAGTATTTCAACAAATTAATGAGACTTGATTAGAATTATTCACTTGATATTAACTAATCTCATGTAAGCATATGGATTATGGAGTATTTTATGGTTCTATAGCTTGTGTACAATATGCATGTCAGAACATGAACATGAACAGGCTCTCCGTGTGGGACAGTTTAATTCTTGTTTTGACTTGTACCAAGCGTGAGGATAAGGCGCCCGGCTCACTCTCCTTCTAGATATCATAGACGGTGGTTTGCTCTCATTGCACTTGCACCTACTCTACCAGACGAATTCTACATTTTAATTATTGTAAGTAGGGCATATTGATTGTCGCAGTTACTTATATCATTGTATAAAACATTATGTTCTAAGAAATTATTATGTTATTTCTGTTACAGCATTTTTGATAAACAAATTGATATTTTTTGAAACAACAATTGAATTATGAAACATTGAAATATTTTTCTATTTGTCAGATAGTGTGAAGATGTCAAAATTGAAGACAAGAAGTCAGTTGTCAACCCACTTGAGCCTGCTAGTTGGTAAAGGGAAGGAGCTTCCTGTATCAGAACTTCCAACAGTGAGAGACATGCTAAGATTAGGGTTACTCCTTCGAGAAAAAAATGCAAAGGACAGAAGGAACTATACAGATAAAGAACTCATAAATGACATGATAGTCCCTCTTCTGCATCAATGGACAAAAGCTAATGCACTATTCAAACCACCTGTGATTAATCAGTGTCGAACTATTGAGCTAAAACTAACGAAATTATGGCACAAAGCAGTTGAAACATCACTTGGTAAAGGAAACTTGGCCAGGAAAAATGAATTTCTGCACACACTTGATACTCTGTTTGACATTTTGACCTGCAAGTGCTCCATACAATTATGTTCTGAATCCAACTGTTCTCACTCAGGTAAGAGAGAAAATAATTCCCACATTGATTGTGGTTGTCCTCGTGAAAAGAAGATCCCTGTTTTAGAGCTTGAATTTATAAAGGCACAGAGGACAAAGGCAGAAGGCCAAGGAAGTATGCAAATGGGTTCAATAGATTATTCAGAAACAAAGAAGCAGATTGCTAATGCCAAGAAGAGAGAACAAATCCGAGAGAGGGAACAAAAGAAGAAAATGAAGAGTGAAGAAGCCATCCAAAGAGAGGAAGAGCTGTGTCAAGATGTTTATCACTTCTTTGATAGTTCTTCTGATGAACAGGAAGCAACATCACATGATAGTTCCAAAGAGCCATCTGAACCTTTACCAAAGAAAATGAAATACAACACAAGAAATATTTCAAACATTGCTTTAGCTAGTATTCGCCACCATGCTGGACTTCGTGAGGCTGCAGAAATTGCAACTGCCGCTTGGATAGATGCAGGCCTCATCAGCCGAGAGGATGTATCTTTGGTGATAGATCATAATAAAATTAGAAGAGCACAAGAAAAAATAATGAAGGAAATATCTGATCAGCATGAAAAAGATTTAAGCGAGGGAGGGCTCTCCTGTCTTTTGTTTGATGGAAGAATAGATGACACAAAAGTTTTGCTAGAAGTAGAGGGAGTGAACAGAAAGTTTCCAGGTCTCATCAAAGAAGAACACTACTCTGTCTGTTCTGAGCCTGGTGGTCGGTTTTTGTTTCACTTTGCTCCCGAAACTGAAGTAGAAGGGAAGAAACATGCAGAGGTCATTGCTGATCATATCTTATGTTGGGTTCAGGAGAGAGGACTTGGCAGTTCACTGCAGGCTGTTGGTGGAGATTCAACTGCAGTGAACACCGGATGGCAAAGGGGTGTAATGACGCATTTAGAGAAAAAACTAGGAAGAAGACTTGTTTGGATTGTATGTGATTTACATACAGGCGAGCTACCTCTTCGTCATCTCACCCAGGAACTTGATGGTCCTACAAAGAGCAACAACAAGTGGTCAGGTCCCCTTGGCATCATGCTGGATGAAGCAACACAACTAGAAATAAATACAACCTTTCCAAAGGTCGAAGTTGGCCCTCCCCTTCCGGCGTTGTCTGAAGGAGTCATCAAAGATCTCAGCACAGATCAATCCTATGCTTATCGTATTGCCCAAGCAATAAGATCAGGAGAAGTGCCTCAGTCATTGGCTCTCTTGGAGATTGGACCTGTCAGTCACAGCCGTTGGTTAACTACAGCTCTTCGTTTCTGCAGGATTTGGATTTCCAAACACGAATTGAAGGGCAAAGTGCTGAAGAATTTGAGGTTAATTGTTGAATTTATTATTGGAGTTTATCTTCCCCAGTGGTTTAGTGTGAAACTTAATCCTATGTGGGTGGATGGGCCCAATCACCTTTTGTTTCAATTGCAGCTAGTAAGAACACAGAGGAAGGTAGTGAGGGACATCGTGTTACCTGTGGCAAGAAGGTCCGCTTGGTATGCTCGATCAGAAGCAGTTTTGCAAGCAATGCTTTGCAGTCAATGTACCAATCTCCGAACCGAGGCTGTAGAAGTCATTCTAAAGATTAGAGGAACGCTAATAGATGACGACCAGTTGGGAGACTGTTCGTTTCATTCAAGAAAAGTTCCCCCAATAAACGTCAATGCCACCAAATTGTCAGAATTGGTTGACTTGAGTTTGGAAGTCTTAGAGCCACCATTGACAACAAGTCTAACTAGCCAAGAATTGAGAAACCTTAAAGAGACTCCAATGCAGGTGCCGAAGTGGCCTTCCCACACTCAAAGTGTGGAGAGATGTGTGAAAATGGTCACAGAAGCAGCGGGCCATGTTTACAGCCACGAGAGGCGAGAAGGTTACATCAAAGCACAAATAGCAAGCAGACTACTGATGACAAGAAACCAAAGCAAAGAGAGTATGAAGGCATTGGTTACTTTCAAATAGACTACGGATAATAAAATATAATAATTTGAAACTTGAAACAGTAACATGTGTGCAAACGCTGGTTATGTTATAAATTCACAAATATGTACATTTAAAAATCCATTTGATGTAGGTAGGACTTATTATAAAAAAAAATTTATGCCAGAATATTGTTTTGCATGCTTAAAGACTACAATAAATTGCTACCAAATTACTCGATTTTCAATTTAGCCAGTTCACCCCCTAAATTGACACACTCTACTAGGGAAGGCCGGTCTCAGCCAAGCTAAGCTAAGTTGTTGTATTTGATGTTTTCTTGGGGCATATTATGCTAGGGGGGGGGGGGGGGTCCTTCCAGTTCCTTGTGGCACTGGAGGGCTGATCCCCATCTTTTTCTTTTATAGTTTTTATTGTGGGTGTTTGTGGTCTTTTGAGGTCTTTGTTTGTTTGTGGGGTCCCTCCAGGTCCTTGTGTGACTGGAGAGTTGTTCCCATCTTTTGGTTCTCTTTTATTGTGTATATAAAGGCTCTGGTTCTTCGTTATCAGTTTTTATGCTTCTAGGCCACCATCTGTGCGATGTGTTGTTGTTTTCCTCGTTTAGTTGGCTTAGTATGGGATCCTGTTCTTGCTGGATTGTTTCCCATATTGCATTTGCTTGGGTGTGTATTCTAATGTTGAGTGGGTCTATGCCGTGTTCTGTGTGTATGTCTTGTACTGTTTGTGTGTATGGTGGTCTGTGTTTTGCCGCTCTTCTGAGGGCTATATTTTGCACTGCTTGAAATTTAAATTTGTTTGTTCTTCTGATTGTGTTCAGAGGTATCGGAGGGTATTCTAAGTGTGGTCTCATCAGTGCTTTGTATAGGTGCAGTTGTGTGTTGGTGTTTAATTCGCGGAATCTTCTAAGCTTTGTAAGTTGTGATTTTTCTATTGCTATTCATTCATTGATATGGGGGATTATTCCGTTTCTGGTTATCTTGAGTCCTAATATTTTTCAGTTGGCAGCATGTGGTATTTGTTGGTTATTGACAATGATGGGGTAGGGGTTTGTTTTTGCGGTGTGAATTATTTTAAGTTTTTGGATATTGGTTTTTATCTTCCATTTTCGTTCATAGTTATTTATTATCTCTATTTCTCTGCTTGTTCTGATGGCCATCATTTGTTTGGATTTTCCTGGGTACCTGACTATCTGTGTAACATCACTTGCATATGCTATATATTCTGATTGCCGTGGTTGTGGCATGACTGCTGTGTATAAAGTGAATAATGTTGGCAATATATTACTGCCTTGGGGAACTCCACTGTGAAGGTTGAAAGTTTGTCCTAGATGGTTGTCGATGATTAATTTGGCCTTTCTGTTTTCTATAAATTGCATAGTAGTGTTGTGATATTGGAAGGCATGTCCAGTTTGTTTATTTTCAACTTCAATCCTTCATGCCAAACTTTATCAAATGCTTTTGATACATTCCTTAGAAATATGTTACATTGGTCTTATTTGCTTGCAGCATTTGCAATTGATTCGTATATTAGTGCTATTGCTGTGTTGGTTCCTCGATTTTTCCGAAAGCCGTGCTGTGCTGTCTTGGGTTATATTTGTTTTCTTGGTCTAGAAAATTTCTGAGTCTGTGGTTGACTATTTTTTCCAATATTTTACCGGGTGTTTCCAGTAGTGAGATAGGTCTGTAGTTCTCTGCTTGGGTATGGTTCTTTCCTGCTTTCGGGATGAGTCTGATTTGGGCTATTTTAAATTTGGTAGGGAAGAAGCCAGTTGCAAGTGAGGCATTCTATATATTTTTAAGCTGTTCGATCATAGACTCAGGTATGTTTTGTAGTACGATTTTATTAATTTGGCTTATGCCAGGTGCTTTGTTCTTAAAGCTTGCTATTGTTTTTTCAATATCATTTTGGGTTAATGGAGCAATTATTGGGTTATTAATATTTAATGAATTTTTCTAGTAGGTTTCCATTTCTCTGTGTTCTGGCTCAAATATGTTCTAGTTGCCTGTTCTGTTTCTTGGCAAAAGCTTCTATTGTCTTCGTCGTTGATTCTGAATATGTCTTTCCAGTATTCTCTAAATATTGTTTTTTTATCGTGTGGTTCTGTTGCCTTCTTCCGTTTTTGTCCTTTATGTAGCTAATTTCTTCCGAGTTAGTTCCCATTAGGTTGTTTATTTTATTTCCATAATGCTTTTGGATTTCTATAGTCTGCTTGTGTGTCATTGATCAGTTTGTTCCATTTTTCATTCTGTTTGTTCTTGCTAATGTCTTTCAGTTCTTCTTTTAGATTCCTGTATAATATTCTGTTGTCATTGCTCCACCCGTGTGTTTTTGTGTATTCATATAGATTGGTGAATCTGGCTTGGATCATTTTCTCTTCATATGTTAATTGTGCATATGGTAATGTACGGTATGTTGTTTTTGGGATGTTGTTTTTCATTGCTGTTATTACTTCATTGTACCATGTATACAGTGTTTTGTCAATCTCTGATGTGTCTTTATTGTGTAGTAGTGTTGGTTCGTTTTTTTTGCTAAGATCCGATTTAAATTTTTCCCAACTTGCTCTATTGAGTGAAAATCTTGGGATTGATGGAATTTGTATCGGGGATGTGGATAGAGTTGCTATTATGGGTAGATGATCACTGGTTGTTGTGGGTCCAGCTTATAGATGCACTTTGAGATGGTGATGCCTATTGGTTAAAACAATGTCTGGTTTTCCAGAGTTACCGGCTGATACGTAAGTTTCGAAGACGGGCCCGAAGTGTGTTATTGTTCCGTGTTCGATTAGAGCATGGAGGGTTTTTGCTCCTGGGTTTCTATTATTGTGTCCTAAGGTTGTGTTTAGCGTTGAGGTCTCCTATGAAGTATGTATGTATATTATGTATGCTGGATTATATATCATGTATGTATATTATGTATGTGCTCCATTTATGTATTATTTATTCAGCCTAGCTAGCAGCGTGTGGCAATGTTATTACCATACCCCACATGCTTAATTAATGTGCCTGGCGACGTATGGAAGCTGCTAATGTATCACTTGCCATACGTCGCCTATAGCAGTTGACCGGGAGCCTAGTCAAGAGAGAGTGCTGCTCTCCTTTGTGTACATACTCTTATCCAGTAAACCGAACCTACAAAACTATACAGGTGTTTGTGTTCTCTCCTGTATATAGAACTTATTATTCAGAACCTAACATGGCGCAGTGATCCGATCTTACTGGATAATTACGAGTGATAGCGCAAAGTCTGTGGAAAGCCGGATGGACTCCTCCTCTCGCTTGGGTCAACTCCCGCGCGTCACCTTGAAGAATTTCAGCAACTTTGAGCAGTGTCAGTGACAGTGATTTTCTGTGAAGTGTTTAGTGCATTGTGTGTTCGTGCCATTCATGTGTGACCTTGTTCTAAAGGATTCCCAAGGTATACGGCACGTTCTGGGCATTTGTAAGGAGTAGAGTTCAGTGCACCCGTCTCTGACCGCGTTCTGAGGGTAACTGGACTGACTGGGAGTCGCCGCGCCTCTCCCTCCACTCCCCCTCACAGCGCCGCCTCCACCCCCCCTCACAGCTGGGGCGAGACGCTTTGCCGGCCCGGGACACACACTCACACACATACACGTACTAACACTCGCTGACCGCGCGGCTTCCTTATATATATTTTATATATATAACCTACTTATCTGTGTATTTAATTAATTTTTGTCTGAAATCTTGTTGATACGACGGGCTGACCGGTCAACACTGATTTAAGACATAGTACACAGAGGAAGTAGTTATGTCTCACGCCTTACGTAGCCGTGGACCCAGCGTCTGGATGATCCAGGCGGGTGATAGCCCCGCAGAGATGGATGACCAGGCCGGCCACGACGCTCCAGCCCCCACATCGCGCAGTCCCTCACCTCAATATTCAGCGTTGTCTCCAGAGATAATTGCTTTACTGAAGTTTATGGGAGATGAGAAACGCGAGGATGAAGCTCACAGACGTTTGGCGGATGAGCACAGAAGGCAAGCAGAGGCAGAACGAGACAACCAACGGAGATTGGAAGACAGTGAACGGTTTGAAGCCTTGATATCTCGCCTCACTGTTAACCAAGCCCCTGGCTCTAACACTGCCTCGGTACTGACTGGTTCAGATACCTCATCCATGCTTCCTTCACACCCCCCAGCCCCACCTAAAGCAGCAGCTCAAACGCCGCCCATCTTGAAGCCTGATGAGACTTTCCAGACTTTTCGTGAATGGCGGCGACGGTGGACTGATTATTCTACAATGGTGGATCTCCAGAGTTTGTCACAGCCTAAACAACTCATCCAGCTGCGTATGTGCCTGTCCTTGGAAATTCAGCGTGTCTTGGAACATACGTTGCAGGTACCCCCAACCTCTTTGCTGTCTGTAGAGGAGGTACTGGACGTTCTACAACGGCACATCAAAGGACAGCAGAATGAAGCTCTGCGCAGGAGGGAATTGTTTAGCTGCAGACAGATGGAGGGTGAGTCTTTTGATGCCTTTTACGTGCGTCTTAAGAGAGCCTCGGACCACCAGCAGTGCGAGGAGACCCAGTTGAAGCAGGTGATCCTGATGGGTGTTAAGGACGAGGAACTTGTCCAACGCCTCACCTCCCTCGACTCTTCCTCTTCTCTTAAGGATGTGTCGACGATATGTCGCTCCTATGAGGCTGCCAGGTGTGCCACCTCTGCCATCCGCGCTCCCCCTACAGCTGTACGCGCTGTGTCCCGGTACAAGAAGGACAAGAAGTCTGTTCCTACGCCTTCGCCCACCACGTCCACGCCCGGTTTATTTTGCAACAACTGTGGTAAGCAGCACGGAACACAGGTGTGTCCAGCTGCTCAGTCTACCTGCAACAGTTGTGACCGTAAGGGCCACTGGTCACTCACAGTACGGTGCCCAGCCAAACGCGTCCAGTGCAATGTGTGTGGTCGTCTGGGCCACTATGACAAGTGTTGCCCTTCCAACATACCCAAGGGACCGCGTCGGCGGAAGCTTCAGCCCCCCTCCACCAGAGAGGGCCGCCCACAGTCTTCCAATCAGAGGTACGACGACTCTTGACAACGCTCGAGCCACATTAGGAATGTGTGCTCCCCCCAGCGTCCCAGGACCAAAGTCCCCCAGTACATCAGTGTCATTGTGACCTACCGCAGTGTGTCATCCCGTCTTCAGATGTTGCCCGACACCGGCGCTGATGCTACAGTCATCGGTCCCCAGCATTTGCAATGCTTGGGGCTCTCTCCAAGTGATCTAGGACCGCCCCCCAAGGATCTCCGCTTTATGGCAGATGGTTCACAGATGACCCCGGCCCTGGGTTCACTCCAAGCACAAGTCACCTTTGGCAACAGGTCGTGTCAAGCCTGGATTGATGTGCATAACGGTGTCCAGACTCCTTTGCTGTCCTACAGACATTGTCAGGAGTTGGCCATCATCTCCCAGGACTTCCCCAAACCTATTCTTGAGGTAAAACACGCCAACAGGGTGCAAAAAGGGAGCAGCAACGACCCTGCCGCCGCCCTACCCCTGCCTCTTGCCAGTGACACCTCTCCTTCGGAGGCTCGGAAGTACTTCCTGAAGGAATTCAGCGACGTTCTGGTGACCAAGTCCGCTCTGGAATCCAAGCCTCTCAAGAAGATGGCAGGCCCCCCCATGAGGATCCACCTGAGGGACGACGCGAAGCCATTCGCTATTTACACCCCTCGACTGGTTCCCCTGGCCTTCCGCGAGGCGGTCAAAAACGAGCTGGACTCCATGGTCGCCCAAGAAATTATTGTACCAACCGGCGATGACCCGTCTCCATGGTGTCACCCGATGGTTGTCGTCGCAAAACCTAAAGGTGGTGTTCGGATCACCACTGACCTTTCCAAGCTCAATAACCAGGTGTCTCGTCCTGCGCACCCTTCTCCCACGCCCTTTGCAGCCATACGCAGCGTGAACCCGAAGGCGCGCTTCTTCACGACGATGGACGCCCTGTGTGGATACTGGCAGATAGAGCTTGCCGAAGAAGACCGACCACTCACAACTTTCATCACCCCGCATGGACGTTACAGTTACTGCCGTGGCCCCATGGGATTCGCCGCTACAGGAGACGCTTTCTGTCTTCGAGGTGATATGGCTCTACAAGGTCTGGCAAACTGCGTGAAAGTGGTCGACGACATACTCGTGTACGACGAGGATTATATGGATCACCTCTGCCGTATCTACGAGGTACTCAACAGGTGCCGGAAGCACGGCATTACCCTAAATGCCGACAAGTTTGTTCTGGCCAGCTCTTCAGTTGACTTTTGTGGGTACACCCTCTCAGGGAATGGTATCGCAGCTGACCCGGAAAAGGTCCGCGCCATTACGGATTTTCCCACCCCTGCTAACCTGACCGACTTGAGGTCCTTCATAGGTCTCGTCAACCAGTTAGCAGAGTTTTCGTCGGACATCTCCGCAGCTGCTCAACCACTTCGCCCCCTGATGAGCCCCAAGAGGACATTCCTGTGGACCCCCGACCACGACAAGGCCTTCCAGCAAGTGAAACAGGCCCTGTCTCGTCCACCTGTCCTCGCCACGTTTGACCCAGCCTTGCCGACAGTTCTGCAGACAGATGCCTCACGCTTGTATGGCGTGGGATACGCCCTACTGCAGGATCATGGTGGAGGGCAGTTCCGGCTCGTCCAGTGTGGCTCGCGTTTCCTCTCTGACACTGAGACGCGCTACGCCACTATTGAGTTGGAGCTGTTGGCTGTGGTTTGGGCGATGTCCAAGTGCAGGTTTTACCTCATAGGCCTGCAACACTTTCACCTAGTGACCGACCATCGCCCGCTTGTCCCGATCCTCAACCACTACACGCTAGACGCCGTTGAGAACCCTCGCCTCCAGCGTCTGAAAGAGAAGCTCTCGGCGTACATCTTCACTGCAGTGTGGCGTGCTGGTAAGGAGCTCTGCATCCCTGATGCCTTATCCCGCTCTCCTGTCAGCCGCCCTACTCCAGAAGACCATGTACTCGACGCCGACCTCGCTCTTTCCGTCAGGACTGTGGTCACTCTCCATGCCGTCCAATCCCTTCGTTCGGACCTGTCACCAGATGACGACAAGGCAATGGAGGACCTTCGAACAGCGGCCCGAGATGACCCTTCCTACGTCCGACTTGTCGAGTGTGTGAGGAATGGATTTCCTAGCAACCGCTACGATCTTCACAACACCCTGCTCCCGTATTGGAAACTCCGCGATGAACTCTACTGCGACGGAGACCTTGTTCTGTACGGAGCACGTGTAGTTGTCCCTGCTGCATCACGTCCCCACGCCTTGGCCCGCCTTCACGACAGTCACCGTGGAGCTGAGGCCACCAAACGACGTGCACGACAGACTGTGTTCTGGCCCGGCATCAACTCCGACATCTCCAATGTTGTCCGTGCGTGTGAGCCCTGCCAAGTATTACAACCCAGCCAGCAGCAGGAACCCTTTATGAGTGACGACAACCCCACCCGCCCCTTTGAGTCTGTGTCGGCCGACTTTTTCTGTGTGTCAGGAAAGTCCTTCCTCGTTATCGTCGACCGTCTCTCTGGTTGGCCGGTTGTCATCAAGTGCGGTAATGACACGACGTCTGCCGCCACCATCAGCAAGTTCCGCCACTACTTCCGTGACGTGGGCGTTCCTGTACGCCTGCGAACCGACGGAGGGCCTCAGTTCACAAGCCGGGACTTTGCTGTGTTCCTTGACCGATGGGGAGTCCGGCATGTGTTGTCATCGCCCCATTACCCGCAGTCCAACGGCCACGCTGAGGCTGCTGTCAAATCCCTGAAGCACCTCATCCTTAAGGTGGCCCCTTCTGGGAACATTGACTGCGAGGCCTTCGACAGGGGTCTTCTTGAACTCCGCAACACACCTAACTACACCGGACGCTCCCCTGCCCAGGTTTTGTATGGACGCCCCCTTCGTTCTTGTGTCCCTGCTCACCCTCAATCCTTCTCCAAGGAGTGGCAGGCCAAGACAGAGGATTGTGATCGCCGAGCCGCCGAACGTGTTCAGGACGTCGTCGCCCGCTACAATGACCACGCCCGTTCTCTCCCCAGGTTGAGTGTCGGCACCCAAGTCCGTGTTCAGGACCCGACCTCCCTACGTTGGGACAAAGTAGGCGTAGTCATGGGTCTCGGCAGGTCACGGGACTACCAGGTGCGGTTACCCAGTGGTCGTGTGTGGTGGAGGAACCGCCGTTTTCTCCGCCCCGTAACAATGCCTTCTGCTGGCCCCGCCACCACTGTTGAGTCCCATACCCTTCCCAGTGATGAAGTCCCTCGACGCTCAGAACGGATCCAAAAGAAAAGGTCCGCTCAAGACTTTGCTATGAGCGTATAGGGGGAAGGGAGGTGTATGTATATTATGTATGCTGGATTATATATCATGTATGTATATTATGTATGTGCTCCATTTATGTATTATTTATTCAGCCTAGCTAGCAGCGTGTGGCAATGTTATTACCATACCCCACATGCTTAATTAATGTGCCTGGCGACGTATGGAAGCTGCTAATGTATCACTTGCCATACGTCGCCTATAGCAGTTGACCGGGAGCCTAGTCAAGAGAGAGTGCTGCTCTCCTTTGTGTACATACTCTTATCCAGTAAACCGAACCTACAAAACTATACAGGTGTTTGTGTTCTCTCCTGTATATAGAACTTATTATTCAGAACCTAACAAAGTATGCTGGATTGTTTTGCCTCATTAGTTTTACGATGTCCCCTGTAGGGAATATTGGCCTTCTGAATGTTAGATATGAAGTTCCAATAGTTATTGGGCCTCTTGTTGTATTTATTTCGGCTGCAAGAGAGTTACTTTGAAAGTTGTCTATGATTTTGTATTGTATGTTGTGTTTTGTAGCTATTGCTATTCCGTCATGTGGTTCGTCATGTATGTTCATTTGATGTACATGGTAGTTAAAGATCTTGATTTTGTCACTGTTTTTCCGACCATGTGCGTTGATTAGTATTATGTCCGGGTAAAATGTGTTGTATGCATTTGTTAGCTCTGTTTTCCGTGTCTGTGTTCAGGCAAGGACATTATGTTGTAGAATCTTTATGTTTCGGTTCTGTACACTCATGGATCCCGCGAATTCAGTCCAAAATGCTTGTCGGCTCTTGTCTCTCCTGTCGGGTATCTCTGCCGTTCCTCTTTTAAGCCTGTTCTTATTTTCTTATGTAATGAAATGTCGACTTTTTGAATGTTGTTGTATTTGGTGTTGATTCACCCGCTTCTGATTAGGGTTTCAATGTGTGACTCCTCCACTCTATTGTCCCTAAATGTGTATTTCATGTTGCCTTCTTGTATTTCTTGTATAAGTTTTTCGTTAGGGATTATCGATTGTGAGTTGACGAAAAAAATCGAATGCCGATATTCTCGCCTTAGTCAGGAGTCTTCTGAAATTTAGCTGGTGATGATGGTGGTACTCGGTGGCCAGTGGTGATCTCCTTCCGTGCCTTTGGTTTTGTTGAGTCCGTTCTTTGTATCTGTGGCTTGTCTGTTGTGCTGACTGCTAGAGGGTATGATCTGTTTAGTAAGTCCTTGGTATCTGTCTCCATTACCATCTCCTTACTTTTCTGTTCTGGATTTGATGCTTGCGTTTTGGTTCCTCTCTTGTCCGTTGTTTTCTGGTGCGGTTGCACTTGAGTTTTTTTTTTCTATTCCCAGGCTGCTTTCTGTTATAATTTTAAATATCTCTGTCGATGGAGCATCGTCTGGGAAGTTCACATGGGGTAGATTGTTTGCAGCGAACATCTCTTTTATGGTTTTCCCGAATGTTCCTGGTTTGGCAACGTTGTTGATGTGTGCGTGTATTATTGTTGTCAAAATTGTGAATGGGAGGCCTTCGTTAAGTTTAAGGTAGGTGGCTTGAGTTGGGTGCACTTCTTTTGATTTTTCCAGGGCCTTTTTTTGTTGTGTCCTGAAGTTTTGCAATGGCTGCATAGGTCTTGTTTGGGTCCAGTACCATTTTCTTATTGGCCTTTTCTTTCTCTTTTAGGTTTTTTATTATTTCTTTTCTTGTGGGGCACCGGGCTGCCAGTGTCCAGTGATCCCCTTTGCAGTTTAGGCATTTTGGCTTATCCTTGTCTGTGCAGTCTCTGAATGTGTGGCCCTCCGCCGCACATTCAGAGCATCAACACTACCTCCTCCATTTTTGCCCAGGTGTTTTTCTCTTCTATTTCATTTGCGATGTCACTTGGTGTCTTCTGCGTGATGAACTTGTCCACTCTCTTCATTATGATGGATTTCCTCGCTCTTACTTGGGGTGGTACAACTATTTCAAAGTTCTCCCTCTTCAGTTTTTTGACAGCATCTGTGGCAAGCATAAGGTCGACATCTTTTTCTTCTAAGCAGAGAACAATGTATGAGTCTCTTGCTTCGATGAGGGCCGCGAATTTCATGTTGAGGTGAACACATAAGATAGTGCCTAGCTCTTCTTTGTTTTTTTCGGATACGCCTCCACGGAGGGAGCGCACCCGAATCCTTGTTACTCGTTGTCTTTGTCATGCTTGGGTCGTCCTTTTTTCCATCCGTCCAGTGGTGGGTAAGGCCACCGTTACGTGGGGCGAAGCTTGTGTCCTACCTATTCCGGGAGAGTAACCTAACAGGAATTTCAACACCCCCTACCGCCGCTTGATGGTCGAGTGGTCGTGGGGTGGTTTCAATGTCTCTCTCCCAGAAGCCCCGTTAGGGGAGCCTACTTTCCTAGTGTTTTTATTTGCTCACTTACAGGTGTAAGATAGTGTACCTATTCAGGGGGTTAAGGGTTCAAGAATGCGACCCCATTCCTCGGTGGACCCGCACGATCAAGGTTACCCAGGAAGGCTCGGCGAAGGGATAGGGTCTGCTCCTGTCCCCCTCCAGTGTTCACTATCTCCTGGGAGGGAGGTGAACAGCTACAGGGGGGACCCGAGGACGATACACCTATGAGGGTGCAGGTCCCAGGGCCAGAACGAAGAAAAAGAGAGATTTAGTTGTTGAGATAGACCCCAAGCCACGTCAGGACCGCCACGCTATAGCCGCCCTCCAGCAGGAGTGTGGGTCACTCACACTGCCTGTAGGGAGGACTAGCTAGTGTTGACAATCCTGATCGCTCGTGGGGTAGTCCGGTGACGGTCGTTCGGTCGTTTGATGCTGCAGGGTGTCCAAACCGCGGTGCCATTGTCTGGGAGTACTCCCAGAGCAGTCGGGGTGACACAGTAACGGTGTTCCCTCTAGTGAGTCCTCCAGAGAAGATTTTGTGTTCCCGTGTTAAAGGTGAGTGTCGGTTTCGGTCCGGTCGTCAACAGTTGGATAACAAAGGCTGGCTGGCTGGCTTTAGCGGTGAGGGGTCTGAAGAGAGGTCCGGTCACTGTGTCTCGGCCGTTATATATGCCACCCAGCCGCTGCTGCTCCTCTTGCCAAGACATTCTTCATGCTCCACTCTTGTCAGCCACAACAGCAGTATTATTGTACATCACTTAGGTAAAACACCTTCATAAATCCCTGTGTGACCACTGCTGAGTGTTGCGTCATGCAGACTGTATGGATGTATCGTAAATGTAAAGATAAACTATATATCTATATTATATTACCTAAGCGGCATCTGTGTCGGTCCCAGGCTGGGGAGACCAGTGGATTCCCTCGCTGACATCATGTTTACGGGGAATAGAGGAAGCCTGAACGTTTTGATATGTCTTATGTAATCACGGGGTGGCCAGTGTCCATACTGCCACCAGGTTAAGGCCTCCATAATTCCCGCATCTGGTAACGTGAGAACACTAAACTGACTGACATAAACCACCACATAAAGAACACTGCTGGAATGACGTCAATATTACCCGGAGACTTTTATTGTCAACTGTAATGAGACGAATATCTTACGAGTGTTTCAGGATTTTATTTTGATTCACCTATAAATTTTTTCCAGGAAGGGTGAAATTTATGGGTTATTTCATGATTCAGCTCATATGAACACACACACACACACACACACTAAAGCATTCGACCTAGTCGACCACAATATAATCATCAACAAAGCTATTGACCTCGGGCTTCGGAGAAGTCTTATACCATGGCTTACAGACTTCCTCAGTGACCGACGCCAAGCTGTACGCTTCCGAGGGGCTGTCTCCACCTTTCAGTCACTCACCTGTGGCGTCCCCCAAGGCACCAAGATGGGACCACTCTGCTTCCTTATGCTTATCAATGATGCCCTAAGAGAAACCCCCGCTCGCTGGAAATATGTCGACGACTCCACCATTGGGATCAGCGTCAACAATTCTGCTCCCGACTATACCGCCTTTCAGGATTTATTGAACAGTCTCCAAAACTGGGCCACCAACAACCACGTCACCATCAACCATACCAAGACCATGGTTATGCACATCAACCTCTCCTCCGACATTGTCCCACCCCCTTCCATTAATTTAGGTCCGAACACACTCCAGGTGTAGATTCCACGAAGCTCTTCGGCGTCACCATAGACAACAAACTAAATTGGAAACCACACGTCAGTGAAGTTGTCAAATCCTCCAGTTTCCGTCTCCACCTCCTCCGCCGACTCAAGTCCCTCGGAGTTCCTGCACCCGAGCTCCTCAGTGTTTACTCAACATTCATACTTCCCAAGCTCACCTATGCCTCCCCTACCTGGTCTTCCTCCCTAAATGCCACACAACGTAAACACCTAGAAAAGGTGCAAAAGAAGGCATACAAGATTATTCTCTCCCCTTCCTATTCCACATATCAAGAAGCACTCAACACACTGACCCTTTCGACTCTTACTGACCATCACCACGACCTCATCTGCAAATTTGGTAAGAAGCTTCTGCACCATCCTCGACACCGGCTCCTACTACCACCTGAGATCCCTAGCCCGAGAATTGCTGTTCGACACCACAACCGCATCCAGCCCATACGTGCACGAACTGATCGCTATAAGAACAGCCCAGTCCCAACCATTGTAAAAATTATCAATAACTTGTAACAAACCAGTGTATTCACTCCCAGTAAATACTACTTCTTGCACTGTCACTATGTTGAAATGCCCTGTAGTCTGAGCTTTTCCCCATCTAGTTATTATATATCATATTTATATCACTTATATTAGTTGTATGTTATTTGTAATTCGAAACCCATTCCCCAATTATGTAACTGTATATTTTCAGCCTTCTGGCTGCCAAGCTCTTTCAATAACCCGTTAATTATTTTTATTATTATTATTATTACTATTATTATTACACGCACACACACACACACACACACACACACACACACGTGCAGACAACAAGTTTAGTATGGTTAGGTTAAATTAGAATCAGTTTAGTATGGTTAGGTTAAGATAGGATAAGTTTAGTGAGGTTAGGATTAGTAGGATAATAATTTCTTCAATCACTGTTGGGTAAAGACCAGTAATTTATGTATATTTTATCTCATGTTAAAAAAAAGAAAGGAATAAAACATGAAAAAAAACACAATGATAAGTTTACCTTCTTCCCAATTACTTATATCTAATTTTATAAAGGATTCAATTACTTACATCTAATTTTATAAAGGATTCAATTACTTACATCTAATTTTATAAAGGATTCAATTATTTACATGAAATTTTATAAAGGATTCAATTACTTACATGTAATTTTATAAAGGATTCAATTACTTATATCAAATTTTATAAAGTATTCAATTACTTATATCTAATTTATAAGGGATTCAATTACTTATATATAATTTTATACAGGATTCAATTACTTATATTTAATTTTATACAGGATCCAATTACTTATATCAAATTTTATAAGTGATTTAATTACTTATATCTAATTTCATACGTAATTCAATTACTTTTCTCTAATTTTGTAAAGGATTCAATTACTTATATCTAATTTTATATATGATTTACCGATATATAAATAAACTTATAGGGGATTCGATACGTAGGGTTGAATAGGAATTAAACTTGTTTGTTGTAAGGAGGGTTTAAACACATATACTATCACCATAGAGGGTTCAAACACATATACTATCACCATAGAGGGTTCAAACACATATATTATCACCATAGAGAGTTCAAACACATATATTATCACCATAGAGGGTTCAAACACATATATTATCACCATAGAGGGTTCAAACACATATAATATCACCATAGAGGGTTCAAACACATATAATATCACCATAGAGGGTTCAAACACATATAATATCACCATAGAGGGATCAAACACATATAATATCACCATAGAGGGTTCAAACACATATAATATCACCATAGAGGGTTCAAACACATATATTATCACCCTAGAGGGTTCAAACACATATATTATCACCATAGAGGGTTCAAACACATATAATATCACCATAGAGGGTTCAAACACATATATTATCACCATAGAGGGTTCAAACACATATATTATCACCATAGAGGGTTCAAACACATATAATATCACCATAGAGGGTTCAAACACATATAATATCACCATAGAGGGTTCAAACACATATAATATCACCATAGAGAGTTCGAACACATATATTATCACCCTAGAGGGTTCAAACACATATATTATCACCATAGAGGATTCAAACACATATATTATCATCATAGAGGGTTCAAACACATATATTATCACCATAGAGAGTTCAAACACATATAATATCACCATAGAGGGTTCAAACACATATAATATCACCATAGAGAGTTCAAACACATATAATATCATCATAGAGGGTTCAAACACATATATTATCACCCTAGAGGGTTCAAACACATATATTATCACCATAGAGAGTTCAAACACATAGAGTTGAGATTACAATGGGATAAATAGGAACGAAAATATGTACTGTTCTATAATGTGATAACTACAGGAAACTACGTCTGTATTTAAACACAATCTGGCAACAATATCAGAGGTACTGATGTAAATACAAAGTAAATTATAGATGTATATTAATTTAAGTAGATGAAACAACAGTGTAATTTTTGCTGGTGTTGGTAGTGGTTGGAGTAATGGTGGTGGTTGTTCCTGTGCTGGGAATTGTTGTTGTTTTACTAGTGGAGGTGGTTGGTTGTTGCTGTGATGGTGGTGGTTGTTGCTGTGATGGTGGTGTTGTTGCTGTGATGGTGGTGGTTGTTGCTGTGGTGGTGGTGGTGAATTTTTGGTAATGTAGTACCTGTAGTAGTTGATGTAGTGGTTGGTGATGTAGTAAGTGTAGTGGCTGGTAATGTAGTACCTGTAGTAGTTGATGTAGTGGTTGGTGATGTAGTAAGTGTAGTGGTTGGTGACATAGTACGTGTAGTGGTTGGTGATGTAGTACCTGTAGTGGTTGGTGATGTAGTACCTGTAGTGGTTGGTGATGTAGTACCTGTCGTGGCTGGTGATGTAGTACCGGTAGTAGTTGGTGATCTAGTACCTATAGTGGTTGGTGATGTAGTACCTGTAGTAGCTAGTGATGTAGTGCCTGTAGTGGTCGGTGATTTAGTACCTGTAGTGGTTGGTGATGTAGTACCTGTAGTGGTTGGTGATGTAGTACCTGGAGTGGCTGGTGATGTAGTACCTGTAGTGGTTGGTGATGTAGTACCTGTAGTGGATGGTGATGTAGTAAGTGTAGTGGTTGGTGACATAGTACGTGTAGTGGTTGGTGATGTAGTACCTGTAGTGGTTGGTGATGTAGTACCGTGGCTGGTGATGTAGTACCGGTAGTAGTTGGTAATCTAGTACCTGTAGTGGTTGGTGATGTAGTACCTGTAGTAGCTAGTGATGTAGTGCCTGTAGTGGTCGGTGATTTAGTACCTGTAGTGGTTGGTGATGTAGTACCTGTAATGGTTTGTGATGTAGAACCTGGAGTGGCTGGTGATGTAGTACCTGTAGTGGTTGGTGATGTAGTACCTGTAGTGGTAAGTGATGTAGTACCTGTAGTGGTTGGTGATGTAGTACCTGTAGTGGCTGGTGATGTAGTACCTGTAGTGGTTGGTGATGTAGTACCTGTAGTGGCTGGTGATGTAGTACCTGTAGTGGTTGGTGATGTAGTACCTGTAGTGGTTGGTGATGTAGTACCTGTAGTGGTTGGTGATGGAGTAGCTGTAGTGGTCGGTGATTTAGTACCTGTAGCGGTTGGTGATGTAGTACCTGTAGTGGTTGGTGATCTAGAACCTGTAGTGGCTGGTGATGTAGTACCTGTAATGGTTTGTGATGTAGAACCTGTAGTGGCTGGTGATGTAGTACCTGTAGTGGTTGGTGATGTAGTACCTGTAGTGGATGGTGATGTAGTAAGTGTAGTGGTTGGTGATGTAGTACGTGTAGTGGTTGGTGATGTAGTACCTGTAGTGGTTGGTGATGTAGTACCTGTAGTGGTTGGTGATGTAGTACCTGTAGTGGCTGGTGATTTAGTACCTGTAGTGGTTGGTGATGTAGTACCTGTAGTGGTTGGTGATGTAGTACCTATAGTGGTTGGTGATGTAGTACCTGTAGTGGTTGGTGATGTAGTACCTGTAGTGGCTGGTGATGTAGTACCTGTAGTGGTTGGTGATGTAGTGCCTTTAGTGGTTGGTGATGTAGTACCTGTAGTGGTTGGTGATGTAGTACCTGTAGTGGTTGGTGATGGAGTAGCTGTAGTGGTCGGTGATTTAGTACCTGTAGTGGTTGGTGATGTAGTACCTGTAGTGGTTGGTGATGTAGAACCTGTAGTGGCTGGTGATGTAGTACCTGTAGTGGTTGGTGATGTAGTACCTGTAGTGGTTGGTGATGGAGTAGCTGTAGTGGTCGGTGATTTAGTACCTGTAGTGGTTGGTGATGTAGTACCTGTAGTGGTTGGTGATGTCGAACCTGTAGTGGCTGGTGATGTAGTACCTATAGTGGTTGGTGATGTAGTACCTGTAGTGGTTGGTGATGTAGTACCTGTAGTGCTTGGTGATGGAGTAGCAGTACTGGTCTGTGATTTAGTACCTGTAGTGGTTGGTGATGTAGTACCTAGAGTGGTTGATAATGTAGTATCTGTAGTGGCTGGTGATGTAGTACCTGTAGTGGCTGGTGATATAGTACCTGTAGTGATTGGTGATGTAGTACCTGTAGTGGTTGGTGATGTAGTACCTGTAGTGGTTAGTGATGTAGTACTTGTAGTGGCTGGTGATGTAGTATCTGTAGTGGTTCGTGATGTAGTACCTGTAACTGTCGCTGATGTAGTACCTGTATTGGTTGGTAATCTAGTACCTGTAGTGGTTGGTGATGTAGTACCTGTAATGGTTGGTGATGTAGTACCTGTAGTGGTTGGTGATGTAGTACCTGCAGTGGTTGGTGATGTAGTACCTGTAGTGGTTGGTGATGTAGTACCTGTAGTGGTTGGTGATGTAGTACCTGTAGTGGTTGGTGATGTAGTACCTGTAGTGATTGGTGATGTAGTACTTATAGTGGCTGGTGATGTAGTACCTGTAGTGGTTGGTGATTTAGTGCCTTTAGTGGTTGGTGATGACGTACCTGTAGTGGTTGGTGATGTAGTACCTGTAGTGGCTGGTGATGTAGTACCTGCAGTGGTTGGTGATGTAGTACCTGTAGTGGTTGGTGATGTAGTACCTGTAGTGGTGGTGATGTAGTACCTGTAGTGGCTGGTGATGTAGTACCTGTAGTGGTGGTGATGTAGTACCTGTAGTGGTTGGTGATGTAGTACCTGTAGTGGTTGGTGATGTAGTACCTGTAGTGGCTGGTGATGTAGTACCTGTAGTGGTTGGTGATGTAGTGCCTGTAGTGGTTGGTGATGTAGTACCTGTAGTGGCTGGTGATGTAGTACCTGTAGTGGCTGGTGATGTAGTACCTGTAGTGGTTGGTGATGTAGTACCTGTAGTGGTTGGTGATGTAGTACCTGTAGTGGTTGGTGATGTAGTACCTGTAGTGGCTGGTGATGTAGTACCTGTAGTGGTTGGTGTTGTAGTACTGTAGTGGCTGGTGATGTAGTACCTGTAGTGGTTGGTGATGTAGTACCTGTAGTGGTTGGTGATGTAGTACCTGTAGTGGCTGGTGATGTAGTACCTGTAGTGGTTGGTGATGTAGTACCTGTAGTGGTTGGTGATGTAGTACCTGTAGTGGTTGGTGATGTAGTACCTGTAGTGGTAGGTGATGTAGTACCTGTAGTGGTTGGTGATGTAGTACCTGAAGTGGTTGGTGATGTAGTACCTGTAGTGGTTGGTGATGTAGTACCTGTAGTGGTTTGTGATGTAGAACCTGTAGTGGCTGGTGATGTAGTACCTGTAGTGGTTGGTGATGTAGTACCTGTAGTGGTTGGTGATGTAGTACCTGTAGTGGTCGGTGATGTAGTACCTGTAGTGGTTGGTGATGTAGTACCTGTAGTGGTTGGTGATGTAGTACCTGTAGTGGCTGGTGATGTAGTACCTGTAGTGGTTGGTGATGTAGTACCTGTAGTGGTTGGTGATGGAGTAGCTGTAGTGGTCGGTGATTTAGTACCTGTAGTGGTTGGTGATGTAGTACCTGTAGTGGTTGGTGATGTAGTACCTGTAGTGGTTGGTGATGTAGTACCTGTAGTGGTTGGTGATGTAGTACCAGTAGTACCTGTAGTGGTTGATGATGTAGTACCAGTAGTACCTGTAGTGGTTGGTGATGTAGTACCTGTAGTGGTTGGTGATGTAGTACCTGTAGTGGTTGGTGATGTAGTACCTGTAGTGGTTGGTGATGTAGTACCTGTAGTGGTTGGTGATGTAGTACCTGTAGTGGTTGGTAATCTAGTACCTGTAGTGGTTGGTGATGTAGTACCTGTAGTGGTTGAGGATGTAGTACCAGTAGTACCTGTAGTGGTTGGTAATGTACTACTTGTAGTGCTTGGTGATGAAGTACCTGTATTGGTTGATGATGTAATACCTGTAGTGGTTGGTGGTGTAGTACCTGTAGTGGTTGGTGATGTAGCAATAGGAGTACCTGTAGTGCTTGATGATGTAGTACCAGTAGTACCTGTAGTGGTTGGTGATGTAGTACCTGTAGTGGTTGATGATGTAGTACCTGTAGTGGTTGGTAATCTAGTACCTGTAATGCTTGGTGATGTAGTACCTGTAGTAGCTGGTGATGTAGTACCTGTAGTGGTTGGTGATGTAGTACCTGTAGTGGTTGGTGATGTAGTACCTGCAGTGGTTGGTGATGTGGAACCTGTAGTGGCTGGTGATGTAGTACCTGTATTGGTTTGTGATGTAGATCCTGTAGTGGCTGGTGATGTAGTACCTGTAGTGGCTGGTGATTTAGTACCTGTAGTGGTTGGTGATGTAGTACCTGTAGTGGTTGGTGATATGGAACCTGTAGTGGCTGGTGATGTAGTACCTGTATTGGTTTGTGATGTAGAACCTGTAGTGGCTGGTGATGTAGTACCTGTAGTGGTTTGTGATGTATAACCTGTAGCGCTTGGAGATGTAGTACCTGTAGTGGTTGGTAATGTAGTACCTGTAGTGGTCGGTGATTTAGTACCTTTAGTGGCTGGTGGTTCAGTACCTGTAATGGTTGGTGATGTAGTACCTGTAGTGCTTGGAGATGTAGTACCTGTAGTGATTGGTAATGGAGTACTTGTAGTTGTTGGTGATTTAGTACCTGTAGTGGTTGGTGATGTATTACCTGTAGTGGTTGGTGATGTAGTACTTGTAGTGGCTGGTCATGTAGTACCTGTAGTGGTTGGTGATGTAGTGCCTTTAGTGGTTGGTGATGTAATACCTGTAGTGGCTGGTGATGTAGTACCTGTAGTGGTTGCTGATGTAGTACCTGTAGTGGTTGGTGATATAGTACCAGTAGTACCTGTAGTGGTTGATGATGCAGTACCAGTGGTACCTGTAGTGGTTGGTGATGTATTACTTGTAGTGGTTGGTGATGTAGCACCTCTAGTGGTTGGTGATGGAGTACCTGTAGTAGTTAGTGATTTAGTTCCTGTTGTGGTTGGTGATGTAGTACCTGTAGTGGTTGGTGATGTAGTACCTGTAGTGGTTGGTGATTTAGAACCTGTAGTGGTTGGTGATGTGGAACCTGTAGTGGTTTGTGATGTAGAACCTGTAGTGGCTGGTGATGTAGTACCTGTAGTGGCTGGTGATGTAGTACCTGTAGTGGTTGGTGATGTAGTACTTGTAGTGGTTGGTGATGGAGTAGCTGTAGTGGTCGGTGATTTAGTACCTGTAGTGGTTGGTGATGGAGTACCTGTAGTGGTCGGTGATTTAGTACTTGTAGTGGCTGGTGGTTTAGTACCTGTAGTGGTTGGTGATGTAGTACCTATAGTGCTTGGAGATGTAGTACCTGTAGTGGTTGTTGATGTAGTACCTGTAGTGCTTGAGGATGTAGTACCTGTAGTGGTTGGTGATGTAGTACCTGTAGTGGTTGGTGATGTAGTACCTGTAGTGGCTGGTAATTTAGTACCTGTAGTGGTTGGTGATGTAGTACCTGTAGTGGTTGGTGATGTAGTACCTGTAGTGGTTGGTAATCTAGTACCTGTAGTGGTTGGTGATGTAGTACCTGTAGTAGCTGGTGATGTAGTACCTGTAGTGGTTGGTGATGTAGTACCTGCAGTGGTTGGTGATGTAGTACCTGTAGTGGTTGGTGGTGTAGTACCTATAATGGTTGGTGATGTAGGACCAGTAGTAACTGTAGTGGTTGATGATGTAGTACCAGTAGTACCTGTAGTGGTTGGTGATGTAGTACCTATAGTGGTTGGTGATGTAGTACCTGTAGTGGTTGGTGATGTAGTACCTGTAGTGGTTGGTGATGCAGTACCTGTAGTGGTTGGTGATGTAGTACCTGTAGTGGTTGGCAATCTAGTACCTGTAGTGGTTGGTGATGTAGTACTTGTAGTGGTTGAGGATGTAGTACCAGTAGTACCTGTAGTGGTTCATGATGTAGTACCAGTAGTACCTGAATTGGTTGGTGAGGTAGTACCAGTAGTACCTGTAGTGGTTGGGGATGTAGTACCAGTAGTGCCTGTAGTGGTTGATGATGTAGTACCAGTAGTACCTGTAGTGGTTGGTAATGTACTACTTGTAGTGCTTGGTGATGAAGTACCTGTATTGGTTGATGATGTAATACCTGTAGTGGTTGGTGGTGTAGTACCTGTAGTGGTTGGTGATGTAGTAATAGGAGTACCTGTAGTGCTTGATGATGTAGTACCAGTAGTACCTGTAGTGGTTGGTGATGTAGTACCTGTAGTGGTTGGTGATGTAGTACCTGTAGTGGTTGGTAATCTAGTACCTGTAGTGCTTGGTGATGTAGTACCTGTAGTAGCTGGTGATATAGTACCTGTAGTGGTTGGTGATATAGTACCTGCAGTGGTTGGTGATGTGGAACCTGTAGTGGCTGGTGATGTAGTACCTGTAGTGGCTGGTGATGTAGTTCCTGTAGTGGTTGGTGATGTAGTACCTGTAGTGGTTGGTGATATGGAACCTGTAGTGGCTGGTGATGTAGTACCTGTATTGGTTTGTGATGTAGAACCTGTAGTGGTTTGTGATGTAGAACCTGTAGCGCTTGGAGATGTAGTACCTGTAGTGGTTGGTAATGTAGTACCTGTAGTGGTCGGTGATTTAGTACCTTTAGTGGCTGGTGGTTCAGTACCTGTAATGGTTGGTGATGCAGTACCTGTAGTGCTTGGAGATGTAGTACCTGTAGTGATTGGTATTGGAGTACTTGTAGTTGTTGGTGATTTAGTACCTGTAGTGGTTGGTGATGTATTACCTGTAGTGGTTTGTGATGTAGTACTTGTAGTGGCTGGTCATGTAGTACCTGTAGTGGTTGGTGATGTAGTGCCTTTAGTGGTTGGTGATGTAATACCTGTATTGGCTGGTGATGTAGTACCTGTAGTGGTTGCTGATGTAGTACCTGTAGTGGTTGGTGATGTAGTACCAGTAGTACCTGTAATGGTTGATTATGCAGTACCAGTGGTACCTGTAGTGGTTGGTGATGTATTACTTGTAGTGGTTGGTGATGTAGTACCTCTAGTGGTTGGTGATGTTGTACCTGTAGTGGTTAGTGATGTAGTACCTGTTGTGGATGGTGATGTAGTACCTGTAGTGGTTGGTGATGTAGTACCTGTAGTGGTTGGTGATTTAGAACCTGTAGTGGTTGATGATGTGGAACCTGTTGTGGCTGGTGATGTAGTACCTATAGTGGTTGGTGATATAAAACCTGTAGTGGCCGGTGATGTAGTACCTGTAGTGACTGGCGATGTAGTACCTGTAGTGGTTGGTGATGTAGTACCTGTAGTGGTTGGTGTTGTAGTACCTGTAGTGGTTGGTGATGGAGTAGTTGTAGTGGTCGGTGATTTAGTACCTGTAGTGGTTGGTGATGTAGTACCTGTAGTGGTTGGTGATGTAGTACCTGTAGTGGTTGGTGATGTAGTACCTGTAGTGGTTGGTGATGTAGTAGCTGTAGTGGTCGGTGATTTAGTACCTGTAGTGGCTGGTGATGTAGTACCTGTAGTGGTTGGTGATGTAGTACCTGTAGTGGCTGGTGATGTAGTACCTGTAGTGGATGGTGATGTAGTACCTGGAGTGGTTGGTGATGTAGTGCCTTTAGTGGTTGGTGATGTAGTAACTGTAGTGGCTGGTGATGTAGTACCTGTAGTGGTTGGTGATGTAGTACCTGTAGTGGTTGGTAATCTAGTACCTGTAGTGGTTGGTGATGTAGTACCTGTAGTAGATGGTGATGTAGTACCTGTAGTGGTTGGTGATGTAGTACCAGAAGTACCTGTAATGGTTGATGATGCAGTACCAGTAGTACCTGTAGTGGTTGGTGATGTAGTACCTGTAGTGGTTGGTGATGTAGTACCTGTAGTGGTTGGTGATGTAGTACCTGTAGTGGTTGGTGATGTAGTACCTGTAACTGTTGCTGATGTAGTACCTCTAGTGGTTGGTGATGGAGTACCTGTAGTGGTTAGTGATTTAGTACCTGTAGTGGTTGGTGATGTAGTACCTGTAGTGGTTGGTGATGTAGTACCTGTAGTGGTTGGTGATGTAGTACCTGTAGTGGTTGGTGATGTAGTACCTGTAGTGGCTGGTGATGTAGTACCTGTAGTGGTTGGTGATGTAGTACCTGTAGTGGCTGGTGATGTAGTACCTGTAGTGGCTGGTGATGTAGTACCTGTAGTGGTTGGTGATGTAGTACCTGTATTGGTTGGTGATGGAGTAGCTGTAGTGGTTGGTAATCTAGTACCTGTAGTAGTCGGTGATTTAGTACCTGTAGTGGTTGGTGATGTAGTACCTGTAGTGGTTGGTGATGTAGTACCTGTAGTGGGTGGTGATGTAGTACCTGTAGTGGTTGGTGATGTAGTACCTGTAGTGGCTGGTGATGTAGTACCTGTAGTGGTTGGTGATGTAGTACCTGTAGTGGTTGGTGATGGAGTAGCTGTAGTGGTCGGTGATTTAGTACCTGTAGTGGTTGGTGATGTAGTACCTGTAGTGGTTGGTGATGTAGTACCTGCAGTGGTTGGTGATGTAGTACCTGTAGTAGCTGGTGATGTAGTACCTGTAGTGGTTGGTGATGTAGTACCTGCAGTGGTTGGTGATTTAGTACCTGTAGTGGTTGGTGGTGTAGTACCTGTAGTGGTTGGTGATGTAGTACCTGTAGTGGTTGGTGATGTAGTACCTGTAGTGGTTGGTGATGTAGTACCTGTAGTGGCTGGTGATGTAGTACCTGTAGTGGTTGGTGATGTAGTACCTGCAGTGGTTGGTGATTTAGTATCAGTAGTGGTTGGTGATGTAGTACCTGAAGTGGTTGGTGATGTAGTACCTGTAGTGGTTGGTGATGTAGTACCTGTAGTGGTAGGTGATGTAGTACCTGTAGTGGTTGGTGATGTAGTACCTGTAGTGGTGGTGATGTAGTACCTGTAGTGGTTGGTGATGTAGTACCTGTAGTGGTTGGTGATGTAGTACCTGCAGTGGTTGGTGATGTAGTACCTGTAGTGGTTGGTGATGTAGTACCTGTAGTGTTGGTGATGTAGTACCTCTAGTGGTTGGTGATGGAGTACCTGTAGTGGTTAGTGATTTAGTACCTGTAGTGGTTGGTGATGTAGTACCTGTAGTGGTCGGTGATTTAGTACCTGTAGTGGCTGGTGGTTTAGTACCTGTAGTGGTTGGTGATGTAGTACCTGTAGTGGTTGGTGATGTAGTACCTGTAGTGGTTGGTGATGTAGTACCTGTAGTGGTTGGTGATGTAGTACCTGTAGTGGTTGGTGATGTAGTACCTGTAGTGGCTGGTGATGTAGTACCTGTAGTGGTTGGTGATGTAGTACCTGTAGTGGTTGGTGATGTAGTAGCTGTAGTGGTTGGTGATTTAGTACCTGTAGTGGTTGGTGATGTAGTACCTGTAGTGGTTGGTGATGTAGTACCTGTAGTGGCTGGTGATGTAGTACCTGTAGTGGTTGGTGATGTAGTACCTGTAGTGGTTGGTGATGTAGTATCTGTAGTGGCTGGTGATATAGTACCTGAAGTGCCTGGTGATGTAGTACCTGTAGTGGTTGGTGATTTACTACCTGTAGTGGTTGATGATGTAGTACCTTTAGTGGTTGGTGATGTAGTACTTGTAGTGGCTTGTGATGTAGTACCTGTAGTGGTTGGTGATTTAGTGCCTTTAGTGGTTGGTGATGTAGTACCTGTAGTTGTCGGTGATGTAGTACCTGTAACTGTTGCTGGTGTAGTAACTCTAGTGGTTGGTGATGTAGTACCTGTAGTGGTTGGTGATGTAGTACCTGTAGTGGTCGGTGATGTAGTACCTGTAGTGGTTGGTGATGTAGTACCTGTAGTGGTTGGTGATGTAGTACCTGTAGTGGTTGGTGATGTAGTACCTGTAGTGGTTGGTGATGTAGTACCTGTAGTGGTTGGTGATGTAGTACCTGTAGTGGCTGGTGATGTAGTACCTGTAGTGGTTGGTGATGTAGTACCTGTAGTGGCTGGTGATGTAGTACCTGTAGTGGTTGGTGATGTAGTACCTGTAGTGGTTGGTGATGTAGTACCTGTAGTGGCTGGTGATTTAGTACCTGTAGTGGCTGGTGATGTAGTACCTGTAGTGGTTGGTGATGTAGTACCTGTAGTGGTTGGTGATGTAGTACCTGTAGTGGTGGTGATGTAGTACCTGTAGTGGTTGGTGATGTAGTACCTGTAGTGGTTGGTGATGTAGTACCTGTAGTGGTTGGTGATGTAGTACCTGTAGTGGTTGGTGATGTAGTACCTGTAGTGGTTGGTGATGTAGTACCTGTAGTGGTTGTGATGTAGTACCAGTAGTACCTGTAGTGGTTGGTGATGTAGTACCTGTAGTGGTTGGTGATGTAGTACCTGTAGTGGTTGGTGATGTAGTACCTGTAGTGGTGGTGATGTAGTACCTGTAGTGGTTGGTGATGTAGTACCTGTAGTGGTTGGTGATGTAGTACCTGTAGTGGTTGGTGATGTAGTACCTGTAGTGGTTGGTGATGTAGTACCTGTAGTGGTTGGTGATGTAGTACCTGTAGTGGTTGGTGATGTAGTACCTGTAGTGGCTGGTGATGTAGTACCTGTAGTGGTTGGTGATGTAGTACCTGTAGTGGTGGTGATGTAGTACCTGTAGTGGTTGGTGATGTAGTACCTGTAGTGGTTGGTGATGTAGTACCTGTATTGGTTGGTGATGTAGTACCTGTAGTGGTTGGTGATGTAGTACCTGTAGTGGTTGGTGATGTAGTACCTGTAGTGGTTGGTGATGTAGTACCTGTAGTGGTTGGTGATGTAGTACCTGTAGTGGTTGGTGATGTAGTACCTGTAGTGGTTGGTGATGTAGTACCTGTAGTGGTGGTGATGTAGTACCTGTAGTGGTTGGTGATGTAGTACCTGTAGTGGTTGGTGATGTAGTACCTGTAGTGGTTGGTGATTTAGTACCTGTAGTGGTTGGTGATGTAGTACCTGTAGTGGTTGGTGATGTAGTACCTGTAGTGGTTGGTGATGTAGTACCTGTAGTGGTTGGTGATGTAGTACCTGTAGTGGTTGGTGATGTAGTACCTGTAGTGGTTGGTGATGTAGTACCTGTAGTGGTTGGTGATGTAGTACCTGTAGTGGTTGGTGATGTAGTACCTGTAGTGGTTGGTGATGTAGTACCTGTAGTGGTTGGTGATGTAGTACCTGTAGTGGTTGGTGATGTAGTACCTGTAGTGGTTGGTGATGTAGTACCTGTAGTGGTTGGTGATGTAGTACCTGTAGTGGTTGGTGATGTAGTACCTGTAGTGGTTGGTGATGTAGTACCTGTAGTGGTTGGTGATGTAGTACCTGTAGTGGTTGGTGATGTAGTACCTGTAGTGGTTGGTGATGTAGTACCTGTAGTGGTTGGTGATGTAGTACCTGTAGTGGTTGGTGATGTAGTACCTGTAGTGGTTGGTGATGTAGTACCTGTAGTGGTTGGTGATGTAGTACCTGTAGTGGTTGGTGATGTAGTACCTGTAGTGGTTGGTGATGTAGTACCTGTAGTGGTTGGTGATGTAGTACCTGTAGTGTTGGTGATGTAGTACCTGTAGTGGTTGGTGATGTAGTACCTGTAGTGGTTGGTGATGTAGTACCTGTAGTGGTTGGTGATGTAGTACCTGTAGTGGTTGGTGATGTAGTACCTGTAGTGGTGGTGATGTAGTACCTGTAGTGGTTGGTGATGTAGTACCTGTAGTGGTTGGTGATGTAGTACCTGTAGTGGCTGGTGATGTAGTACCTGTAGTGGTTGGTGATGTAGTACCTGTAGTGGTTGGTGATGTAGTACCTGTAGTGGCTGGTGATGTAGTACCTGTAGTGGCTGGTGATGTAGTACCTGTAGTGGTTGGTGATGTAGTACCTGTAGTGGTTGGTGATGTAGTACCTGTAGTGGCTGGTGATGTAGTACCTGTAGTGGTTGGTGATGTAGTACCTGTAGTGGTTGGTGATGTAGTACCTGTAGTGGTTGGTGATGTAGTACCTGTAGTGGTTGGTGATGTAGTACCTGTAGTGGTTGGTGATGTAGTACCTGTAGTGGTTGGTGATGTAGTACCTGTAGTGGTTGGTGATGTAGTACCTGTAGTGGTTGGTGATGTAGTACCTGTAGTGGTTGGTGATGTAGTACCTGTAGTGGTTGGTGATGTAGTACCTGTAGTGGTTGGTGATGTAGTACCTGTAGTGGTTGTGATGTAGTACCTGTAGTGGTTGGTGATGTAGTACCTGTAGTGGTTGGTGATGTAGTACCTGTAGTGGTTGGTGATGTAGTACCTGTAGTGGTTGGTGATGTAGTACCTGTAGTGGCTGGTGATGTAGTACCTGTAGTGGTTGGTGATGTAGTACCTGTAGTGGTTGGTGATGTAGTACCTGTAGTGGTTGATGATGTAGTACCTGTAGTGGTTGGTGATGTAGTACCTGTAGTGGTTGGTGATGTAGTACCTGTAGTGGTTGGTGATGTAGTACCTGTAGTGGTTGGTGATGTAGTACCTGTAGTGGTTGGTGATGTAGTACCTGTAACTGTTGCTGATGTAGTAACTGCAGTGGTTGGTGATGTAGTACCTGTAGTGGTTGGTGATGTAGTACCTGTAGTGGTTGGTGATGTAGTACCTGTAGTGGTTGGTGATGTAGTACCTGTAGTGGTTGGTGATGTAGTACCTGTAGTGGTGGTGATGTAGTACCTGTAGTGGTTGGTGATGTAGTACCTGTAGTGGCTGGTGATGTAGTACCTGTAGTGGTTGGTGATGTAGTAACTGTAGTGTTGGTGATGTAGTACCTGTAGTGGTTGGTGATGTAGTACCTGTAGTGGTTGGTGATGTAGTACCTGTAGTGGTTGGTGATGTAGTACCTGTAGTGGTTGGTGATGTAGTACCTGTAGTGGTCGGTGATGTAGTACCTGTAGTGGTTGGTGATGTAGTACCTGTAGTGGTTGGTAATGTAGTACCTGTAGTGGTTGGTGATGTAGTACCTGAAGTAGCTGGTGATGTAGTATCTGTAGTGGTTGGTGATGTAGTACCTGCAGTGGTTGGTGATGTAGTACCTGTAGTGGTTGGTGATGTAGTACCTGTAGTGGTTGGTGATGTAGTACCTGTAGTGTTTGGTGATGTAGTACCTGTAGTGGCTGGTGATGTAGTACCTGTAGTGGTTGGTGATGTAGTACCTGTAGTGGTAAGTGATACAGTACCTGTTTTAGTTGGTGATGTAGTACCTGTAGTGGTTGGTGATGTAGTACCTGTAGTGGTTGGTGATGTAGTACCTGTAGTGATTGGTGATGTAGTACCTGTAGTGGTTGGTGATGTAGTACCTGTAGTGGTTGGTGATGTAGTACCTGTAGTGGTTGGTGATTTAGTACCTGTAGTGGTTGGTGATGTAGAACCTGTAGTGGCTGGTGATGTAGTACCTGTAGTGGTTGGTGATGTAGTACCTGTAGTGGCTGGTGATGTAGTACCTGTAGTGGTTGGTGATGTAGTACCTGTAGTGGTTGGTGATGTAGTACCTGTAGTGGTTGGTGATGTAGTAGCTGTAGTGGTTGGTGATGTAGTACCTGTAGTGGTTGGTGATGTAGTACCTGTAGTGGTTGGTGATGTAGTACCTGTAGTGGTTGGTGATGTAGTACCTGTAGTGGTTTGTGATGTAGTACCTGTAGTGGTTGGTGATGGAGTAGCTGTAGTGGTCGGTGATTTAGTACCTGTAGTGGCTGGTGATGTAGTACCTGTAGTGGGTGGTGATGTAGTACCTGTAGTGGATGGTGATGTAGTACCTGTAGTGGTTGGTGATGTAGTACCTGTAGTGGATGGTGATTTAGTACCTGTAGTGGCTGGTGATGTAGTACCTGTAGTGGTTGGTGATGTAGTACCTGTAGTGGTTGGTGATGTAGTACCTGTAGTGGCTGGTGATTTAGTACCTGTAGTGGTTGGTGATGTAGTACCTGTAGTGGCTGGTGATGTAGTACCTGTAGTGGTTGGTGATGTAGTACCTGAAGTGGTTGGTGATGTAGTACCTGTAGTGGTTGGTGATGTAGTACCTGTAGTGGTTGGTGATGTAGTACCTGCAGTGGTTGGTGATGTAGTACCTGTAGTGGTTGGTGGTGTAGTACCTATAGTGGTTGGTGATGTAGTGCCAGTAGTACCTGTAATGGTTGGTGATGTAGTCCCTGTAGGGGTTGGTGATGTAGTACTTGTAGTGGTTGATGATGTAGTACCTGTAGTAGATGGTGATGTTGTACCTGTAGTGGTTGGTGATGGAGTACCTGTAGTGGTTAGTGATTCAGTACCTGTTGTGGTTGGTGATGTAGTACCTGTAGTGGTTGGTGATGTAGTACCTGTAGTCGTTGGTGATGTAGTACCTGTAGTGGCTGGTGATGTAGTACCTGTAGTGGTTGGTGATGTAGTACCTGTAGTGGTTGGTGATGTAGTACCTGTAGTGGTTGGTGATGTAGTACCTGTAGTGGTTGGTGATGTAGTACCTGTAGTGGTCGGTGATGTAGTACCTGCAGTGGTTGGTGATGTAGTACCTGTAGTGGTTGGTGATGTAGTACCTGTAGTGGTTGGTGATGTAGTGCCAGTAGTACCTGTAGTGGTTGATGATGTAGTTCCAGTACTACCTGTAGTGGTTGGTGATGTGGAACCTGTAGTGGCTGGTGATGTAGTACCTGTAGTGGTTGGTGATGTAGTACCTGTAGTGGTTGGTGATGTAGTACCTGTAGTGGTGGTGATGTAGTACCTGTAGTGGTTGGTGATGTAGTACCTGTAGTGGTTGGTGATGTAGTACCTGTAGTGGTTGGTGATGTAGTACCTGTAGTGGTTGGTGATGTAGTACCTGTAGTGGTTGGTGATGTAGTACCTGTAGTGGTTGGTGATGTAGTACCTGTAGTGGTGGTGATGTAGTACCTGTAGTGGTTGGTGATGTAGTACCTGTAGTGGTTTGTGATGTAGAACCTGTAGTGGCTGGTGATGTAGTACCTGTAGTGGTTGGTGATGTAGTACCTGTAGTGGTTGGTGATGGAGTAGCTGTAGTGGTCGGTGATTTAGTACCTGTAGTGGTTGGTGATGTAGTACCTGTAGTGGTTGGTGATGTAGTACCTGTAGTGGTTGGTGATGTAGTACCTGTAGTGGTTGGTGATGTAGTACCTGTAGTGGTTGGTGATGTAGTACCTGTAGTGGTGGTGATGTAGTACCTGTAGTGGTTGGTGATGTAGTACCTGTAGTGGTTGGTGATGTAGTACCTGTAGTGGTTGGTGATGTAGTACCTGTAGTGGTTGGTGATGTAGTACCTGTAGTGGTTGGTGATGTAGTACCTGTAGTGGCTGGTGATGTAGTACCTGTAGTGGTTGTGATGTAGTACCTGTAGTGGTTGGTGATGTAGTACTGTAGTGGTTGGTGATTTAGTACCTGTAGTGGTTGGTGATGTAGTACCTGTAGTGGTTGGTGATGTAGTACCTGTAGTGGTTGGTGATGTAGTACCTGTAGTGGTTGGTGATGTAGTACCTGTAGTGGTTGGTGATGTAGTACCTGTAGTGGTTGGTGATGTAGTACCTGTAGTGGTTGGTGATGTAGTACCTGTAGTGGTTGGTGATGTAGTACCTGTAGTGGTTGGTGATGTAGTACCTGTAGTGGTGGTGATGTAGTACCTGTATGGTTGGTGATGTAGTACCTGTAGTGGTTGGTGATGTAGTACCTGTAGTGGTTGGTGATGTAGTACCTGTAGTGGTTGGTGATGTAGTACCTGTAGTGGTTGGTGATGTAGTACCTGTAGTGGTTGGTGATGTAGTACCTGTAGTGGTTGGTGATGTAGTACCTGTAGTGGTTGGTGATGTAGTACCTGTAGTGGTTGGTGATGTAGTACCTGTAGTGGTTGGTGATGTAGTACCTGTAGTGGTTGGTGATGTAGTACCTGTAGTGGTTGGTGATGTAGTACCTGTAGTGGTTGGTGATGTAGTACCTGTAGTGGTGGTGATGTAGTACCTGTAGTGGTTGGTGATGTAGTACCTGTAGTGGTTGGTGATGTAGTACCTGTAGTGGTTGGTGATGTAGTACCTGTAGTGGTTGGTGATGTAGTACCTGTAGTGGTTGGTGATGTAGTACCTGTAGTGGTTGGTGATGTAGTACCTGTAGTGGTTGGTGATGTAGTACCTGTAGTGGTTGGTGATGTAGTACCTGTAGTGGTTGGTGATGTAGTACCTGTAGTGGTTGGTGATGTAGTACCTGTAGTGGTTGGTGATGTAGTACCTGTAGTGGTTGGTGATGTAGTACCTGTAGTGGTTGGTGATGTAGTACCTGTAGTGGTTGGTGATGTAGTACCTGTAGTGGTTGGTGATGTAGTACCTGTAGTGGTTGGTGATGTAGTACCTGTAGTGGTTGGTGATGTAGTACCTGTAGTGGTTGGTGATGTAGTACCTGTAGTGGTTGGTGATGTAGTACCTGTAGTGGTTGGTGATGTAGTACCTGTAGTGGTTGGTGATGTAGTACCTGTAGTGGTTGGTGATGTAGTACCTGTAGTGGTTGGTGATGTAGTACCTGTAGTGGTTGGTGATGTAGTACCTGTAGTGGTTGGTGATGTAGTACCTGTAGTGGTTGGTGATGTAGTACCTGTAGTGGTTGGTGATGTAGTACCTGTAGTGGTTGGTGATGTAGTACCTGTAGTAGGTGGTGATGTAGTACCTGTAGTGGTGGTGATGTAGTACCTGTAGTGGTTGGTGATGTAGTACCTGTAGTGGTTGGTGATGTAGTACCTGTAGTGGTTGGTGATGTAGTACCTGTAGTGGTTGGTGATGTAGTACCTGTAGTGGTTGGTGATGTAGTACCTGTAGTGGTTGGTGATGTAGTACCTGTAGTGGTTGGTGATGTAGTACCTGTAGTGGTTGGTGATGTAGTACCTGTAGTGGTTGGTGATGTAGTACCTGTAGTGGTTGGTGATGTAGTACCTGTAGTGGTTGGTGATGTAGTACCTGTAGTGGTTGGTGATGTAGTACCTGTAGTGGTTGGTGATGTAGTACCTGTAGTGGTTGGTGATGTAGTACCTGTAGTGGTTGGTGATGTAGTACCTGTA
>CAUDMG010003597.1:0-15124 GCA_958450375.1 Homarus gammarus | reverse complement strand
CTATGAAGTATGCTATACCAAATTAAAATTTGCCTTAAAACGCATAAAACTAATTACACTAACGAGATTGAGAGGTGACGTATATTTAAATGGATATTATTTCTTAAAATTTCCACGGAGAATTCATGATTTGTAAATATTGCCTTGGCAACTGGCCACCAGTAGCGTTATACTGCACCATAGTGCCTTCGCACGCGTACTGTACCTTCACATGCGCGAATGGTGGGCTTCTGTATTAATTTATTCTTGAATTCGCTTATTGTCGGGAGTATGCCATGAATTTTTCAGTAAAATTTTTATAGTCAATATTTCACTTTTAAAAATGTATAAATAATGGTGTTGAATTACTACTATTATGAATAATTAGTCTGATGAACGTAGGTAGCCTAAGCTGGCACATTTATTTGTAGGTATTCATCATAATAAGGATTTATTGGGTAAGTATTCAATATCCTACCGTTAAGTAAATGTAAAGGAGTTAGGGTTCCGGGTCTTTATGATGCTAGTTTGGTAAATTAGCTCCCTATTATTTGCATTGCTTTCAATTTCATCCAGCAAGGTTTATAATTCTGGAATTTTTAAGGCAACATTTGATGAGTCCTATCATTATCTCATTGAATCCACCATGCCAGGGTGCCTTCACAGGAATAAATTTTCAAGTGATTTGGAAATGTTCAAGTTCTCTCTTTAGGTCTAGGGTTGGGAATAAATTAATTAAAATTTTAGCACCTTCTTTCAATTTACTAGTATTATCTGAAATAATTACTCTGGGGCACGAACGTCCAGTTATAAATACTCTGAAGATAATGATATAAGTATTTGCATTCGCTATTTTTAAATGAACAAACCTGGATACGGCACACGCAAATAAGCATATATAAACTTTGATAATTTTTTTTTAAGTATATTGCTCTGGTGTAGTCCACTTCCTCAAATTAGAAGGTTAGCGCTTCTTGCGTCCTGTATATCCAGGATCTTCTAATTGTTCACATACTCAACAGTTTCTTATTATATTTTTAATGATTTGTCTTGCTTGAGATACCCAAAATTCTTCCCTTAATCTGGTTAAGGTCTGTGTCACCCAAGCGTGTAGTGAGGCTTCATAACATTGTGGATTATCAATTTAGTTAACTGATGCCATTAAGGGAGTAAGATAGGATATCGTGTGTTATATCCTAGAGCACTGCGTGAGGGAGGGGGGGGGGGCTCTCCTTCTCTGCCAAAAGTAAACAAGTCATGGCGACACTTATGACTGACTAAATCTAATAATATTGAAAAATTAATATCTCACTTATCCTAAATTTCCGGCGGAAATGTCATAGAAGGAAAATGTCTTATAATTGTCTACACATTGTCTACACATTAAGAAATACATATTAATAACAACGAGAGAAAGACCGGTGCTTTACTATAAATTCACCGTTTTTTGTTGTGCAATATGTGCCTTCATTATTATATTCAACTTTAACTTAACCTAAGTTGCTAAGTTATGGCATAACAAATGGGGGCCTGTGTCTAGGTTACTTTGGCTAAAATTAAGTTAAAATCAGTTAAAATCATGAGAAGTGAAGTTTGCTAATTATTTTTGGTATAAGTTTTCTCCACTAGTCGGTAAGTTGCCATATCTGTTTAAAATGAAGCCTTTTGGTTTAATAAGTTCATTGGTAAGCTTGGGGTGTAGTACCATTCGTAAAGATGATTGGATTTCGTTGGCTAAGCACTATAAAGTAGGTATTAAGTCAAATTGGAAAAAGGTAACTGTCACAGATGCTGTAATTAGAAGTCAATTTTGATGAGTCTGCATTTAAGGTGCGCGAGATGGAGGAAGATCCGTCAGCAAAGTTAAGAATTGCAGTTAGAAATAGAGAAGCTAGAGTGGGAAATGAAGTTAAGGTTGCAGGAAAAAGAAATGGGGGGCAGAGAAAGAGAAAGGGAGGACAGAGAAAGAGAAAGGAGGGGGGGGAGCAGAGAAAGGGCAAGGGAGGACAGAGAAAGAGCATTCCAGTTGGAGGTGTTGGATAAGAGAGCTCCTCTGAGGTCGTGTGGCGTAAAATTTGATGTAACTAAAGTAACGAAGTTTGTGCCAAAATTTAACGAACATGATCCGGAAGAGTTTTTCATCCAATTTGAGCAGATTGCCACGACTCTTTCATGGCCTCAGCAGTATTGACCCTTGCAGACCCAGTCTGTCCTTGTGAGCAAAGGCCGTTACACTTACTTGTCCCTAACCAGCTCTCAGCAAAATGACTATTCTGTGGCCAAGGAAGCAATTTTAAAATCTTACCAGTTGACAGCAGAGTCCAATAAAAATAAGTTTAGAAATACATTAAAACTGCCCAATCAGTCATATATTGAATATGGTCACACTGTCACTAAGTTGAACAATAGATGGCTATCGGCTAGTGTAGTTAAAACCTATGATGAATTTTGTGATTTGATTCCACTAGAGCAGTATTTGAGAGGTGTCCCCACAGACGTCCGTATGAGAAGGAAGCTACAACTATTGAGAGAGCTGCCATTTTTGCGGAAAATTTCAGTCTTATTCATAAACATAAAGTTAATAAGGTTTCAGCCCCAGCCGAGCCTCCAGGTTAAGGTGGTAAGCTCCCGTTTGGTAACAGAGGTAATAACCCTCTTTTGATATTATTGGCAGAGGTTCTGATGGTCATGGTGGTAATGGATCTAGCGGTGGTATGAATTTTGTGTGTTTTTAGTGTAAAAAATATGGTCACTATATTGCCCAATGCCCTAAGCTCAAAGTTAAGGCGTTCCATGACAAGCCTGTTGCTAATTTTGCATTTGTCTCAGCAGATGGTGTTGGTGTGGATGATGGTGCTGCGGTTTCTGATCCAGTTTGTGTGGATCTTAAGGTTTTGTCCAGTCCTTTCAGTTTCTTGGTTTTGTGTCCGATGCTGATTTCTGCTTAAAAGTATTATAATTCCTGCCCTTATTAAGTTCTTTACACAGTTTGGACTACCCCGCATTGTTCAGTCAGATCAAGGATCCAAGTTCACTTCAAAAGTATTTAAGGATGTTATGTGTACACTAGACACCAAACAGTATTTAGCTTCAGCTTACCACCCTGAGAGCCAAGGTGCTCTTGAGATATTCCACCAAACTCTCAAGAGCATGATGACCACGTACTGAATTGAATCAGGTAATGATTGGGATGTAGGATTTCCATACCTATTGTATGCTACCAGAAGCATTAAACAGTCTAGTTTGGGATTCTCGCCAAGTGAACAGATATTTGGCCGGAATATCCGTGGTCCTTTGAAACTATTGCGCGAGAGTTGAGTAGAAGTAGATGAATCAAGTACTGTAAATAAGTATGTTGTTAATTTGAAGGAAAGGTTGAACCATGTACAGGAATTTGCGAGGTGTATTATGATGGAAACCCAAGAGAAAATGAAAAGTCAATTTGATGAAACTGCAGATGATAGAAAATATAATATTGGAGATAATGTGCTTTTGTTCTTGCCCATTAGGAAGTTTCCCCTACAAGCTAGGTATCAGGGTCTCTTTGAAGTTTTGAGTAAAGTGGGAGATGTTAACTATGTCATTGTAATGCCTAGACGTCGGAAGACTAAAAGTCTAGTTCACGTGAACCTGATGAAACCTGCGATATGTGATGAAGTGGAGGAGGATGAGTTACCTAAACATGACTTTGGGGAGTTGAAAGCCGATATAAAACTGAACAATTCTGATGTGTTAAGTGATCCTTTTTCTAAATTGTGTCATCTACTACAGGACCAGAGGAGCGATGTAATGAGTCTCCTACAGGAATTCCAGCCCAGCATTGATGATGTGCCGCATCCCAGCCCGGTGGTGTCCCATGATGTGTTGGTGGACAAGGCATCTGCATTGTTAATGGCGCTAGATAAATTTGATGTATACCTTGGGAACAGCAATCCAGAAAATCATTGTTTATAGCGACCACAACCCATTGCAACTTATTACTCACATGAAGAAAAAAACTATATTTAAATTACTGGTGTTTGGCTCTTCAACTGTAGAATATTGAAATTAGACATATTAGGGGAAAGGATAACATTGTTGCTGATACCCTGTCTAGGCCATATTTGGCAGATCTGATAATTGTTTATTGCCAATGTAAAACCCTACGGGTTTTATTTTAAGGAGGGTGGTGTTATGCATTGTGTAATGCACAGTAATGCATTGCGTTGTATTGATGGTGATGATGGTTGTAATGATAGACATGAAGGATGCAATGGTGGTGATGATGGTTGTAATGATGGTGATGAAGGTTGCAATGATGGTGATGATGGGTGTTGCAACAAATGAGAGGTATTTCAACTTTAATGAGCAATTTATTTATGCTTTTCTCTTTATTCTATAACTCCTTTTTTCGATTTTTTCTTGTTTTATTATTTATAGTCTTTTATTGCACTCTTTAATTCGTGTTCCTACCTTATTTAAATTTTGTTTTCTTACATGTAACCCTTTTTTAACTTATCCTCATTAATTTTGTTATTTCTTATATGAAAGAAAGGTGGGAATGGGAGGAATGTGAGGGCTTAAAAGAAGGATTGTGAGGTGCGGGCTTAGAGGAGGAAATGATAGAAGTAGGGTATATGGTAGATGTGTGGAAGGAGCATTCGTTATTCCAGCATCTAGGTAGAATGAGGGGAGATGAGGAGAGAGATGATACTGAAGGGATGGCGGAGATCTGCGATAATTGCTTACTAGCCACAAATTCATTACATCACAGAGATAGTAAGAATGGGAGAAGACGCTTTAGAGGAGGACTAACCAATAAGCATTAACACATGGAGGCGGCATGATGTCATCCTCAGTGTAGGAAACATTAATCCAATGGGTGGAGCTAGTGGCCATATTGGATGCTACAAAACAAAGCATTTCAAACCGTATCTTTCATTTAACTCGCAGCCTTATTTTTAAATCAAACAATGTGGGTGCATCGCAATACATAATGCATGTAAATCCATCGCCAGCAGGGGGTGGTGGTAGGAGTGGGGGGGGGGGGGGGTATTACACACGATATCGTGATATTACAGGTATCTGGTGGAATATTAAAAAAACAAAAATCATTAACTATAAAACTATTTACTATTATTACTTCAATACTAAACCGATGAGATATTATAGAACTCTCTGTTATCCCTCTGGGTACATCCATATGCCGAGCAGGTTGGCATAATGGAGCAAAATTTGGGAGTAGCGAAGTGTATGGGCAATTGGGCATGTTTTGAGTCAACAAAAATTGCGGTGCCGGCCGTGATATGACGTCATGCCACCTTCAGTATTATTAAATCTCCTTAGGATTAACAGTCATAACATGAAGGCATTTATGATTACTCAATGGTTATTTTCACTTCCTTCACTTAGATCAAATCACTCTCTTTCATCAGACTTTACTCGGTCAGGGAGGGATACACTGACACTCTTAAACCCCCTTTTCAATTATTTAAAACGTTCTTAAGACTGACACTATACTTGAGAACAACCTAACTTCTATCTTTTCAAAGGGGACCACATGACTCACAATACATTTTCGTGCGACGGATAATAAATACCTAAAGTGTACTATCTACTTACTGTTAATCCACACGCAATTAACCTAAACTAAATTATATAAAGAGGGCGCACTTATTGCTGGGTATGGAATGCCCAGGCTCACCCAATAAGATCGAAGTGCCCATGACGTCATGTTTCTGTGATTGGTCACGGATGTAGGCTTCCACACAGGGCACTCATATCTTTTGGTGCGCTCTGGCGAGATTTGGGCGCGAAGCTGCCTTTCTCTATCTGAATTCTAAATAAGAAATTCTATAACAAGACAATATTTACTTTAAAAAATGACATTACTTCATTGTAGTTATGGTGTTGATTATAATGATGATGATTGCTGTAATAATGGTAATGATGATTTTAATGATGGTTATACTAATGGTGATAATGATTTTAATAATGGTTGTGATATTAGCTGGTTGTGGTTGTAATTATAGTGTTGTGAGTTTTAATTATGACGGCGATGACATTGATAATAGTTTCTGTAATGGTGGTGGTGATGAATGTAATGAAGGAAAATGTGATAAAAATGGTGATGATTGTAATCTTTATGGTGATGGTTGTAATAAGAATATAAATATTTCTAGGAGACAGTTGTAGTGGTCGTCTTAGTATTGTTTGTGGTTGTAGGAGCTTTAGCTGCCAGGATTCTTATACAGAATTAACTTAGTTTCAGTTCTAGGCAATAGACAACATTTACATTTTAGATAAATATTTCTTGAATTATATGAATATTATGATGCGGAGTGTTACCGTGATAGTGGTTATCAGTGTATGGTTCGTTGGAAAATTAATGTCTGTAAGGTGTGGTGATGTACAGTAGGCATTCGTGGTTAGAGATTTGTATGGTGTCTATGAATGCAAGATGGAGCTGCCGAGTGTATACAGTTTCCGGCCTCCTTTTTAGAAGGTCGTTGGTTCGAGCCCATGACACCCCCAGTTCAACCCAGCTGCCGACGGGTCCCTATTAATTATAAAGTTACGGAAGTGATGGCGTTCGAGTGCAGTGTCGTCCACATGGAGTGAGAACCGATATATATGTTGTGTTGTCAAAGTAAGAGAAACAATTGAGTCCCTGCAATTGTACGTAAATGAAGCAGCAAGTCAGCTATATCAGCAACCTGGAACGTCGTCACAATTTTCGTGATGCCATATGTCAGTTAGGTCTTCAATTAGATAGCACATTAAGCTTCCAATATCTTTCCAGGCGGTAGTACCTCCCTGTTTTATTGCTACCTACTACCGAAAAGGCTGAGATTGTTGTGGGGAATTTTTTAATCGTTTCCTAGATCTTCTCATAATATTTATGCTACCAGTGAACTTCACATGCTAATTGTTACTTTCCTAAAATGTGGAAATTATCAGAGATCAGCACTGAATATTTATTATTCCATTTTTTTTTACAGAATACAGGTAATATAAATGAAATACTTACGATGGGTTGAGTGACCCTTTCCATGTTTAACTGCTACCCACTCAGCTGTCTTGTTACAAATGGCTCTAGGTCTCATTTGCAATGTTAGAGTGAATAAACTATACTAACTACTTCATGTTCAATACAACACAAGGAACCGAATTACTGCATGTTCAGTAAAACAAAAGAAACCGAACAACTGTATGTTAGCGCAACACAAGTAACCTAACTACAGCATGTTAGTAAAACACAAGTATCCTAATTACTGTATGTTAGTACTAGACAAGTAACCTAACTACAGTATGTTAGTGCAACACAAGTAACCTTTCTACTGTATGGTAATACAACACAAGTAGCCTAACTACTGCATGTTAGTGTAACACAAATAACCTAAGTACTGTATTTTAGCGCAACACAAGTAAACTAACTACTGTATGTTAGTAAAACAGAAGTATCCTAATTACTGTACGTTAGTACTCGACAAGAAACCTAACTGCTGTATGTTAGAGGAAAACAAATAACCGAACAAAAGTATATTAGTCCAGCATAAGTAATCTAATTACTATATGTTAGTAAAACACAGGTAACTTAGCAACTGCATGTTAATACAACACAGGTAGCCTAACTACTGTGTATTAGTGCAACACAAGTAACCTAACTACGGTATGCTCTTGTGTTGTGCTGTGCGATGACCTTGAGTTAACAGCTGGTCTGTTCCTCTTATATCTGTTAAATATTTTTAAGACCATTGCCATTTTCACCCATTATCTTTCAATTTAATTTTTCAATAATAATTTGCTACGTTATTGAATTTCAGGGAGATTTCAGAAGATATTAGAGGAGTAATTGGCGTCGTGTGTAACTGAGGACGTATGTGTGCGTGTGTTGAAATGAAATTAGATGATGCAGTGCTCTTTATGTCACAGCTTACAGCACAGAATTGATATTTGTGAAGTGCTCTAGTTATAATAGTTGTCTTCATTATCAACTGTGCATGGTTCATAGATTTGGAACTTGTATGGAAGTTGTAAAATTAATGAAGTTGATTCTCACGGAGTCAAAGACTACAGAACAGAAATGTCACAATAAAGAAACATCAAATGATATTTACTGTACTTTCGAGAGTCTTCGTCTGCCTCCTTGTCTACTCGTCTTCAGTGATATAATTGTTTTAAATGTTTTTTAATTTAAGATAAAGCCGCTCGGGAGTGCTTCAGCGGTTACCACATACACGATATTGTACACCATCAAGCGACCATGTTCAAAACCTTCTTACAGTTAATAAATTAACACTTTACATACTCAGTTAATATTTGACTTATTGGCACCTTTGTTTAGATAACTATGCCTCCAATGTACCCATAAGCCGATCTTCTATTAACTTAGTTTTTAATACATATTAGTTTGCAGAAACTTGCTGAATATCACTTTACCATTACCACCATAACCTCCTAGGTCACAACCGACACATCCACACGCCTTTCTATTTTATACATCAAATGAATGCAAAACTATTTTTTGCAATTCCCTTTTTCTGATTCCCTAGGAGCAGAAACGAGGTGAGTGTTTTCGTCTCTTCCTGGCCTGGTGCTGGCTTATATCTCTTCCACCACCCAGAACACTCATTAACAAAATCCCCTGATTCAATTTTCCTTAATTAACTTTGTGGTCAAGTTAGACCACATTTGATTAATACTATTTTCTAGTTTTTCTCTATCTCACTATTCTCAAAAGATCATTTACTTTAGGAGTTATGAATGAATCGCTGTGTTAAGGCTCGTTGTCTATCAGGACGACCATTACCTGACGCGTCCATGTTTGTAGAGTATCGAGCACACTACGTACAATACTGTACTGGTGTTCCTGTAGTCTGTCTCACGAAGCTTGTCAGCAGATCATCTTCTCTAATGAAGTCAGTGGACTTATTATAATGCGATCTGTAATCTGACGTTACATTTAATTATTAATATTCATATGATAACAAATCCGTTCCATAGCTTGTACACACATACAGTATTTAAATTCAGGTAAATATCTTTTGGACAGTGATGAACATCACGAAACCTTTTGTTATGAGCATCATCACTATCACTCCTTGGTTCATAACCTTGTTAGTAACCCATTAAGTTAATTTCACAAATTATGAAAACAATTTCTACCTTATAGGATCAAAACGTTAACTTAAAAAACTCAAGTAATCAGTCATAAAGCACATAAGAAGACAAAAATATACACACATGATGGCAACATGTGAATGGGAGATCCCGGTGAACTGTGTTACGAACCCCTCCACCGATTGTCTTCATCTACCTACCCAGCACCACGAGCAACGCCATCTAGGGACGAAACACGAGTATGGCTCGTCTTAGTTACCACTCCCGGGTTTCCCTTCTCCATATCCTGGTTGTTGCGTCACTTCCGCCTCAGTCTACTTTGTCAGCTCCAATTCGAGGAGAGGACACACTTCACTCTGGGAAGCGACCACAGGATCACCTATCCTGGAAACCTACGGCACAGTGACTATTTACCGTCTTCTACCATACTCAGCCTTGCTCGTCAGCCATCTCAGCTCCTCACTTAAGTATTTGTAATCTTGTATTGCCTCTCCCCCCTCCACATTGCTTCACTATTGTTTTATGTTTTATTACTATGTATATACTGTTCGTGTTTAGGTTAAGTTTGGTTAAGGGTAGTGTATAAGCTGAATATTTTGTTAAGGAATTTATGGTACTTTATTATATACAACGAAAACTCGCATCCTTTGTCTACCCTTTTATGTCCGATTGTCTTTGTTTTTTTTTTGTTGTTACCTGTTGGGATCTGGGTAGACGTATAACTATATTCTAAATCCCCAACTCGTAACAAATGGCGACCGTGACAGGACACGACCTTAAGTACCATATTCCTTCCTCCCTTGTTACTCAGTGTTAATTACCCCTCCCAGTCACTTCTGTTTACAATTGCTTTACGGTGGTTTAAAGTTTCCTTCATATGTGTGTGCATATATTGGTATTATCGTACAGTAAGAGTGACAGACGTAGGATAATAGGTTCCAAGTGTCATAAGGCTTACCTGTTATTACACGTGGCAGTCGTGTGGTAAGTCTTATCGAGTGTAGGGAAGAATCCGGATCTGTTTAATGCCGTACCCTCACTCCAGAGTAGGCTGTTCCATAGTTACTAGTTTAGAGTGAAGTGATATCTTGGGACGCCCCGCTCTACCAGGACCCCATAATTATAAAGCCTCCATTATTGTTCTTCTCATTATCTCATTCAGGGTTGTTAATCCGGATCTTTATATAAATGCCGTAATACGCCCTACCTCTTTCAAGTATATCAGGGTTGTTAATCCGGATCTTTATATTAATGCCGTAATACGCCCTACCTCTTTCAAGTATATCAGGGTTGTTAATCCGGATCTTTATATTAATGCCGTAATACGCCCTTCCTCTTTCAAGTATATCAGGGTTGTTAATCCGGAGCTTTATATTAATGCCGTATACGCCCTACCTCTTTCAAGTCTCTTGTCCTTATCTAAGGATCTTCTCGGAAGAACAATAATCATAAGTGTAATTTCCCTAGGTATAACTTGGTTAGTTTCCGGGACTTTCTGGTTATCCACTGCCGTGATATTTTCTAGGGTTATCCACTTATCTTATCTTTTGACCATTAGTTAATTTATCCTATTTTTCTTAACAATGGCCACCTCAGGTTTTGATCTTCAGGATTTTATTGAAAATCCTTCCGTAGCTAAATTACGTGTTAATATCCTGAAGAAAGAATGGAAAGAAATAGCCAACTATTACAATATCCCATTTTCACAGCAACTGACTAAGGAAATGTTAAAAAATCATGTGATTGAAGTGTTGGTTCAACAAGAAGTTTTAAAAGAATCCGCTGTTGACAGATTAACGCCCATGTCCAAGAAACTTCAACCACTATCCACCACCCCTCCTCACTCAGAAGTTGCCTCAGGTCTGGCTAGCCCTCAAGAAGAAACACAACGAATAGACCCCTTAGAACTAGAACGAGCTAGGTTCGAGTTCCAAATCAAAATGAAAGAACTCGAGTTGGAACAGGCCAAGTTGGAGCATGAGGAAAAGTTGGAACAGGCCAAGTTGGAGCAGGAGGCCAAGTTGGACCCTGAAGAAAGGATGGAACAGGCCAAGTTGGACCATGAAGAAAGGATGGAACAGGCCAAGTTGGAACAGGCCAAGTTGGAGGCCAAGTTGGAGCATGAGGGAAGGTCGGAACAGGCCAAGTTGGAGCATGAGGAAAGGATGGAACAGGCCAAGTTGGTGCAGGCGGTTAAACTGAAAGAACTACAGGTGAGAGAGACAGAAGTCACTTTAACATCGGAGTTTAAATCAAAAGAAGTGGCATTAAGAGAGAAACTCGCTGCTTTTAACCCTGCTACTGCTTCTTCCCTTGTTCCCGGGTTTGATGAATCCGATATGGACGGGTCATTTAGGACTTTTGAGAAAATAGCCGCGAAGAATGAGTGGCCAAAGGACCAGTGGGTGTCAGTGTTAGTTCCTAAATTATATGGTAAGGCTCGTAGAGTTTATAACTGTTTAGACCAGACTGATGACTATGATAACGTAAAAAAGAATATCCTCACCTCTTATGCTATCACGCCAGATGGATACCGGCAGAAGTTTCGTAAACTAACCAAACCATTTTCACACACATTTGTTGAGTTTGCTCAAGAAAAGCTTAGGTTTTTTAAGAAGTGGTTAGAGGCTACAGAGACCTCCACATTTCAGGATTTGTTAAATTTGGTAGTCCTGGAGGAGTGGAAAAGCAAGATACCATTTCACATCTTGAAGCATGTGGAGGAGCGTGGAGAGGTTAATTTAGGGCGTGCTGCTGAGCTGGCTGATGCGTATGCTTTGTTGGTGGAGTCACTGGGCAGTAGAGAACGTGGTACTTCCCGACATGTTAGGTCTTCCTCTGATGATAACCTTGGGGGCGTGAGTGGTAGGTCGAAAGGTCCCACACCTACTCCCCCCGATGCAACCAAGCTTACTTGTTCTTACTGTAAAAACCAGGCCATACGATCCAGAATTGTAAACACCCAAAGTGTCGAATTGCTAAAAGTAGTTCCCTGGATCCCAAATCCAAACCAATAGCAAATGCCAATGTGGAAAGGCCCCATCAGGATGTCTTCTCTTCATTCACCTATGAGGGAAAAATTTCAATCATAGAAGGGTCTCGTTCTTTCCCTATTCGTATACTACGTGATACGGGCGCAGCACAATCTATCCTCCTGTTTAACGTCATTCCTGATATATCTACCGCATTTACAAATGAGTGTTCTAATTTCAGATCTCTCGTCCCATTCTTCCTATCCTTTAGCTAAAGTGCACCTCCAATGTCCCTTGATTACTGGGGAAGTGCAAATAGCCATTAGGAAAGACCCAATGCCTGTGTGCGGCATTCATTTATTATTGGGTAATGACTTGGTAGGAGATCTAGTGGTTCCTAACATAAAGACAGTCGACTCTCCCTTACCTGTCAACTCCACCACTGACCTTAAAGAAACTATTCCTCATCTTTTCCCATCTTGTGCTGTCACCCGGTCGCAGAGTGTGCGAAATGGGCCCTCTTCATCTAAAACCACCTCCAATATCTTCCTACCCACAGAAGATCTGTCTAATAAGACCATTATTAAGGAAGAGTTCATTAAAGCCCAACAATCTGATCCATCTTTGTTCAAACAGGTGATGAAAGACCTCAGTGTGGACCATTGTACATCTTCGGCTTACCACCCACCGTCCCAAGGTTGCTTGGAACGGTTCCATCAAAACTGTCAAGTCAATGCTAATAAACTATCTCCTCTCAACTATATAGTCCATACTCCTGATCACCGAAAAGATTCACAACTTGTTCACATTAATCTCATGAAACTTTACCATTCCAGGCAGTCAGAGGAAGACATCCCCGAGGCTGTAAGCCTACCTGTATTGCATACGGTTTTGTCAGGGCCGGAGCCGGAGACAGATGACATGGACCTATTGGAGAATTTAGACTTCCCTCTACCTAAAGAGAACCCTGCTAACAGTCACATACTCAACAATTTGGATGAGTATTTTTCTGTTCTGAATCCATCTCGAGCAAAAGATCTCACTAAGTTATTATCAACATTTCCTAAAGTCACGTCAGACCTCCCAGGGTTTTGCAATATACTTAAACATGATATTAAACTAATCTCGGGTGATGTACAACCCATTAGGCAATCAGCATATCGTCTAAGTCCACAAAAAAAATCGATTATGAAAAAGGAGGTAGATTTTTTGTTAAAGCATAACTTAGCTGAGCCTAGTACCTCCCCCTGGGCTTCACCTTGCCTTCTCATTCCAAAACCCGATGGCACCTTTCGTTTCTGTACAGATTATCGTAAAGTGAACCAGGTCACTGTCTCAGACTCCTACCCTTTACCTTTGATTGAAGATATAATAGACAGCATAGGCTGTGCCCAATTTATCAGTACCATAGACCTGTTGAAAGGATATTATCAAGTAGGACTCACGGATAGGGCAAAAATAATCTCGGCATTTATAACTCCATTTGGTCTTTTTCAATATTTGGTTATGGCGTTTGGCTTTTCTAATGCTCCGGCCACATTCCAGAGGGCCATAAACTACCTTATTCAAGACCTAGGTGGGACGTTCGCCTACCTGGATGACCTGGTGGTGGTGTCGGACAGCTGGGACGAACATCTGGTGCGTTTGGAGATACTGTTTGCACGACTGCAAGAGACTGGATTCACCATAAACCTGGCTAAATCTGCTTTTGGCCGGGCCTCGGTGACTTACCTGGGACATATCGTTGGGCATGGTATGGTGAGACCCAAGGACGCAAACGTTGAAGCCATCTTGTCCTTCCCCACTCCAAGGACGAGGAAGGAACTCATGCGCTTCCTGGGGATGTGCGGCTACTACCGTCGGTTCTGCAGTAACTTCTCCAGCGTGGCCGGACCCCTCACAGACCTTACCAGTTCTGCGGTCCCTTACATCTGGAACCAGAAGTGCGACCAGTCTTTCCACCGCCTCAAAGCCTTCCTTGCCTGTAAGCCTGTAGTCCACCCCCCTGACTACACCTTGCCCTTCCATCTGCAAATCGACGCTAGTGGTGTCGGAGTGGGGGCTGTGCTCCTACAACCCGACCCAACCACTGATGTCCTTCACCCTGTGGCATATTACTCCGCCAAGTTGAAAAAACATCAGACCAACTACTCGACCATAGAGAAGGAGGCCCTGGCTCTGGTGTTGGCAATAAAGAAGTTTGAATGTTACCTCCAGTCTTGCCCACAAACAACCCTGGTCTTCACCGACCATAACCCACTCACGTTCATCCAAACCAACAAGACCTCCAACCAGCGAATCCTCCGCTGGGCTCTCCTCACCCAGCCCTATAATCTACAAGTCCGGCACATAAAGGGGGTGGAAAACCTGATTGCAGACTCCTTATCCCGAGCTCCAGTGGAAATGTAGCAGCTACTCTCCAGACGCACCAGGTGATCACCTCCTTCGCGCCCGCGCTACGAAGGTCTTTGGAGGGGGGGTGTGTTACGAACCCCTCCACCGATTGTCTTCATCTACCTACCCAGCACCACGAGCAACGCCATCTAGGGACGAAACACGAGTATGGCTCGTCTTAGTTACCACTCCCGGGTTTCCCTTCTCCATATCCTGGTTGTTGCGTCACTTCCGCCTCAGTCTACTTTGTCAGCTCCAATTCGAGGAGAGGACACACTTCACTCTGGGAAGCGACCACAGGATCACCTATCCTGGAAACCTACGGCACAGTGACTATTTACCGTCTTCTACCATACTCAGCCTTGCTCGTCAGCCATCTCAGCTCCTCACTTAAGTATTTGTAATCTTGTATTGCCTCTCCCCCCTCCACATTGCTTCACTATTGTTTTATGTTTTATTACTATGTATATACTGTTCGTGTTTAGGTTAAGTTTGGTTAAGGGTAGTGTATAAGCTGAATATTTTGTTAAGGAATTTATGGTACTTTATTATATACAACGAAAACTCGCATCCTTTGTCTACCCTTTTATGTCCGATTGTCTTTGTTTTTTTTTGTTGTTACCTGTTGGGATCTGGGTAGACGTATAACTATATTCTAAATCCCCAACTCGTAACAA
>CAUDMG010003596.1:0-21443 GCA_958450375.1 Homarus gammarus | reverse complement strand
TGAGTCTAATGGTAACACAAACAGTGACATTAATATATCACAACAAGAACATACAGACTGTGAGGAGGTAGAAGTGGACAGTGACGAGACATGGATTGACCTTGGTAGTGATGAAAGTGAACCTGACCCAACGAATGCTAGTGATAGTGAGCCCATACCTCAGTCTTATAGTGAAACTGAACTGTTGCCAGCATCAATAATCAACGATTTAGTTGATGAAGAATATGTGTGACGATTTTTAGAGAGGGCAGAGAAAGACTACGGTCTTCAGGGAAAATAAAACAAAGGAATTAAACAAAGTAAGATTGCCATACTATTGTCATAATACTGTTTTTCCAAAGATTATGGAACCTTTCTCTGCCTTTGTATTTGTATGTTAATTACGTTGCGGGGAAGGGGAGAGGTTATTAGTGGGGGGGGATGAGTGTAGTGGTGTTTCCTTATTATTACCCACTATTATACTTAACAATATTATAAATCTTTGGCTAATAATAGGGATGGAAAGATAAATACTGATAGTCAAATGTGTTTTTTATTATTATTCAATTTTGGGGGTTATGGGGGGTGAGTGGGTGTAAGATGAGTGCTGTTTTTGGTGATCATTAACTTGTTTTACAGTATTGGCCCACAATAATAAGAAAATAGTGCAGAAAAATGCGATTATTGTTGGTTTGAATATCTAACAACTGTACATCACAGGTAGTTATTCTCATTCAACTCGCAATAAAATAATAACTATTCACAGTACTAACTTCCAGTTTTCACAGTTCACTAGCTTAAAAAACAAAAAGTTATGGTTGTTTGAACTTCAAAAAACTTTAAACGCAATTTCTCAGCTTTTTTTAATTTGGCGCTTCAACCCCTTCTGACGCGGAGCACCTCAATTTTATAAACAGTATTATTATAGTCATACAGGCATACCATAAGTATCCTGTACCACTCTTAATGGTGTCTTACCAAACTAACTGGAAGGTGGTCTGTTGGAGTACCTATTGATGTGGAGTACTGTACAGTATGTTGTATATTTTGAGAGAGAGAGAGAGAGAGAGAGAGAGAGAGAGAGAGAGAGAGAGAGAGAGAGAGAGAGAGAGAGAGAGATATTATCAATTTATTTATCTTTCGTTTCTAATGAAGCTAATTTGTTTAGTTGTTTCGTAAAAATACGCTGAAGTTTTGTTTCATCGCAAAATACGGCAACTGAATGGCAGAGCGTCATCACAGGATCATCAAAACAGAGGCGTCACGGAGCAGATAAAGTTCACGCTTCCTCATTACACCCATTTTGTTATTTATATTGGACAACAACAGATATCAAAATATATTATTGAATAAATGCTTTGTCTATGTAAAATGTGGTTTTGAAGAGAAGAAAGTCTCAAGCCTGTATCGTTTTAATTTAGGGGATACTAGCATAAACCCTTTTCATTTTTTTTTACAAAGTGAATGATGAATATCCCTACAAAAAGGCTTATTCTCTCATAATTTTGAATGTTCTTGGACTAGTGCATCACTAACCTTGTGTTACGACCCTTGGGTAGATCGTTACATAAACACAAATTACTTAAGCCTTTCAACTATATCAGTACAATGGTCCCTCAGTCAACAAATGGTTCGATTAACAAAATTTCGGTTAACGAATTACCTCCCATAAGGATTTTCAATTCGGTTAACGAACAAAACTCCGATTAACAAAATCCTTACGAAAAACACGTTTTGTTGTGAGCATCAGCTGATGGGCTAGTCTGCCAATTCAGTAAACTGTTCTATGTTTACATCGTTTCCAGTGGAGTAAAATATCAAGAAAGTTGTGCTCTTTAATATTTTTGCATTTTTTATATTAAAATTATTAGTAATTTTAAAATTTCGTTAGCATATTGATAATTTAATATATGCAGTACAGGGAACTAGTCTTTTGTGCGCCCATCAGCCGCTTGACTCACCCACCAGGCGTCAGTCTGGCTTTGCTGACAGTGGAGTGAACATCGATTTTGTTGGTGTCTTGAATATTCTTGCATTTTTACATTAAAATTATTGGTCATTTTGAAATTTAGTTAACATATTGGTAATATATAGCACAGTGTAGTGTTGATTTAAATAAAATAATCTTGAATTACACCTAGTGAACTTAAAATTTTATTGGTGAAATGGCGGCATCAAGCATGGCTCCCCTGAAAGTTGATTTCTCCTCCATCCCCACTTCCTTCTCTTCTCCCTTCTCCTCCACCCCCACTTCTAATTCCCATCATCATCAACCACCAGGACCCTTTTAGATACAAACCTCAAAGTAAGTGTACTTTTACTACTTTTTTTTATACTTTGTATGTACTTTCTGTGAGCTGGAACCAATTACCCAATATCCCATTGAAACAATGGATTCGGTCAATAAACGACTCTGTGCAACGAATTGTGTTCGTTTACCGAGGGACCACTGTATTTATTATTATATCCTTAATCCCAAGTTCTCCCAACAAAGGTCAAGTTAACAGGTCAAAACCTCAACATGTCAATAAAAATATGAACATTTATTAACTTATTCCCACCACCATATATGTACATAGAATAAATTAATAACAATAATAATATGTCAAGATGTTTGGAGGTGTCTGAGTATGGACTGAAGGTCCTACAAGATCACACAAAATCAATATCAAGCAAAACAAATCTCAATAGTCAAATGCCAACTCCCGAAACACCAGAGAGAGGGTATATTACTTAACTTAAAGACAGCTGTGCCTTGACTGACTAGAGAGGACCAGTAGGTCACCAACGTCACCTCTCTACCGCTAAATGCTGACATACTATATCATGATTGGCCAAAACATAAACTTTATCTAAATTACCTATTGACATTAGTTTCACTTATCTAACCTATAAACAAACCTAATACAATAAAATATAATATACTCAAACATAATATATTAACTACACAAAGTAATAAACAAAGTTAATACTTAAATTATGAATCATTCAGTGTGGACAAGTAATGAGCAAAACTTCTCGAGCTAACCACACACCATCCGAACCAACGTATTTTATACAAAGAACAACAACTAATGGCGGACACTCGTAACACCTTGTTACATGCTTATAAGACCTTCGGTGTGTGAAGTGCAGTAACATTATAAACAACAACAGGGATATCCCTTTGTACATCTGGAGGTAAATAAATTATCCAATTAAATTCGAGTTCAATTAACCCCTATATGAATGATAACAACCTAGTAATTGTTCAATATACAGGTGCTCCTCTACTTACGAACGAGTAACGTTCCTGAGGCTTGTTTGTAAATCCAATTGTTTGTAAATCCAATTGTTTGTAAGTCCAACTTTACTCTTGTAGATACCAAACATATTGTAAAAAATGAAAAGATTATGGATATTTAGTACAGATATACCCTTTAATACAGCCCTAAAACCTGGTTCACTCTTCTCCTCTTAGGTAATGTTTGTTCTATCTGGAATTTTCTTCAAAATAATCCAGTCTCAATAACATTAAACACCTGTTCTGGCAGGTAACCCCCTCAGTGATGATGTTCGTATCTCTTAAAGTTTGTAAGTTGAACATTCTTAAATAGAGGAGCACCTTATAACAAAGTGGAATTCTGTATGTCATAGATTGAGACACCTCATCTTTTATAATATAAACATAAAGGTAAAAGATGTGTATTTCTTGACATCATCAATATACAATTTCATAATTTTGGAAAAACTGTGGTGGATTTACCATGATGGAACACATTCACTCCCTTTAATATGTGAGTCATTCGAGTCACCCAAAATATTATTTTTTTTTTGTCTAGTCTATAAAATGATAAGTTCTTCACAAATGTCACTGACGGATATGCTGAAGCATTCAAACAACACATCATGATTTTACGAACCTTCTCTAATAAGTGAAGTGGGATCAGATTGGTCATTTATGATTTATTACTCTTATGACTGACTGACGCCATGTTATTCTCTACATGTGATCATGGTGGAATTTTTCCTGAGAACGGTTGTATAAGCTGTTTTTGAAAAGTCACCGCAGTAAAACAGCTGATGAAAGCCAAAGACATGACGTGTTTAATGATGACACCATGTTGATGGAAATTTAAGGGGAAGCCTGACATGCATACAGAAAATAAACGTTACCACCAATGTTTAAAACAGAAATATGTATGAAAAATAAAGTCTAATATCAACAAAAACACAAAACTTCTGTATTTCAATTTTTTATTAAATACGTCTGAAACTGACAAAATTACACAAATTTAAAATTGTCCACCTTCAAACACTAAGAATGTTATTACCCTCTGACCTCTGTATATTATTTTCCTGTGGCAATGGAAAGTTCTGCGACCTTACTGAGGCTAGTTAACTTGTTATGGGACTGTGTTGTGAAGGAAGGTGGCCAAGCACCACTGGCCGCTCCACACACCAATGTTTCTGTACCAACTATTGCAGTTGAGCTTCAAGGAACAATATTGATCTTTGCTGCTCAGAAGGAGGCAGTCTTGAATGAATGTTGCCATCAGCTGTCGTTTTACATCTCTGCCCACACCCACAGTACTGTATATTCTTCCTGGGTTGCTATGATTTAAATCAAATGATTTAAATCACATGATTTAAATCGATTTAAATCAGAGTAAAAAAATCATGATTTAAATCAAAATTATTTTTTTACTAATAACTGTTTTCTCTTTTTATTCTACATGATTGAAAAGTATATGCAATGCAGCAGGTTAATAACATTATTTGGATTTACATAATTATGTACTGTACTATAGTCTGTTCTCTCCAGTTTTGCGAAACTTTGATCATATCATAAGGTCTCATTATTAATGTATATACAGGTTGTACCTCTCTAGTCCGGCATTCTGTGGTCCGGAACGATTTTAGTTTGTCCAATAGGTAAAGAGGCAGCTTTTTTTTTTTTTTTTTTTTTTTTTTTTTTTTTTTTTATTATCTGAATTATTATTATTATTATTATTACAGGAGTATTAAATTTTTGCCCCTCAGGCCAGAATGTGGGTCAGTGACCTATGCCCGGGTGGGCTAATCCCTGTAAAAAAAACAACAACAAAGCCGCGGGAAATTAAGGTTTGTTTACATCCGGCAATTCGGCTGCTCTCTCTCTCTCTCAATATTTATGAGCAGTAAATAAGTGTTGCTTTCATATTCTTATGTAGAGTAATGACGATATGTTTTCACATGTGCGCACTTACATACGAGCAGTCTCACTTTTTTTTTTACCATTAATGGTCAGCTACTTATATTGTTCCATTTATTAACATTATATAACGTTACAGGTACTTCAAACAACCATATTAATTTTTTTACATTAATTTTACTACAGCTACAATCAGGGTCTTATTTTCTTCAGTTTTATATGTAGAACCAATGTCACTGGTTTTGTAATCAACGAAAACAATGCTGTGTCATTTCCTCGTGTATTTTAATATTCTACGTATTATTAATTATTAATGAATTGTATTGCTCATTTTGCACACATAAACATTAATTCAATATAAAAGACATTCAGTAATAAACAATAATGAATCTTTTGTACATAAGAGAAATGACGCGTGTTACACGATTATGCACGTTGGCGGACCGTTCAAACCCGTCGAAATTCAAGTTTCCGCCGTCAAAATTTTTATTTTGTGTTCCTATATAATACGTTGACTTAAAAACCCCGAAATTTGAGAAGCTACTATACGACATTTAACCCTTTAATATGTCTTCAAAGAGACCATGATGCAGAGAAAGTGGTGCTAGTGCTTCCAAGCAAAAGCACAAGTCACTATCTATTCAGGAAAAGGGTGAATTTCCATGGTCCGGCACCGGTCAGGTGCTGAGGTTGTCGGACTAGAGAGGTACAACCTGTATTTACATGAAATATATTGTTACCAAGGATTATAAATACTATTGAAATTCAGAAATCATCACATCCCAGGATCTTTGTATAAAAGAGCAGGAGGAACAATGCTAGTAATGCCATCAGACACACTATGGAACACAGTGACAGATTCTATTGAATCTTATTTAAAGAACTGGGAGACCCTTCTCAAAGTGTGCAGAGGAAATAGTGAAGACATTGATAAGAAAATTGAAAGGAAAGTTAATGATAAGGCATTAAAAAGAACTGCAGAAGACTATTTAGAGAGACTAAAGCCTATTGCTGTGGCATTGGACTGTATCCAGAGAGAACATACCCTATTAAGTGATGCTGTAGAAATCTGGGTAAAACTGAAAACTGATATTAAGGAGTATTTAACAGATAAGAAGGATATGGATAATTTTGAAAAAAGAATCAAAGTAGCATTGACACCTGCCCATTTTCTAGCTAATTTTTAATACACTATAATCCTACAAATGTAAGAAAATAAACTTGTTACCAGTATTATTTTTTTTACAAAATGAAAATATTATTCTGTTGACTTGAAGAAGTTAAGTTATTAATTTTTGAAACACTGTAATCCTATAAGAGCATGTATGTTAAATTTCATTATTACGTTTGGATTTGTGCACTCAAATGTAAGATATGTTACCAGTTTTCTTTTAATTTACAAAAAGAATATTATTGTGTTAAATTCCATTGGTACATCTACTGCATAAATATCTTAATGCCAATTTTCTGTTTATTATCCTGAATAAGCTTTGGTTGAAAAATACTGTTTTTATGGATTAAAAATACTATTTTAATGCAATTAGTAAAAAATGAAAAAAATCGATTAAAAAAAATCAAATTTAAATCAAATAAATCAATTTTTTTAATTTTTTTTTTAAATCATGATTTTTTCCAACCCTGATTCTTACTCCCACCGATTCTTTGTTACCAAGTTAACACATGCAGCATTAAGTGCCCCAACCATAAACCATAACATAAACTGCACCTTAGGTCCAGGCAGGGTAATATACAAGGAGATAGGGAGGCGCCAGTGCTCACCATTCAGCCGTCCACCACCAGTGGCCAGGAAGTAACCACTTGCCTCCCTTGTTAGTGGGGTCCACAGGTGCCACCCATACTATCAGGCACCATGGCTACCCAAACTACCAGGCACCATGGCCACCTACACTACCAGGCACCACAGCCAACCAAACTACCAGGCAACACAGAAACCCAAACCACCAGCCACAACGGCCACCCAAACTACCAGACACCACGGCCACTCAAACTGCCAGGTACGTTGGCCCACCAAACTACCAGGCACCATGGCCGACCATACTACTGTACCAGGCACCACGGCCACCCCATACTACCAGGCACCATGGCCACCCATACTACCAAGCACCACAGCCACCCATACTACCAAGCACCACGGCCCACCCCATACTACCAGGCACCACGGCCACCCATACTACCAGGCACCACGGCCACCCATACTACCAAGCACCACGGCCATCCCTATTACCAAGCACCACAGCCACCCAAACCACCAAGCACCACGGCCACCCATACTACCAAGCACCACGGCCATCCCTATTACCAAGCCACCATGGCCACCCCATACTAACCAGGCACCACGGCCACCCCATACTACCAGCCACCACGGCCACCCATACTACCAAGCACCACGGCCATCCCTATTACCAAGCACCACAGCCACACCAAACCACCAGCCACCACGGCCACCCATACTACCAAGCACCACGGCCATCCCTATTACCAAGCACCACGGCTATCCCTATTACCAAGCACCACGGCTATCCATACTACAGCACCACAAGCGCACCCATCAACCAAGCACCACGGCATCCCTATTACCAAGCACCACGGCCACCCATACTACCAAAGCACCACGGCCATCCCTATTACCAAGCACCACAGCCACCCAAACCACCACGGCCACCCATCAAACCAAGCACCACGGCCATCCCTATTACCAAGCACCACGGCTATCCCTATAACCAAGCACCACGGCCACCCATACTACCAAGCACCACGGCCATCCCTATTACCAAGCACCACAGCCACCCAAACCACCACGGGACCACCCATACTACCAAGCACCACGGCATACCCTATTACCAAGCACCACGGCTATCCCTATTACCAAGCACCACAGCCACCCATACTACCAACCACCACGGCCATCCCTATTACAAGCACCACAGCCACCCAAACCCACCAGCCACCACGGCCACCCATACTACCAAGCACCACGGCCATCCCTATTACCAAGCACCGCGGCTATCCCTATTACCAAGCACCGCGGCCACCCATACTACCAAGCACCACAGCCACCCATCAACCAAGCACCACAGCCACCCATCAACCAAGCACCACAGCCACCCATCAACCAAGCACCACAGCCACCCATACTATCAAACATCATGTGCTACCAATATGTTACAATGATTGGGTGACATGGTAATAAGGTGGTATGGTAGTATGCTGATGATCAGGTCATATCTTGGGTTATGGTGGTGGTTATGGTAGTGATGATTGTGATAAGCGGATGACAATGATGGAGATAATTTATAGAGGGTAGTAAGGTGATGTTAGAGGTGGTGGTAATATGGTACTGGTAGGATGGTTTTTTTTAAAATATGGTAGTGGGTGGGTAGCAGAGGTGGTTGTAGTACGGTTTATTGTGGTGGCAGTTGTGGTGGTAGTATGGTACAGGTATTGTGGTGGCAGTTGTGGGTGGTAGTATACGGGTAGTAGTGATAACGGTAATGGAAGTAAGTGATGGTAGTATGATGGAAATTGGGGAAGTAGTATAGTGATGTTAGTGGTGGTGATAGTATGATGACAAGAGTGGTGATGTTCGAAGGAAAATAGTAGTAGTGGTGGTATATTGGTGGATGGTAATGAAGTTAGGTAGTATGTTAATGGTGTAGTAGTATCATAGCATGGTGATGGTAGTGGTGGTGAGGTAATGACAGTGTTGGTGTGATGGTAGTGCTGTGGTGATGGTAGTGGTGATGGTAGTGGTAATGTTAGTGGTAATGTAGTGATGGTAGAGCCTTAGTGAAAAGTTATGCCTCGATCAATCCTCCCACAACGTTGTCCTGAAGATGTCTGACCGCCCCTTTGATGAGTTCCAAGAAATCATACTTAAGAAACATTTTGAAATAAAGAAAATTGAAGTGGATAAGGCTTTCCGTATTGTAAGACAAAAAAAGCGTGTTTATAATATGACCATACCGAGTTATTGGAAAGAGTCCATGTTGGATTACTGTTTTGATAACCTGAGACGTGAGCGTTCTGATCTTCAAGCTAAGATAGACCACAAATTGGCACTCCTTATTAGAAATAGTGATTGGACTAAGGATGCCAATCACAACTGTGAAGTGAATCTACCTCTAAACAACTAGACAGTGATACCTTGTGTGCCCTCTACTATGGTTTAAGTTTTGGTGGTTCTAACAAGGAGTCGACAGTGTTGACATAGCCAGAGCATTTTGCAATTTGGAGAAATTCAGTAATTTGACAAGTGAAGAAGTGAACTTGTGTAAAAGGTGTTGTGTATGCATCTATGTCCAAGCCTTGTATTCCAAACTGTCCAGAAAGATTCACCAAAACAATCCAAGCCCTAAGAAAAAATAAGGATCTACATGTCACTAAGGCAGATAAAGCCAACACAGTAGCGACTTTAAACAAAGATGATTATATTTCTAAAATGAATGACCTGTTATGTGACACTACAACATATATGGATGGTCAGTACAAAACTGATATGTTATATAAATTTATTTGTCAGTGGCCCAAGGTTAAAAATGCTTTGAAAGCCTTGGAGTTAGATGTAGGATAGATGATTAGTGGGTCCCATATTTTTACCTGACTTAACTTGAATAGTCACGTCGCCCTTTCTCTTTAGCTCCTCTGCGTGTGTGGTGGTGTCAGCAAGCACAGACTGCCAGTGCTTATCCGCAGCAACAAGAAAGCATGGATGACCCTAGCACATTGGTTCTATACTTGGGAACTAATATAGTGCCAAAAAAAGTGGATACAATCTTAATATGTGGGCTATCTTGCCATTAGAGATGAAGTGTTGTGCCATTTCACACACAGCGTGCTTGGACCTGTCCGTAAAGGGTTCTATCTTCACACAGTCGAGGACGTAGTGTTCGAGTGGGTGGTCATATGTTTGGCAACACACTTTACATTTAGTCTTGCTCACATCTGCTTTAGGGAAATATTGTACAAGTACTCCTCGACTTACGACCTGGTCGTCGGTCCCTAACCACATTGACTAGTGCCTATTTGCACTTGTCTGCTTGTGTCAAATTCATCAATAAGTTTCTTCCTAGTTTCAGTTTTAAGGGTTCCTTTTGACAGACCCAAATTGTAATCAACAGTGTCTTTGTTAGACGTGAGTATGGCGAGGGCATCAACTCTGCCCTGTTCTTTGAGGCCTATGTGATAGGGGATCCACAACAGTTTGATCTTGACACTCCAGTCAACAAGGTACGCATATTTGTGTCTGGCTTCAGAAACAAGCGTGTGACAACTTGAGTTAAGGGTGTCAAGGGCAAATAGTGAGGATAGAGAATCAATATGATGAGAATCAATATGATGAGAATCACTGTGAATATGGCAACTAATTCAGTTTATAGAGTAGATGCCCAGTTGTTAATTCTAACTCCTTTTTCAATTATATTACCGTTAGGTTGAGTCACAACGATAGCACTTCCAGCCCTCCCACAGTCGGTGTAAAGAGGACCCATCAGTGTAGAACTGTAGATGGTCTGTGATATTATCACCAGCCTGTAGGGTGTGTATGTGTTCAAGAGCTCTAACTTTGGCAGTGTGTTGGAGATAATTACTTCATATAATTAATCTTTTGGGCGGATATGTCGGTACTGTGATATCGAAAGAACTGTCCGCCAGGGTGGAAGGAAGTTCGGTTGTGTGTCTCAACTTTGTACAAATGGTCTACTCTAGTCCAAACATATTCATATGTGTAGCTGTATTTTTATCCAATTAGATTCACCAGTCCCATGGTTCATACATTCTAGCAATTTTAAGGAAACAATGTTATCAGGATCATACAAAAGCCTCGGCTATCAGCAGGTTGACTTCAATTATTCTATCTTTGACACTGGGTAAAACTAGTTCTTTCCTCATACAGTATTAAGTACTTTAGTGCTCATGGGGCATCCTAGGATAATTATGGGGGCTTTATTTTGCATTTTTTCGAGTTTGCCAATGCCTTTCCCGTCACGAAGGACTAGGACTGGTGCGTTGGTAATCTATCAGAGATCTTATATAGCCTTGGTACATTGCACCCCGCTACACTTCTAAGATAGTGTTATTACCTATCTTGAACATGGCGGGGGCCGCGTTTGAGGTTACCAGCTTGTTTGTTGAACACCGTAGTTTTCTCAGTGGAGACAATAAAACCGAGGTTCTCACAGGCTGCATGTACAGCACATGGTTCAGGGTGGCTTGCATTTCACGATGAGTTTTAGTAGGTATAAGAATATCATCAGCATAGCTGATTGTGATATTGCTGGGGGTTTCAGGTATTAAATTTAATAATTGGGTCATAAGAACATTGAACAAAGTGGGACGAAGTATTCCACCTTGGGGGGTGCCAAGTTGCATATCTTTAACTTCACTTTTGTAACCCATTTTGGCTAGTTTCGTACAATATAAATTGCCTATTGGCAATATCAAATGCAGCTGTTTCGGTCAAGAAAATGTGGTGTATCTGTGCCGTTCATCCCCATGCACAGTTAGGAATGTGGAGATGCAATTATGTACACCTTTACCATGGGTTGAAGCCATAAATGTTAGGAGACATGTGTTCTCTGATTCTATATAAGAATCTACCAAGAACCATCCTCTCAGAAGTTTTACACAGGCAAACTGGTTAGTGATGTGGGACAAAAAGCATCAGGCTGTCCTGGTTTTCAGTATTGGTACAATACTGTTGGTCCATGATGTGGGTAGCTGGCCCTCGCATGACTCATATTGTACAATGCCAATAATGGATTACCCGGCACACGCCTTAATAGTCCAACGATATTGTAGGTGACTCCGTCCTCTCAAGGGGCAGTAGATCTACCTCTGGCGAGGGCAGCGTTCAAGCTCCCACTCAGTATATGGAACTTCACACTCATCATGCTGTTTGCCCAGCATAAAGTTAATGATATTACTTTTCTCTACAGACTTCGCATCAAGGAGTCCTCGAGTCCTAGTTGGTTACATGTCATAGCTAGAGGCATGAGCCCACTTTGTTATTAGTTCATTCAATTTTTGCAGTGGGTTTGGATGGGAGATGTGTCTGCTGTTTTTACCTTGATTGTGTTTATATCTTCCAGGCTTGCTGAGAGATAAGTTCAAGAGAGCTAACGAACATATTAGGGCGAAGGGAGAAATTTCCTATCATATGTGATGTCCTGCCTAGAAGGGGAGTAAGCAATGAATGGTTGTCAAGGGCAGTTGCTGTCAATGGCCAATGGCAGATAGGGATGGGGTACATTTGCTAAGGATGGGGTGGCAGCCTTGGCTGGCTCTCTTGAGAGGGCAGTTCAAAAGATGTCGAAGTCTTTAAACTGCTCGGGGAACATGTGAGCATGAGGATAGAGGAGACTGCAGTGGGAGTGGGTTTAGTGAGTGTTTATCAGGACAATAGCCTACAGCCCAGAATGACAGATATAGCAGTGACCAGAAGAACATAGTTCTCACCAATAAGTGATCATGATTGTGTTATTCAAGAAACTATACCTGGCCAGACACACCGGATGGTAATAATTAGGAAGCATTACTGACGGCGTACAGGTACCACGATAAGCAACATGACCGCGCACCTGATCAAAGACAGCTGGGCCAGACATACCCAGTTTAGTGTTAATTAAGAGAGGTCATTTGCCAGCCTATCAATGCCAATATAAGGGGCCTGCACCTCCTTCACACAAGCTTTACTATTAGAACAGGGAAGGGGCTGACAGCTCCTTCCCAGAGACAGAAACAGACAGAGCAGAACTCAAGTCAAACTCGTCACTAGTCGAGGTCGGGAGGGAGACTTCCCTCCCCGCACCAAGTCCCCAGCTAGCAGAGTCTCCCACAGGAGACAAGAGTCCAGCAGCACTTGCAGACATTCCCCAGCCGCTGGGCCTCCCTCAGGTCACATGTGAGTCATTGTCAGAACGGTCCTTAGGATGAGTTACTTATGGTGGGAAGTGTATCCATTTCATGTTTGTGTCCGGGAGTCATTGTCTAGTAACGTCATTATAATGATCTATTAATGTGTCTGTGTCATTCAGTTAATTAATAAATAGCTGTACTTAGAATGGTGTTTAGAAGATTTTCCCTACGAATATAATAGCCAGTTAAACAACTTATCAGCCAGTCTACCATACTTTCCTCACTTTCCAATCCGACAACTATAAATTCTTACTTTACAGGTAACGCTTAATTTACCCTCATTATATGGGTAAGCAAAATGAAAAGTTTGAGAGAAATAGTGCCAGGAATGAAGACAAAACTAAATTACGCAGGGAGTATAACTAAACAAGGCAAACAGAGGACTCAAATCAAGACTAACTTAAATGTCTACTATGCAAAGAGTAGAAGTACAAGAAACAAAATGGATGAAATCAGGGCATTGGCAGTACTGAAAAAAAATCGATATAATAGCATTCACCGAAACATGGATCAACTTAGACTCACAGGAGTTACCTGTTGAATACAGTCAACCCTCGCTTTACGCGGTCCCACTTTACGCGTTTCCACGTTTAGGCGGTACCCTGCCGAATACGGAATGCTCACTTTCCGTGGTGTGTGTACCCTTTTACGTGGAGAGCGGCGCGAGCAGGGTGCGCACAAGGTCCCCCAGTCATCAAAACATTACCGAGTTCTTCACCGCCACCACCACAGCCGGCCCAAGTCAGTGATAATGATAGTGAGGATATGGACTTATATGGACTTTGAGGGGTTTGACAAATAGTCACTGCAAGCCTCTGTGGTGGATAGATATACAATTGATACAAGTGATACAGGTAAGGGCCAATAATCTGCCCTCTGCCTCGGAACCAATCCCCATCCCCGTGTGCCCAGCCATCTTTTCTATTAATGTAAGTGTTAAAAAACCCTAATATTATTGATATTTCTCTTAATTATTAATTGTGTGTGCATACCATCATAAAATTAAGAAGTTATCTTTACTACAACGTAGGTATTGTGTCTGAAAAAGTGGAGTTTGGGGTCGGGCCCGGTCTCTATTTCAATTAATCCCATACGTTATGTTGTTCATTTTACGCGTTTCTCACTTTACGCGGGCCGCCGTGGGTTCAACTGACCGCGTAAAGTGAGGGTTCACTGTATCAAATTAAAGGTTAAAAAATTATTCCATACCGATTTGCAGATTAGGAAATGAGTCAGAGTTGGAATTTATGTCAGGGATAATTTGAAGTGTGAAATAAATAAGAAAATAAAAACTGAACTGAATACAGAAACAATTTGGATAAAATTAATCGATGGTAGGGAAAAATTAATCATAGGAGTAATAATTCCCGGGCCGGTGGAAGTTGTTTGGACACACTTCCTTGCCCCCATTAGTCCCTGTTCACCTAGCAGTAAAGTAGGTACCTGTTGTAAGACGAAAGTTGCGAATTCGCATTCAGGGACAAGTTGTTGGAGCTGCCAATAACTTGATGACACAAACAATTGACTCTTCAGGCTTCTATGCCCTTAACTAATGAGACATAAAGGCAAGCATGAACTTAGCATGCTTCCCTGTGGGCACTGTAAACGCTTCTGCCGCTTCACCTTACACAAAGGATGTAGGGGAGTGCCCAATAAAAAAAAAAAAAAAAAAAAATAGGAGTATATACAGACATCCTAATTTTGATAGAGTTAATGAGCAAACTTACTCACGATGAAATGTGCAGGGCATCCAGACATAGCAATGTGTAGGCGACTTTAACTTTAGTCAAATAGATTGGACAACCTTATGGGTAACTCAGAATCAGAGAAAATTTCTCGAAAACAATCCAGGACTGTTCTTCCTAACTCAACATATAACCGATCCCACTCGGGGAGATTAATTCACTACAGGCAGTACAGGGTGGATTTTAGGCACTATCTTTGGATTTTGCATAGGGACTCTTTTTTAAAACAATAATATGATTTGACAATTCAGAATCAGACAAAAAATTTGATCTTTATGCGTTTTTGGAGGTTAGCAACACAAAAAACTGAAAATTGCATTTTCGGATTGTGAATTAACAAAAAATCACAATTTTCTGGAACTAAATGGTTTTGCAAATGTAAAATATTGCATGAACTGTCATTTTTTTATGCAACTAGGCTCTGTGACGATGGAATCAATAATCTCAAGGACTAATTGGAATTTATTCGTCAAAGAAAAGTCCAAAAAACCACAAAAAAGAGTGGTGGAAAAAACATAGAGATTGAGGGCAAAAAAGCACCTAAAATTGAGGTTAATTTCCAAAATTGGAAGTAATGGTATTTTGCTACTGCCTGCCAATACCTATGAGGGAATCTTGCAGAAATACTGCTTATACCGATTTACTCTGTACAAATCGGTTAAAAGTTTAATCCTTAGGGGTCAAAAGCCAGCAAAAACAAGCAAAAAATCGGGTACTAAAAACATACCAAATGAAAGTGATGAAACCGTGTACTCACACTTTACTTCCAGAAAAGGTGTTCAATCGTTTTGGAAATAAAAGTATGATTACGCCAATGTAAATGTCATATTTCTTTCTTGGGAAACATACCACTCACCATCAATAATGCAGTCAACGATCGACTCTGGTTTTAAATTTATATTATACAGTTTTACGGGATGTTTTCCATTTCAAATCGGACCCTTTTTGCTTACTCTCGTGAGGTGATCCATTGTATAATCTGCCATCCCGTGTTTGGACCCTCGTACGAAAGCAATTATACCATGTATTACAACATTCCCTTCAGTCCTATCAATGTGACATAATAGTTGCCTACTTTCCATCATGTTTGTCCGTCTTCGGTACTTGAAGTGACGTAAACAGAGGATTGTTGATGCCAAGACCATTGCAGCATCATTGTTTGATGGCAAGGAAGGAAACATAGTCATATTACTGGGTTCATGGTTCTGCAAGAAGAGCCACACAAAGTTGGAGTAACGTAATCGTCCCGTGTGGGATAGTATTCATTTTGAATCGAATACACCTAGAGCCATGTCTGTTATGTTCGGACAATGCCACCGCTTGTATGGATTCTCCACACGAGCACTCTGTACCTTCCCCCTTTATGGGTGTTTCCCTCCGACTCGCAAGCGTTAGCGTCAATATATTCTCCACTTGTGTCGTCCGCCCCACCTACATGCTCGTTTTGTCCTTTTTGTCAGCGATTTGACTCCTGAGGCATATTCCGACGGATTTCATTGCCAAACTCTTCTACACTCGTTGCTGGTCCTTTTCCATCCTTTACACATATTCCACAACATTTTTGAGTTGTAATTATGGCCTGGTTCTTTGCTTTTTCCAATTTTTTTCACTGGAAAAATTTTCAATTCGAGAGGAAGGAATTGCTTGTTGTTTACCCTACCCCAGTCCTCTCTCCATGTCATTGAGAATCTTGACTATAGAATTTAACCCTTTAATTACTTTGTTCTTGAAAAGTGGGTGATTGAAACAATGTGACTCATTTCAGGATCCCTTTTGCGGTAAAACTTCTTATTACGGAAACTTCGCAAACAGAGTTGCTCTTTTTGCCAAATACAGCAAGGTGGCGCGTTCTGCCATCAGGTTGTGCCGATGGCAAACTGGCACGTTTCTTCTTGTGAAAAGCAAATGCTCAAATGAAGTTGCACGGGGAGGGTTGTCAACCGATATCAACCAAAGCCATATCCCGGCCAGCTTGTCTCGCCCCAAAACATCAGCCAGCCTCAACACACCATCTTCTGCCAGTATTTGTTGTGCAATATCTGCTGTTGGTTTGCGTGACTCCGAAACATGAGGGCTATTCGAGGAACATAAATCTTTGAGTGTGTCCATCTTGCCTTTACTTCAATTCGTTGTACAGAAGAGGGAGCATTTGGGAGCAGCTTCTTCTTTGCGTGTTTTACCTCAACAAAAATTACAAGTATGGTTAGTGTGGACTGCATGCGTAAAATATGCAAGAGCTATGCAGACTCTGTAATAAGGAATCCGAGAGTCCAAAAACATGCGGACTATTTCAATATGCTGGTTACATAAATGTGCACTCGTTCATACAGCATACGCAAATACGGTAGACATCTGAATGATTGGATTGCCAGCCGAAGCTAAAACCCACACTTCGGTGAACCGGTCGCTCATGGTACAGCGCGAGGTGTCTACCTTGATTTCTCTCATGCAATATGTAATCAACAAATCAGCTTGGGTTGGGCTTGTGAGCCTGCCTTATCATGACTAACAGAGACCCCAAAAATCGATGTTATGGCCACATTCAACCTATGGCTAAGTTTTGCCACGAAGGACGGAATCTGACAGCTGGGTTCATACCTTGAAGCTTCTCCCGAAAATTCTAGATGTTTTTCAATACCAGCCAAAAACAGCAAGGCCTTGAGCGATTCAAAACCTGCAACAGGATGTGACTTGCATAGGCAGATGAAGCGGTTACATGACTTGATTGGAAGGATCTTGGCAGCTTCGTCGCCTATATAAGCGTTTATTCACTCGCAGAGTCAGTCATGATTGCTGTCCGTTTTCTCCCATGAGGTTTTTAGCTGAGATGGGATGTTCCATCTGTAGTGATTGCTGCAGCCAAAACCGTGTGTAAGTTCTTTCGAACAAATAACCCGAAGCAATGTGTGCACGATCTTCGTCATGCCCAAAAAAACAAGGTCTCAGAAGGAAATCGGCGTTTGTCTGAGAAAAACAGGATGAGGCAAGGCCGAAGTCACCGTCAAATCCTTGAGCGGGGGAAAGTGGCTATCATAATGGAACGCAAAGGCACCACTTGGTTTCCGGGTTGGATTTCATACAATGCTCATCGGCTGCCTCACTTTTCATGCTCGGATTGCCCAAAACCTGGTTTATGGGTCATTGAGAGCGTTTTGGGCACTTGGCAGTACGGTTTCATATACTTTCACATATGTTTGGTAGAATGAGGGCATGCCTGTGCCTGCTGTTGACATGCATGCTGAGGTTTGTCCATTTTTCTTAGTTTGGGAGCCAGGCGGTGTTTGGCATAAGCAGCCGCTTTTGTGTTCCTTCCGGGATGGATCCTTCTCAATTGCTTCTTCTTCGTTAAGTTAGTAATTCATGATTATACAGACCACTACAAACTATCTGAAGCTGCAACCTTGATGCTTGTGTAGAAAATGTTGCATTTCATGCATACTTCACTACATATTGACTTGATTTTATCAGTGCAGTTTCTCTGTTTTCCAGAATCTTGGACTGATTACCATATGAATCAAAATTGTACACCAAATGTCGACAGTTGTCGTTGTATTTCGATGTTGTCCCACGACCGATTTAGCACTGATATTCAGTTGATCACTTGATGTATTCGATAGCTCGGTTTCATCTTCAATTGCATGTATTGTTCTTCAATCCTATCTTGTCAATGATTGCCTGTTGTTCAGCTCGTTCCGATTCCTTTTAGTTGAGATACAAAGTATCAATTTCTCACTGATGCGCATGACTTGATCCCCCAGTTGGTCGATATAAAAGCCTTTTCATCACCTGTTAAATCATCCATATTCTATCCCGTATGCTCAAGAAGACCGTTGCTTGGTACTGCATACGTCTCTGCGATTACTTTATGAACGTCAACGACATTTTTTCTCCAGGATTTATGGAGTTGCCGAATTACTCGTTTTTCACTGAAAGCCATTCCTCTCTCTTGGTTTTGCGCGGTGTCGTGTTCGCGCATAATAAACATGATTGTGGTAGTGGGTTATGACCTTTGAACTTTCTCTATGATGCATTCCGGTCAATGATGTAATCTTTTCCAAATGCTTTTGTCCAGTTTTTATCAAGAGCAGTAACATATAACCTGATGCAAAAGCGTCATCATTTCTCTGATTTCAGTTGTTTTTGGGCAACACTAAATATAGCAAAATCGGCTGGCATTCATAATTTTTTTGGGAAGGTCATATCCCCTTAGCACAAATATTTAAGATATATATTTCTGCCATCTGAAAACAAAACAATCAGTAGTATTTAGTAACAAGATTAACATAATCATTAGTACTAAAATGTATTTAATAAAATTCAGTTAGGTATTTTCCCATCATCGGCACGACGAGCTCGGAAGTCATGTTACCCAAATCCTTATTTCATCCCCTCTACCACCCCACCCCCCCCCACCCCCCCCGAAATGCCCTCAACGGTTCAAGAAGTCCATTAAATGCGTTAACCTCGAAAGCTTCCCCATTTTATACCCCACATTCTTCTATCTCTTCTAGTGTCGGGGCTTTGCAATAGGCCTGTCCTTTCCTGAACACTTTATCATAAAAAATTAAAAAAATTGATGCTTTTTCACCATTTTTTTGTGTTTTTTAGGACTTTCTGTGACTAATAAAATTCAAATTAGTCTTGAGTATTATTCCATCTTCACAGAGCCGATTTGCATCAAAAAATGACAAGTTCATGCAGTATGTATCACATTTGAAAACCAATGATTCCAGGAAAATTGTGATTTTTTTGTTTTTTAATGCACAGTCCGACTACGAAAAATGCAATTTTCAGTTTTTCGTGGTGCGGCTACCGCCAAAAAAAAAAACGCCTAAAGTTCAAATTTTGTTTTGCGGATTCTGCATTGTCATATCATAATGATGGTTTAAAAAAGAGTCCTATGCAAAATCTGAATACCTTTCATTTTTACTGCCCTACCCTACGTCTAGAGTCCGGCAACCTCGGGACCCCTGACACGGTGCCGGACCATGTGAAAATTGCCGGAGGACCATGGAAATTCACCCTTTTCCTTGATAGATAGTGACTCTGGGCTTATGCCTGGAAGCACTAGGACCCACTTCTCTCTGCAGCATGGTCTCTTTGAAGACATAATTGAAGGGTTAAATGTCGTAAAGTAGCTTCCAAATTGCGCGAGGTTTTGATCTTAACGTACAGATAGACTGACTTACGACGGGGTTAGGGACCCAAATCCAGGTCGTAAGTCCGAAAGAGATATAAAAAAAAAAAAAAAAAAAAAAAAAAAAAAAATTTTTTTTTTTTTAAATAAATAATCTACAATGACTACAGTACAGTAAAAGAAATGAATAAGGCTTGAATGGAACGTACAGTTGAAAGTAATAACTAATAAGGAATGGATACAGTGTGACTGAGCACTTACCGTTAATGTAGTCAGCTGAAGGCACAAGGGGGCCCCCATAATTTTCGTATAACATGGAGACTGACATTAACTGGAAACGGTTCGGTGTTTAGAAAATGCGTGTGTCATTGAGAAGATAGAAGAAGAAAAAAAAAAAAAAAAAAAAAAAAAAATTAATAAAAATCTGAGGCGGGGCGTAAGTCTCCGACGGTCGAAGTCCGACGTCGTAAGTCCCGACGGTCGTAAGTTCCCCGACTGTAGTAAGTCGAAGCAGTCGTAAGTCGGGGTCCTGTCTGTAGTTATACTAGAACACACAAAAAATAAAAAATAAAATTTTGACGGCGTAGAAAACTTGCAATTTGGATGGGTGTGGAACCGGCCCAGCCACTAACGTGCCGGCAGTTCCGCACGAGCGGGCCATAATCGTACGGTAAAACAGTCGTCAGTTCTCGTATGTAACACAAAGAGTCATTCATATTGTTTATTACTGAATGGATCTTTTTTATTGAATAATGTTTATGTGTGCAACAAATGAGCAATACAAGTCATTAATAATACGTAGAATATTAAATAACACACGAGGGAATGACACAGCAGAGGCATTGGTTTTTCGTTGATTACAAAACACAGTGAGTGACTGGTTCTACATATAAAACTGAAGAAAAGGAGAAAATAAGACCTTGGTTGAGCTGTAGTAAAATTAATATGGTTTTTTAACAGTAATGTTATTTAATGTTAATAAATGGAACAATAGGAAGTAGCTGACGATAACTGGAAAAGAGAAAAAAGAAGAGATTCGCGTATAATATGTAAGTGCCATGCGCACAGTCGGAAAACATATCGACATTTACCTCTACATAAGAATATGGAAAAGCAACACATATTATGCCGTATCCATATATATTTTAAACTAATGTTTCTGAACTTGGTTTTTATTGAAAAAATTAATGCTAGGTTTGTGCAAATTAACAATAAAGTTTATTAAATACGTGGATATAGAGGAAAAACCGGTGGAGGGAACGGCCGCGGCATTGTTTATGTAAAGCCTACGAAACAGTGACTGATTGGTTCTACAGATAAAACTTGAAGAAATAAGACCCGAGTTTAGCTGTAGTAAAATTAATGTTGAAAAAATGGAATATGGTTGCTTGAAGTACCTGTAATGTTATTTAATGTTAAAAATGGAACAATATAAGTAACGAACCATTAATAGTAAAAAAAAAAGTGAGATTGCTTG
>CAUDMG010003594.1:1082500-1114545 GCA_958450375.1 Homarus gammarus | reverse complement strand
CCCCTCCCCCTGGATAATACCCCTTGGATAACACCCCTTGAATAACACCCCTTGGATATCACCCTTTGTATAACACCCCTCGGATAATTCTTCCTGGATAACACCCCTCTATTTCAGCCCTAGATAATACTCATTGGATAACACCCCAGGATACCACCACCAGGATAACAGCCCTGGATAATCCGGTGAATTATTTGTTTTTGTGTACCTCTGGAAAACATCATCTGTATAATTTATAACACGAATTGTTCCCCTGGATAATCTGTTCATTAGTTAAGTCCATTTAGTTGTTTAGAGCTTGGGGCACACACACACACACACACACACACACACACACACACACACACACACACACACACACACACACACTCCACAGGTCAACAACATATTTAAGTTTGACCTTTGACCCTGTATTACATGACAGGAGGAGCCAGGGGAGGATTTAGTCTCAGGTGTGAAAATATAACCTAGTTAAAGCGACTAAAACAGTGAGGGTAGATAGCTTGTGTTATCTAAAAAGGGTTGACCTGCCATTGTGACCTTGACCTTGTTTCAATTGGGGTCAAATTTTGTGGAGCTTGTGGGAAGGTGTTAGTGGACTGGGGTGTAAGGTTTGAGTAAGATCGGTGAAGCGGAATGAAAATGACGTGACTTTTTGGGTTTTTTCGTTTTATAAATTTTTGACCACCTGTTGTGGGGCTCAACCTTCCACTGACTGTTGACTGGGGTGATGTGTGACTGGGTGATGTGTGACTGGGTGATGTGTGACTGTGTGATGTGTGACTGGGTGATGTGTGACTGGGTGATGTGTGACTGGGTGATGTGTGACTGTGTGATGTGTGACTGGGTGATGTGTGACTGGGTGATGTGTGACCACCACTACTACCACCACTATCACCAACACTACCACCACTACTATCACCACCACTACCACCACCACTACCACCACCACTATCACCCCCACTACTACCACCACTATCACCACCACTACTACCACCACTATCACCACCACTACTATCACCACTATCACCACCACTACTACCACCACTATCACCACCACTACTACCACCACTATCACCTCCACTACTACCACCACTATCACCAACACTACTACCACTACTATCACCACCACCACCATTACTACCACCACCACTATCACTAAAATATCGTCCACCACTGCTACTACCACAACCACCACTACTACTACCACCACTAACATCATAACCACCACCACTATTGTAGGTTGTATGACTGTCAACTGTCAACTGGTGGTAGAATGACTGTCAACTGGTGATGGTATAACTGTCAACTGGTGATGGTATGACTGTCAACTGGTGGTGGTATGACTGACAGTTGGTGGTGGGACGACTATCAACTGGTGACGGTATGACTCAACTGGTGGCGGTATGGCTGTCACCTGTCAAGTGGAGGTGGTATGACTGTCAACTATCAACAGGTGGTGGTATGACTGTCACCTGTCTACTGGTGGTGGTATGACTGTCAACTGTCAACTGGTGGTGGTATGACTGTCAACTGGCGGTAGTATGACTGTCACCTGTCAACTGGAGGTGGTATGACTGTCAACTGTTGGTGGTATGACTCAACTGTCAACAGGTTATAGCATGACTGTCAACTGATGGTGGTATGACTGTCAATTGGTGGTGGTATGACTCAACTGTCAACTGGTTAATGGTATGACTGTCAACTGATGGTGGTATGACTGTCAATTGGTGGTGGTATGACTCAATTGTCAACTGGTTATGGTATGACTCAACCGTCAACTGGTTATGGTATGACTCAACTGTCAACTGGTTATGGTATGACTCAACTGTCAACTGGTTAATGGTATGACTGTCAATTGTCAACTGGTGGTGGTATAACTCAACTGGAGGTTATATGACTGTCAACTGGTGGTGGTATGACTGTCAACTGGTGGTGGTATAACTGTCAACTGGTGGTGTTATGACTGTCAACTGGTGGTGGTATGACTGTCAACTGGTGGTGGTATGACTGTCAACTGGTGGTGGTATAACTGTCAACTGGTGGTGGTATGACCCAACTGTCAACTGGTGGTGGTATGACTGTCAACTGGTGGTGGTATGACCCAACTGTCAACTGGTGGTGGTATGACTGTCAACTGGTGGTGGTATAACTGTCAACCAGTGGCGTATATAAGGTCATGCCCCCCTCCTTGTCCTCACACTACAGCTTCTTCCCTTGAACTGTTTCTCCACAACGATACGGAACTGAATTGTGATGATGTCATAATGATTAGGCCGTAAGAACAGATTACTTCACTTTGGACGTCACAACTTAGCTGATACTATGCTCTCTCTCTCTCTCTCTCTCTCTCTCTCTCTCTCTCTCTCTCTCTACTCCATTGTAAAGAACTTAATTTTTCAACAATCCTAGAAGAGTAAAATATGTTTTCTTTTAACATGTATATTTTTTTGCTAAGAAACTTTTGTGTTCGATGAATACAATTGACTGTATATTGTATAATTTATTTTATAACAGTTTCCAAAAAGCAACTGCAAATAAAACCTACTGTATCTCTGCTTACTGTATTGTTATGTAAAGAAAATATGTTTGGTAAAAAAATGAATGAGATATAATAAAGGTGTCCCTTGGCCCCTCCCCATCAACATGTGTACGACACTGCTGTCAACTGGTGGTGGTATGACTGTCAACTGGTGGTGGTATGACTGTCAACTGGTGGTGGTATGACTGTCAACTGGTGGTGGCATGACTCAACTGGTGGTGGTATGACTCAACTGGTGGTGGCATGACTGTCAACTGGTGGTGGCATGACTCAACTGGTGGTGGCATGACTCAACTGGTGGTGGTATCACTCAACTGGTGGTGGTATGACTGTCAACTGGTGGTGGCATGACTCAACTGGTGGTGGTATGACTCAACTGGTGGTGGTATGACTGTCAACTGGTGGTGGCATGACTCAACTGGTGGTGGTATCACTAAACTGGTGGTGGTATGACTATCAACTGGTGGTGGCATGACTCAACTGGTGGTGGTATCACTCAACTGGTGGTGGTATGACTGTCAACTGGTGGTGGTATGACTCAACTGGTGGTGGTATGACTGTCAACTGGTGGTGGCATGACTCAACTGGTGGTGGTATCACTCAACTGGTGGTGGTATGACTGTCAACTGGTGGTGGCATGACTCAACTGGTGGTGGCATGACTCAACTGGTGTTGGCATGACTCAACTGGTGGTGGCATGACTGAACTGTCAACTGGTGGTCACATGACTGTCAACTGGTGGTGGCATGACTCAACTGGTGGTGGCATGACTCAACTGGTGGTGGCATGACTCAACTGTCAACTGTTGGTGTGACTGTCAACTGGTTGTGGCATGACTCAACTGTCAACTGTTGGTGTGACTGTCAATTGGTGGTGGGATGACTCAACTGTCAACTGTTGGTGTGACTGTCAACTGGTGGTGGCATGACTCAACTGTCAACTGGTGGTGGCATGACTCAACTGTCAACTGTTGGTGTGACTGTCAACAGATGGTGGCATGACTCAACTGTCAACTGGTGGTGGCATGACTCAACTGTCAACTGGTGGTGGCATGACTCAACTGTCAACTGTTGGTGTGACTGTCAACTGGTGGTGGCATGGCTCAACTGTCAACTGGTGGTGGCATGACTCAACTGTCAACTGGTGGTGGCATGACTCAACTGTCAACTGGTGGTGGCATGACTCAACTGTCAACTGTTGGTGTGAATGTCAACTGGTGGTGGCATGACTCAACTGTCAACTATTGGTGTGACTGTCAGCTGGTGGTGGCATGACTCAACTGGTGGTGGCATGACTGTCAACTGGTGGTGGTATGACTCAACTATCAACTGATGGTGGTATGACTGCCAACTAGTGGTGGTGTGACTGTCAACTGTCCACTGGTGGTAGAATGACTGTCAACTGGTTGTAGAATGAATGTGTCAACTGAAACTGGAATTTGTCAACAGGAGGTGGTATGAATGACCAACTGGTGGCTGTGTGACTGTCAACTGTCCACTGGTGGTAGAATGACTCAACTGTCAAGTGGTTGTGGAATAACTCAACTGGGGGTGGTATGACTGTGAATTGGTGGTGGTATGACTGTCAACTGGTGGTGGCATGACTCAACTGGTGGTGATATGACTTTCAACTGTCAACTGGAGGTGGTAAGACTGTCAACTGGAGCAGGTATGACTGAACTGGTGGTGGTATGATCTGTCAAGTGGAGGTGGTATGACTGTCAACTGCCAGCTGAAGGTGATATGACTGTCATCTGGTGGTGGAAATACTGTCAACTGGAGGTGGTATGACTGTCAACTATCATCTGGTGGTGGAAATACTGTCAACTGGAGGTGGTATGACTGTCAACTATCATCTGGTGGTGGAAATGCAGTCAACTGTCAACTGGTGGTGGTATGACTGTCAACTGTTTCCCGGGGGAGGAGTGTCGGGTGGTGGGATAGAGGGAGGGAGGGAGGGAGGGTGTTGACTGCCAGCTGTACGATGATTCCCAGCATTGATTTTTACCTCCAGGAGACCGTTCTGGTGATGGTGGTGGGGGGTGAGGAAAACACGGACATTTGAGACATTTCCCGGACATTAAAAACAATAAACAAGAGTGGAAAAGAGAGCCCTTGAGCTGGAAATTAGAACAGTACATAAAGGAGTCAAAAAAAGAATGAGAGAGAAAAGATATTGACGATAAAAGATGGAATATGAGGGAGGGAGAGAAGACACGGCAACACTCGAGGTGAATCAATAGACGCCGCTGGTTGGTCGGTAAGGTTGAGTTTGACCTACAATATGGCCGCCTCCTACACCCTATTGCTGCCTCCTACACCCTATTGCTGCCTCCTACACCCTATTGCTGTCTCCTACACCCTATTGCCGCCTCCTACACCCTATTGCTGCCTCCTACACCCTATTGCTGCCTCCTACACCCTATTGCTGTCTCCTACACCCTATTGCTGCCTCCTACACCCTATTGCTGCCTCCTACACCCTATTGCTGTCTCCTACACCCCATTGCTGCCTCCTAGGATGAGGTAATTATAGTGAGGGAGGTAGGGTGAGGGAGGTAGGGTGGTGGAGGTAGGGTGAGGGAGGTAGGGTGAGGGAGGTAGGGTGGTGGAGGTAGGGTGAGGGAGGTAGGGTGGTGGAGGTAGGGTGAGGGAGGTAGGGTGGTGGAGGTGGGGTGAGGGAGGTAGGGTGGTGGAGGTAGGGTGAGGGAGGTAGGGTGAGGGAGGTAGGGTGAGGGAGGTGGGGTGAGGGAGGTAGGGTGAGGGAGGTAGGGAGAGGGAGGTGGGGTGAGGGAGGTAGGGTGAGGGAGGTGGGGTGAGGGAGGTAGGGTGGTGGAGGTAGGGTGAGGGAGGTAGGGTGAGGGAGGTAGGGTGGTGGAGGTAGGGTGAGGGAGGTAGGGTGAGGGAGGTAGGGTGAGGGAGGTAGGGTGAGGGAGGTAGGGTGAGGGAGGTGGGGTGAGGGAGGTGGGGTGGTGGGGTGAGGGAGGTAGGGTGGTGGAGGTAGGGTGAGGGAGGTGGGGTGAGGGAGGTAGGGTGGTGGAGGTAGGGTGGTGGAGGTAGGGTGAGGGAGGTGGGGTGGTGGAGGTAGGGTGAGGGAGGTAGGGTGAGGGAGGTGGGTGAGGGAGGTAGGTGAGGGAGGTAGGGTGAGGGAGGTAGGGTGGTGGAGGTAGGGTGGTGGAGGTAGGGTGAGGGAGGTAGGGTGAGGGAGGTAGGGTGGTGGAGGTAGGGTGGTGGAGGTAGGGTGAGGGAGGTAGGGTGAGGGAGGTAGGGTGGTGGAGGTAGGGTGAGGGAGGTAGTGGTGAGGGAGGTAGGGTGAGGGAGGTAGGGTGAGGGAGGTGGGGTGAGGGAGGTGGGGTGGTGGAGGTGGGGTGGTGGGGTGAGGGAGGTGGGGTGAGGGAGGTAGGGTGGTGGAGGTAGGGTGAGGGAGGTGGGGTGAGGGAGGTAGGGTGGTGGAGGTAGGGTGGTGGAGGTAGGGTGAGGGAGGTGGGGTGGTGGAGGTGGGGTGAGGGAGGTAGGGTGAGGGAGGTGGGGTTAGGGAGGTAGGGTGGTGGAGGTAGGGTGAGGGAGGTAGGGTGAGGGAGGTAGGGTGAGGGAGGTGGGGTGGTGGAGGTGGGGTGAGGGAGGTAGGGTGAGGGAGGTACGGTGGTGGAGGTAGGGTGGTGGAGGTAGGGTGAGGGAGGTAGGGTGAGGGAGGTAGGGTGGTGGAGGTAGGGTGAGGGAGGTAGGGTGAGGGAGGTAGGGTGAGGGAGGTGGGGTGAGGGAGGTGGGGTGGTGGAGGTGGGGTGAGGGAGGTAGGGTGGTGGAGGTAGTGGTGAGGGAGGTAGGGTGAGGGAGGTAGGGTGAGGGAGGTAGGGTGGTGGATGTGGGGTGAGGGAGGTGGGGTGAGGGAGGTAGGGTGAGGGAGGTAGGGTGGTGGAGGTGGGGTGAGGGAGGTAGGGTGAGGGAGGTAGGGTGAGGGAGGTAGGGTGAGGGAGGTAGGGTGAGGGAGGGAGGGTGAGGGAGGGAGGGTGAGGGAGGTAGGGTGAGGGAGGTGGGGTGGTGGGGTGAGAGAGGTAGGGTGAGGGAGGTAGGGTGGTGGAGGTGGGGTGAGGGAGGTGGGGTGGTGGAGGTGGGGTGAGGGAGGTAGGGTGAGGGAGGTGGGGTTAGGGAGGTAGGGTGAGGGAGGTAGGGTGAGGGAGGTAGGGTGAGGGAGGTGGGGTGAGGGAGGTGGGGTGGTGGAGGTGGGGTGAGGGAGGTAAGGTGAGGGAAGTGGGGTGGTGAGGGAGGTAAGGTGAGGGAAGTGGGGTGGTGAGGGAGGTAAGGTGAGGGAAGTGGGGTGGTGGTGGGGTGAGGGAGGTAGGGTGGTGGAGGTAGGGTGAGGGAGGTAGTGGTGAGGGAGGTAGTGGTGATGGAGGTAGGGTGAGGGAGGTAGGGTGAGGGAGGTAGGGTGGTGGAGGTGGGGTGAGGGAGGTAGGGTGAGGGAGGTAGGGTGAGGGAGGTAGGGTGGTAGAGGTAGGGTGAGGGAAGTAGGGTGAGGGAGGTAGGGTGGTGGATGTGGGGTGAGGGAGGTGGGGTGAAGGAGGTTTGGTGAGGGAGGTAGGGTGAGGGAGGTAGGGTGGTGGAGGTGGGGTGAGGGAGGTAGGGTGAGGGAGGTAGGGTGAGGGAGGTAGGGTGGTGGAGGTAGGGTGAGGGAGGTAGGGTGAGGGAGGTAGGGTGGTGGAGGTAGGGTGAGGGAGGTAGGGTGAGGGAGGTAGGGTGAGGGAGGTAGGGTGGTGGAGGTAGGGTGAGGGAGGTAGGGTGGTGGAGGTGGGGTGAGGGAGGTAGGGTGAGGGAGGTAGGGTGAGGGAGGTAGGGTGGGGGAAAGTAGGGTGAGGGAGGTAGGGTGAGGGAGGTAGGGTGAGGGAGGTAGGGTTGTCGAGGTGGGGTGAGGGAGGTAGGGTGAGGGAGGTAGGGTGAGGGAGGTATAAACGAGGCAAATATTCCAGCAATTCAACTGCTAACGGTCGCAGGATTCAAATATTAACGGTCGTAGATTTCGGATATTAACGGCCACAGTATTTGAATTTGAATGGTCACAGGATGCTAATATTAACACCCAGGATACAGGTATTAACGGTCACAGGATTTGAATATAAACCGAAGAACTCAGGATTTAAATGTCAACGGTCTGTGGTTCGAATATTAACTGTCCCGTGATTTAAATATTAACGGTAGCACGAATAAAATATCAACGGTTGCAGGATTCAAATATTACCGATCACATAATTCAAATATTAACGGTCGCAGGATTCAAATATTAACGGTCGCAAGATTCCAATATTAACGGTCGCAAGATTCAAATATTAACGGACTCAGAGACGGTTGATCACGTGTGGAAAGAAACAAAATTATGAGCGTTAGTGAGTGTCTGGGTCCGTTGCTCTCTCTCTCTCTGTCTCTCTCTCACTCTCTCTCTCTCTCCTCCCCGGTTAACGCGTCTCTCCCCTACCTATAAAATCCCGCCTCATCTCTGAAATCTGCTGAGTTCTTTCCTCTCAACTCTCTCACGCGGGGAAATTCTCTCCAGAAACTCTTTTGTTCTAAATTTCGGATACTTCTCCCCCCCCTCCCCTGCCCCACCCCCCCCCCCCCGCCCGTCTCTCCACTCGCGTGTGTTCGAACCATCGCACGCAAACCTCCAGCGCGCGGCACGAAAATAATTCCCCGGGTACGTTATTTCCTCTCCTCACGTACGACATCCACGCAGTTTGTTTACACTTCCAGGATACGTTGCCGGAGTACGATGATTATCCACGTTTCCAAATTCTTAAAGTGATCGTATTTCGACTATTTTAATTATTTATATTCAACAATAATAGAATTTTATTGTTATTTAGCTTCCTTATTCTGTTTTTATCAGTTTTATCCAACAAATTAGATTTATACAAATGACTTAATCGTTTTTTAGGCCGATTTGGTTACAATTTTCTACCATGTTGCCCTAGTAGGATATTAAACCTTTATATTACATTAACACTTCCTTTACATGTTGTTAGTGATGTATTGCGGTGAATTAACTAATAAATACCCATGTTAGGTGACGCTACCATGACGTGTTGCCAGAGTGTGATGATGACCGTCAGAACACAACGAGTGGTGAGTCAATGACCATTAGGGTTCTGGAGTCATCGTATATCGAGAACTTTGGAAAGGGATTTACATATTTACTTCATGGATCTCTCTCTCTCTCTCTCTCTCTCTCTCTCTCATACATACATACGTGCGTCAGTCTCTCTCTCTCTCTCTCTCTCTCTCTCTCTCTCTCTCATACATACATACTTGCGTCAGTCTCTCTCTCTCTCTCTCTCTCTCTCTCTCTCTCTCTCTCTCTCATACATACATACATGCGTCAGTCTCTCTCTCTCTCTCTCTCTCTCTCTCTCTCTCTCATACATACATACATGCGTCAGTCTCTCTCTCTCTCTCTCTCTCTCTCTCTCTCATACATACATACATACATGCGTCAGTCTCTCTCTCTCTCTCTCTCTCTCTCTCTCATATATACATACGTGCGTCAGTCTCTCTCTCTCTCTCTCTCTCTCTCTCTCTCTCTCTCTCTCTCATACATACATACATGCGTCAGTCTCTCTCTCTCTCTCTCTCTCTCTCTCTCTCTCTCATACATACATACATGCGTCAGTCTCTCTCTCTCTCTCTCTCTCTCTCTCTCTCTCTCTCTCTCTCTCTCTCATACATACATACATGCGTCAGTCTCTCTCTCTCTCTCTCTCTCTCTCTCTCTCTCTCTCTCTCATACATACATACATACATGCGTCAGTCTCTCTCTCTCTCTCTCTCTCTCTCTCTCTCTCTCTCTCTCTCTCTCCCTCCCTCAACACAGAAACACCATTAATAATTTACCTCTCATAATAACACCCAACTGTGTCATTATTCAATCATTTTCCTTCATTCCTAGAAACTTATCGTATAAATTATCGTCTGAATTTAATTACTAGACGGCAATTCTCCTTGACGTCATGGCGGGCGGCGACTCTCCACTAATAATGAATATTTTATTTTGTCTTGACCTTCACGGGCCAGGTCACAGGTCACAAACTTTCTCACTATTTACATGGGAACAATTAATATTTATAAGAGATAATTGGTGATTACTTTCCATTATAATGAAAAAAGATGTGAATTTCTTCTACGGTGACATAGTCTTCAGCATCATCAAAACATTGTTCCAATATTTGTATTTATGTTGATTTATGCAAAGTATAAAGTAAACATTATGTCACTACAATACATTAAATGGTTATATTCAGTATACAGTGTACACCCTGTTGTCTTTGTTGTTAATTAATGTATTTTTTCCTCCACAGGTGAGTTTGTGTTGATGCTGAGGCCAGGTAACACTCTCTCTCTCTCTCTCTCTCTCTCTCTCTCTCTCTCTCTCTCTCTCCTTCCATCACGCGATTTACTCCTCTCCCACCCCTTCCCCTCCCTCCTTCTTCCTCCTCCGATACATCACCCTCTCCCCTCACCTCTCCCTCACCCCCTCTCCTCCCTCACAATTCATCACCGTCTTCTGTAGTCTCCCCTCCCTCCCTCCCTCCCCCCTTCCATTCTCCCATTTCCTCGCCTTTTTCTCTCCTCCCCCTCCCTTCATCCTCCCCTCTCCCCTTCACTCCTTCTCCCCTCCTCTACCTCCCTCTCTCCTCCTCATAGTTTCTTGTATTTTGGTGAACATGTGTGTGTGTGTGTGTGTGTGTGTGTGTGTGTGTGTGTGTGGAGAAAAAGAAAGACGTTGGCTAATGGAAGAAAGAACACACACTCTCTCTCTCTCTCTCTCTATGTTAAGGAAGGGAAGGTAAGGGAGAGAGAGATAATTGGATTACCAGAGAGTAGCAACGTGCAGTGAGCGTGTGAGAGTTGCCCCAACCTCTCACCTCGCTCTCTCTCTCTCATCACCTCTCCCCTTATTCTTAAATTTCCTTCACTCTCCTTTCCTCTCTTTCTCCCTCCCTCTAATTCACTCTTCACTCTCCCTCCCTCTCTCTTTCCCTCTCATTCACTCTCCCTCCCTCTCATTCACTCTCTCCCTCTCATTCACTCTCCCTCCCTCTCATTCACTCTCCCTCCCTCTCATTCACTCTCCCTCCCTCTCATTCACTCTCTCCCTCTCATTCACTCTCCCTCCCTCTCATTCACTCTCCCTCCCTCTCATTCACTCTCCCGCCTCAAAGAAAAAGTAATACACATAAACACTTAAAACACATTGGTGGGAAAAAATAAACACATTATCGTCCGAATCCTCACAAACGAAATATTTACCATCTTGTCAGACAATCGAAACCCAAGCCGGCGTCCATTCTGTCTCATAACATACTCCTGGGTATATTCCGGGCCATCAGCATACCGCATACCCCATTCGGACATACCAGGAAGCAGTATATTCTAGGTTATAGCCGTAGTCAATAACTGGGTTTCGGAGGCGGGGGCGGGCGGGGTGTGTTATGGCAGAAACTCGTTCCTATTGGTCGATTCTTTTGTTTATCTGTGACGTCATCATGTCTGCCCCCCCTCCCCCCTCCCCTCCCCACAGCAAGAGAAGAGGCTGGAATGTTGAGAATAAACTATCAGGAAGACATATATGAGGTAAAAATGGCGTCGATATTGGCCTGAGACTGCAACCCACACAAAGATACCGCCTCGTCCTCTACTGTTATAAAGAGAAGAAACTTGTAGCGGGAATAGTACGGTCTTGTGACGTCACGGCTTCATGTAAACCTGATGAAGACTTCTGTAGGTACACGCACACATCTACACACACATGTACATTTACACACTTGCACACATACACATCTACATCTAGTAAGTTTTTGGCTGGGTAGACACACACACACACACACGACAGTAATACATCATAAAACACGGCCTGGCAACTCCTTTAACACCCACGTATTATCGACCTAAGAGTCAAGGTGGCTTAACACTGTCTCCTCTAGACCCTCTCACCATGGCTTAATCTGTATGTATGTATGTATGTACTGTATGTATGTATGTATGTATAGTATGCATGTATGTACAGTATGAATGTATGTATGAATGTAAATGCAATATGTACTGTATGTATGTATTTATGTATATAATATTAATACACTGTAATAATAATAATAATAATAATAATAATAATAATAATTAACTAATACAGCAGACATAAGTACTACATATAATACTGTATATGGTAACAGCAGAGGGTCATTTAACAAGTTACAGCACAGTTACAGTACAAAGTGAGCTTGTCAAGGAGTGAACCCGCAAGTTGCCTCCGAGTTGTTGATGATTCTTACAATGGTTGACGTGAGGCTGTTATAGTGACCAGTGGGCAGTAGGTGGTCGTATGGGCAGTAGGTGGTCGTATGGGCAGTAGGTGGTCGTATGGGCAGTAGGTGGTCGTATGGGCAGTAGGTGGTCGTATGGGCAGTAGGTGGTCGTATGAGCAGTAGGTGGTCGTATGGGCAGTAGGTGGTCGTATGGGCAGTAGGTGGTCGTATGGACAGTAGGTGGTCGTATAGGCTGACTGAGATGGTGGTGTCGAACATGGACGAGGTATCTCAGGTGGCAGCAGGAGACAGTGTAGTAGCTTCCTGCTAGACTGATAGGTGAGGTCACGGTGATGATCAGAGAGAGATGAGAGGGCCAGTGTACTGAGTGAGTGGTGTAGGAGAGGGGAGGGAATAGTCTTGCACGCCCTCTTCTGCACGCCCTATTCTGCACGCCCTCTTCTGCACGCCTTCTGCACGCCCTCTTCTGCACGCCCTCTACTGCACGCCCTTTTCTGTCCTCATTGTGTAGCATTTAAGGAGGAAGACGACGGCAGGGGAAGCATAGGTTAGATTAGGTTAGGTTAGGTTAGGTTAGGTTAGGTTAGGTCTGGTTTGGTGAGGTTAGGTTAGGTCTGGTTAGGTTAGGTTAGGTTAGGTTAGGTTAGGTTAGGTTAGGTCTGGTTAGGTTAGGTTAGGTTAGGTTAGGTTAGGTTTGGTGAGGAAGTATGAATATTGTGTAAACTCTCCAGATCTCAGGGGCGGAAACTCTGTGCGACTTGTGACGACGGCGGAAGTGGAGATGAAAGCAGGAACAATTGTGTGTTTTACCAGTTGACATGACTAAGGAAGAGAGAGTTGCCCTTTAAATCTTTCATAACGTAACTCTCTCTTTCTAGTTCCCGCGCAAAATAATAATAATAATAATAATAATAATAATAATAATAATAATAATAATAATGATGATGATGATGATGATGATGATGATGATGATAATAACAACAACAACAACAACAACAATAATAATAATAATGATGTTGAAAATTCCCGCCAAAAGAACTCAACGATTCTTAAAGGCCTCGCGATAGACAGAGAGACGCCCGTTAATTGGCTGAAACATACGGCCGTCAACTCCTCTGATTGGCTGAAACATTGAATCATTTCCGCCAACACCTCTGATTGGCTGATATATAAGGAAAATCCCGCCAAATGTCGAGACTTCGCCAAATATAAACCCCGTCAACTTCCCAGATTGACTGAAATATTTTTCCCGTTAAAACTGACGGTTAGTGAAGCGACACATCCGTCAGGTCACGCCATTGGCTGAAAAATTCCATCGATGTTGTAATTGGTGCACATATGTCTCGCTTTGCAGTTGTGATTGGTTAAGAACGTCTTGTCACCAAGATCTCTAATTGGTTGAGAACTAATCCTCCAAGAGCTATGGTTGGCTGAGACCTTTCTCTTACCAAGGTCAGGATTGGTTACGAATTATATCCTTAACACACGATTGGTCGAGGCTCTTTTTCCCTGTGTTGTGATTGGCCTATCTGCATTGGACGAGAAGGTGTATATATATATATCCTGGACGATGATTGGCCTAGTCTAAAAGGGGCCTTATATATCCTTAGCGGTGATTGGTTGGCGATATATTGCGTATTTGAAGGTGATTGGCTGATGATGGTATGGTAAAACAGAGTACATTTACTTGGTGCGGTAAGGAGAGAGAGAGAGAGAGAGAGAGAGAGAGAGAGAGAGAGAGAGAGAGAGAGAGAGAGAGAGAGAGAGAGAGAGAGAGAGAGAGAGGTGGGGAGAGGAATAGAGTGGGAGTGAGAGGTGTGAGAGGTAAAGGGAGGGAGAGAGTGTTGTCGCCACACTCTCCCTCCGCCACACTCACCTGCCTTATCTCTCATCTCTCTCCCAGCCTCTGCAGGTCTCACACATAAACATAAGTTGGGTTAACACCAATTAGGAGGTCAAATTAACACTGCGACTCAACCTAAACTAGATACGTTGACTTAACACCAATTAGGAGGTCAAATTAACACTGCGACTCAACCTAAACTAGATACGTTGACTTAACACCAATTAGGAGGTCAAACTAACACTGCGACTCTACCTAACTAGATACGTTGACTTAACACCAATTAGGAGGTCAAATTAACACTGCGACTCAACCTAAACTAGATACGTTGACTTAACACCAATTAGGAGGTCAAATTAACACTGCGACTCTACCTAAACTAGATACGTTGAATTAACACCAATTAGGAGGTCAAATTAACACTGCGACTCAACCTAAACTAGATACGTTGACTTAACACCAATTAGGAGGTCAAATTAACACTGCGACTCAACCTAAACTAGATACGTTGACTTAACACCAATTAGGAGGTCAAATTAACACTGCGACTCAACCTAAACTAGATACGTTGACTTAACACCAATTAGGAGGTCAAATTAACACTGCGACTCAACCTAAACTAGATACGTTGAATTAACACCAATTAGGAGGTCAAATTAACACTGCGACTCTACCTAAACTAGATACGTTGACTTAACACCAATTAGGAGGTCAAATTAACACTGCGACTCTACCTAAACTAGATACGTTGAATTAACACCAATTAGGAGGTCAAACTAACACTGCGACTCTACCTAAACTAGATACGTTGACTTAACACCAATTAGGAGGTCAAATTAACACTGCGACTCAACCTAAACTAGATACGTTGACTTAACACCAATTAGGAGGTCAAATTAACACTGCGACTCAACCTAAACTAGATACGTTGACTTAACACCAATTAGGAGGTCAAATTAACACTGCGACTCAACCTAAACTAGATACGTTGACTTAACACCAATTAGGAGGTCAAATTAACACTGCGACTCAACCTAAACTAGATACGTTGAATTAACACCAATTAGGAGGTCAAATTAACACTGCGACTCTACCTAAACTAGATACGTTGACTTAACACCAATTAGGAGGTCAAATTAACACTGCGACTCTACCTAAACTAGATACGTTGAATTAACACCAATTAGGAGGTCAAACTAACACTGCGACTCTACCTAAACTAGATACGTTGAATTAACACCAATTAGGAGGTCAAACTAACACTGCGACTCTACCTAAACTAGATACGTTGACTTAACACCAATTAGGAGGTCAAATTAACACTGCGACTCAACCTAAACTAGATACGTTGACTTAACACCAATTAGGAGGTCAAATTAACACTGCGACTCAACCTAAACTAGATACGTTGACTTAACACCAATTAGGAGGTCAAATTAACACTGCGACTCAACCTAAACTAGATACGTTGACTTAACACCAATTAGGAGGTCAAATTAACACTGCGACTCAACCTAAACTAGATACGTTGACTTAACACCAATTAGGAGGTCAAATTAACACTGCGACTCTACCTAAACTAGATACGTTGACTTAACACCAATTAGGAGGTCAAATTAACACTGCGACTCAACCTAAACTAGATACGTTGACTTAATACCAATTAGGAGGTCAAACTAACACTGCGACTCTACCTAAACTAGATACGTTGAATTAACACCAATTAGGAGGTCAAATTAACACTGCGACTCTACCTAAACTAGATACGTTGAATTAACACCAATTAGGAGGTCAAATTAACACTGCGACTCTACCTAAACTAGATACGTTGAATTAACACCAATTAGGAGATAAAGTTACACACTGACAACAAAAATTTCCAACAATAACAACGTATGAAAATAAAAGTTTTAATGACTATAACAAAGGTTTAAACAATAATAAAAGTTTTAAACAATAACAACGTTTGAAATTAAAAGTTTAAACGACATTAACAAACCTTTTAGACGTTAAGGAAGAATAACAGTGGTGGACAAAGCCTGCGGTGTTTCCCCCCAATATTTCACTTAGTCACGTCAACTTACAATCCCCTGATGACTTTATCCAGAGGTCAGAGGTCAAGGTCTTGCTAACGTGTGATGTAATTCAGCCAATCCGTGGTGAGTCTCACTGTGGTGGAGGTATACGATAGTCAACCAATCAGCGAGAAGCTCCGAGGTAACGCTGCCAGACGGCTGATAAATCACAAATGTGGTTTACGTGACTCAGTAATAATTGACTCAACCAATCAGCAAGTAGCTCTGAGACAGCGCTGCCAGTGAGCGATGACTCAAACAGGCGGGTGGCTATTGGTTCCCACTGAATGTTTATCTATTGTTTACCTATGACGTCACAAACGGTGCCTAGTTCCCTTGAATATTTCATTGTTATTTAGCCAACAGCCACAACTTGGTCCCGACACCCATTGTTATTAATGTTATATGATAATGACAAAAACTATCGACATATCATTTATATAAAAATTACTGAAATTTTTTTGAATTGTTAGATCTTTTTTGTTTCTTCATTACCATACAAGTTAATTTTTCTGCCATACAGCTTGTTTGTAAGTTTGTTTTGGCATGAAGGTCACATGCTCTGTTTTAATAAGAGGGATTATTATTATTATTATTATTATTATTATTACATAAATATACGCTAATAATTATTTTGAGAATTTTCGGAATTCCAAAGAGAGAGAAGACTCAAATTTCCCGCCAGACGTCTCAGTTGCCAGACACAGGAAGCAGACGATAGAGTGGCCCAATGTGACATCTTTGCTCACTTAGTCTTTATTTTTCGTCTCTATCTCTTGACATCACAATAGTTTTAGTTAATTATTACCCAATAAAATACATTGGTTAAAAAATAAAGTGTTTTTAACCTTTATTGATATTGTTATTATTTTGCAACTCCTTAGTAAATAGGAGAATTAAAATTGTATTGACGACACGGGTAAATTTCCTGTCAAATCTGATTATAATTTATATAGTTTATTTAATCATTATTTATTTGATTTTGTCTTCTCGGAATAATTATAGTATTAAATAATCCTTAAATAATATCATCGGTTAAATATTTATAATATTATTGTAAGATAATTTAGCCTCAATAAACATTAAAAGATAAAATTATGAAAAGAAGTTGTCAAGATATCAGGTGACATTTAATGGGTGTTTTCATTTGATTTCCCGCCAAAAAGTCAAGCGAAGGTCTGTGTGTGTGTGTGTGTCTGTGTGTGTGTGTGTGTGTGTGTGTCTGTGTCTGTGTGTGTGTGTGTGTGTTATGTAGTTTGATGTTATGAGTTTAATGTTAGGCAGCGGGAGTCTTTCAGTGTTTATGGAGACTATTAACTCCCGCCTAAAATAGAAGCTAAAATAAGATCCATAATTCACCTTAACGAGACGTATCATCATTATTCTTCATCCTAAAACAGTCGTACGATAATTTTCCCCAAACTGAGTATTAAGTTATTTTTGTAAACCCAGTTAAAGTTACAGTACAACTTCGCCGCCATCTATGAATAATTATAATTTAACTGAGTCAGAGACGTCTCACATATTCAGTTAGGAGGAAAATTTAATGCAGGAACCTTTGAGAATCCATCTTTATGCCGAAGCTTAATATTTAAGTGAGTCAGGTTAACTTAGGATCTTTAAAGAATCTTGACTCGGGAACTCCGTGCCTCGGGCCTCGCGGTGCCAGATGGTCGACGCTGCCGCCAAAATGTTAAGAAAATTGAGTTTAGCCGCGAGCGTTCCTGAGCCAGGGACTGGCAGCGAGGACTAATTGTACCGCCAGATGTACCCAGGCTGACTGCCGGATGGAATCTAAAGTGTCACGCGGCTGTAAAAAAAAATAAATTATATATATATATATATATATATATATATATATATATATATATATATATATATATATATATATATATATATATATATATATATATATATTCCTGTTGAAAAAAAAGCCTGCCTAACTCAGATGGAGAAGAATAGCTGTAAAAAAATGTCGTACAGCTGTAAGACAATATCGTACAAAAGTAGATGTTTGGCAGCTGTACGACACTTTACGTCTCATTCCAAGTGTCGTACAGCTGCCACACGGCCGTGAGTGATGCCAACTGCATTAGGAACTATCATAGCCTGGAGCCTTGTGTTGTTGCCAGACGTGCAAACGATGACGCCTGTCCCAACGATGACGCCTGTCCCAACGATGACGCCTGGCCCAACGATGACGCCTGGCCCAACGATGACGCCTGGCCCAACGATGACGCCTGGCCCAACGATGACGCCTGGCCCAACGATGACGCCTGGCCCAACGATGACGCCTGGCCCAACGATGACGCCTGGCCCAACGATGCCGCCTGGCCCAACGATGACGCCTGGCCCAACGATGACGCCTGGCCCAACGATGACGTCTGGCCCAACGATGACGCCTGGCCCAACGATGCCGCCTGGCCCAACGATGACGCCTGGCCCAACGATGACGCCTGGCCCAACGATGACGCCTGGCCCAACGATGACGCCTGGCCCAACGATGACGCCTGGCCCAACGATGACGCCTGGCCCAACGATGACGCCTGGCCCAACGATGACGCCTGGCCCAACGATGACGCCTGGCCCAACGATGACGCCTGGCCCAACGATGACGACTGGCCAACGATGACGCCTGGCCCAACGATGACGTCTGGCCCAACGATGACGCCTGGCCCAACGATGACGCCTGGCCCAACGATGACGCCTGGCCCAACGATGACGTCTGGCCCAACGATGACGCCTGGCCCAACGATGACGCCTGGCCCAACGATGACGCCTGGCCCAACGATGACGCCTGGCCCAACGATGCCGCCTGGCCCAACGATGACGCCTGGCCCAACGATGACGCCTGGCCCAACGATGACGCCTGGCCCAACGATGACGTCTGGCCCAACGATGACGCCTGGCCCAACGATGCCGCCTGGCCCAACGATGACGCCTGGCCCAACGATGACGCCTGGCCCAACGATGCCGCCTGGCCCAACGATGACGCCTGGCCCAACGATGACGCCTGGCCCAACGATGACGCCTGGCCCAACGATGACGTCTGGCCCAACGATGACGCCTGGCCCAACGATGCCGCCTGGCCCAACGATGACGCCTGGCCCAACGATGACGCCTGGCCCAACGATGACGCCTGGCCCAACGATGACGTCTGGCCCAACGATGACGCCTGGCCCAACGATGACGTCTGGCCCAACGATGACGCCTGGCCCAACGATGACGCCTGGCCCAACGATGACGTCTGGCCCAACGATGACGTCTGGCCCAACGATGACGCCTGGCCCAACGATGACGCCTGGCCCAACGATGACGCCTGGCCCAACGATGACGCCTGGCCCAAATTATCGTACAGTGATGATGAAGCTAGGACCTGTTATTATTGTTATTATTATTATTATTATTATTATTATTATTAGTAGTAGTAGTAGTAGTAGTAGTAGTAGTAGTAGTAGTAGAAGTAGTAAACAATTTCCAATAAACCTCGTTACTACAAACTAATAAACCCCGTTATTACAAACAAATGATCCCTCTATTTCAAAATCCAATTTCAGGTGAACCCCGTTATTAAAATCTTATAAACCTCGTTATTGCAAACTTCATTATCAGATGATCCCTATTATAACAAACTAATAAGCCCCGTTATTACAAACTTCCTTATCAGATGAACCTCGTTATCTCAAACTTCACTCCGACACCAACTTGATTATCACAAACTGGGAGTTGACGGTAGGTGAGAGAGAGATACTAGAGAGAGATACTAGAGAGAGATACTAGAGAGATACTTGGTTGAGAGATACTTAATGGAGAGATACTTGGTTGAGAGATACTTGAGGGAGAGATGTTTGGTTGAGAGATACTTAATGGAGAGATACTTGGTTGAGAGATACTTGAGGGAGAGATGTTTGGTTGAGAGATACTTAATGGAGAGATACTTGAGTAATAAACCACCCTGTGAAACACCGATGGAGGGAGAGATGCTGATTGAGTGAGAGAGATAGAGAGTAATGGTGAGTAAAGATATATATAAGTCTTTAAAGAGAGGCAGAGGGGAAGACTGTTAAAGAGACCGACAGACCGACAGACCGACAGATCCCCCTCCCGCACCTTAACATCAGTCGGGCACAGATCAAACGCCATCATTTTCATAATTTCTTTTCATATTTTTTTTTCCTCCTTTGGGGAGATAATTTGATCTCTCTCTCTCTCTCTCTCTCTCTCTCTCTCTCTCTCTCTCTCTCTCTCTCTCTCTCACACACATACATACACCTCTTCCCTCACACCTCACCTCTCCCTCACACCTCACGCTCCCCCACACCTCACCTCCCCCACACCTCTTCCCTCACACCTCACCCTCCCCTCTTCCCTCACACCTCACCCTCCCCTCACCTCTTCCCTCACCCCTCACACCTCACCTCTCCCTCACACCTCACCTCCCCCTCACACCTCACCTCTCCCTCACACCTCACCCTTCCCTCACCCCTCACACCTCACTTCTCCCTCACCTCTCCCCTCACCTCTTCCCTCACACCTCACCTCTCCCTCACACCTCACCTCCCCCTCACACCTCACCTCTCCCTCACCCCTCACCTCTCCCTCACACCTCACCCTTCCCTCACCCCTCACACCTCACCTCTCCCTCACACCTCACCTCTCCCTCACACCTCACCTCTCCCTCACACCTCACCTCTCCCTCACACCTCACCTCTCCCTCACCCCTCACACCTCACTTCCCTCACCCCTCACCTCTCCCTCACACCTCACCCTTCCCTCACACCTCACCTCTCCCTCACCCTTCCCTCACCTCTCCCTCACACCTCACCTCTCCCTCACACCTCCCCTCACCCCTCACCCCTCACCTCTCCCTCACACCTCACCTCTTCCCTCACACCTCACCTCTCCCTCACACCTCACCTCTCCCTCACCCCTCACCTCTCCCTCACACCTCACCTCTCCCTCACACCTCACCTCTTCCCTCACACCTCACCTCTCCCTCACACCTCACCTCTCCCTCACACCTCACCTCTCCTCACCCTTCCCTCACACCTCACCTCTCCCTCACACCTCACCTCTCCCTCACACCTCACCTCTCCCTCACACCTCACCTCTCCCTCACACCTCACCTCTCCCTCACCCCTCACCTCTCCCTCACACCTCACCTCTCCCTCACCCTCACCTCTCCCTCACACCTCACCTCTCCCTCACACCTCACCTCTCCCTCACACCTCACCTCACCTCTCCCTCACCCCTCACCTCTTCCCTCACACCTCACCTCTCCCTCACCCTTCCCTCACACCTCACCTCTCCCTCACCCCTCACCTCTCCCTCACACCTCACCTCTCCCTCACCCCTCACCTCACCCCTCACCCCTCACCTCTTCCCTCACACCTCACCTCTTCCCTCACACCTCACCTCTCCCTCACACCTCACCTCTCTCCCTCACCCCTCACCTCTTCCCTCACACCTCACCTCTCCTTCACCCTTCCCTCACCCCTCACCTCTCCCTCACCCCTCACCTCTCCCTCACACCTCACCTCTCCCTCACCCTCACCTCTCCCTCACACCTCACCTCTTCCCTCACACCTCACCTCTCCCTCACACCTCACCTCTCCCTCACACCTCACCTCTTCCCTCACACCTCACCTCTCCCTCACACCTCACCTCTCCTCACCCTTCCCTCACCCCTCACCCCTCACCTCACCCTCACCTCTCCCTCACACCTCACCTCTCCTTCACCCTTCCCTCACCCCTCACCCCTCACCTCTCCCTCACCTCTTCCCTCACACCTCACCTCTCCCTCACCCTCACCTCTTCCCTCACCCCTCACCTCTCCCTCACCCCTCACCCTTCCCTCACACCTCACCTCTCCCTCACCCCTCACCCTTCCCTCACCCCTCACCTCTCCCTCACCTCTCCCTCACCCCTCACCTCTCCCTCACACCTCACCTCTCCCTCACCCCTCACCCTTCCCTCACACCTCACCTCTATTGTTCTCTACTTTTGTTTATTTATGTCTCTTGTTTTGTTATTGTTTCTATGTATGTCTGTCTTTGCCTTTGTCTGTCAGTCTCTCTGTCTGTGTTTATCTGTCTTTCTGTCTGTCTGTTTCTTCGTGTGTCTCTGTGTTTGCCTGTTTCTTTGTCTGTCAGTTAGTGATTTTGTTTCTCTGTCTATTCCTTTGTATGTCTGTATCTCCTTGTTTGTGTCTTTATCTGTCTGTTTGTCTGTCTATGCCTTTATCTGTCTCTTTGTCTGTCTATGGCTTTATCTGTCTGTTAATGCCTTTGTCTGTCTCTCTGTCTATGCTTTTATCTGTCTGTCTGTCTATGTCTTTATCTGTCTGTCTGTCTGTCTGTTAATCTGTCTGTCTGTCAGTCTGTCTGTTAATCTGTCTGTGTGCTTGTTTGTTTCTTTGTCTGTATGGTAGATTGAGTGTTGTTGTTGTTGTTGTTCTTCTCTTTCTTTCTTTCTTAATGTCATTTACATAAGAATTACGATGAGAGAGAGAGAGAGAGAGAGAGAGAGAGAGAGAGAGAGAGAGAGAGAGAGAGAGAGAGAGAGAGGGGGAGGGAGAAGAAAGAGGTGAGGGAGAGGTGTTTGGTGAGAGTGAGACACACACAAGGTTCCTCATAATCAATAAGGAGGTAATTAGACCCAGAATAATTAATTTTCTCATTAACGGGGTCTTGGAGCACACGGGTTGTTTTATCGGGGGTTTACGGCACACGAGTTCGTATTATCGGGGTTTTGCGGGACTTGAGTTTCTTCTATCGGGGTTTTGCGGCACACGAGTTCGTATTATCGGGGTTTTGCTTAATATGAGTGCGTTTTATCGGGGTTTTGCGGCACACGAGTTCGTTCTATCGGGGTTTTGACAAAGTTATTTCTTCATCAATTATTATTATTATTAACAAGTAATGTTCGCTTCATCCAATCAGTGACAAGGTGTGAATAACATTAACCAATTAGCATAAAGATTAGCTTTTTCTTGACCAATCAGCATTAAGATAAACTTATTCTTGACCAATCAGCGTAAACATCAGTTTAATCTCGACCAATGGGAATAAATGTGTGCATCCTTAACCAATCAGCGTGAAAACATGTACTCTCGACCAATCAACGTAGAAGTACCTCTGTCCTTGACTAATCAGCTTCAATATCCCCGCTCTTTCGACCAATAAGAGTAGAGGTGACAGGTCCTTTTGACCAATTAGAGACAGACAGATACAGAGAGAGAGAGAGAGAGAGAGAGAGAGAGAGAGAGAGAGAGAGAGAGAGAGAGAGTATCTGACACCAGTCCAGGAGCCTCTTACCGACTTTGGGAGAGTGAGGGAGGGAGGGAGGGAGGGAGGGGGAGGGAGGGAGGGGGAGGTAGGGAGGAAGGAGGGAGGTAGGGAGGGAGAGTGGGGAAGGTAGGGAGGAAGGAGGGAGGTAGGGAGAGAGGGAGAGTATCAATACCCTGGACACGTTCAATTCTATTTTGGCTCTAAGTGAAACTGAACACGTAGGAGAGTGAGTGAGAGTGTGGGAGAGTGAGGGGGAGTGTGGGAGAGTGAGTGAGAGTGTGGGAGAGTGAGGGAGAGTGTGTGAGAGTGTGGGAGAGTGTGGGAGAGTGAGTGAGAGTGTGGGAGAGTGAGGGGGAGTGTGGGAGAGTGTGGGAGAGTGAGTGAGAGTATGGGAGAGTGAGGGAGAGTGAGTGAGAGTGAGTGAGAGTGAGGGGGAGTGTGGGAGAGTGTGGGAGAGTGAGGGAGAGTGAGTGAGAGTATGGGAGAGTGAGGGGGAGTGTGGGAGAGTGAGTGAGAGTGAGGGGGAGTGTGGGAGAGTGTGGGAGAGTGAGGGAGAGTGTGGGAGAGTGAGGGGGAGTGTGGGAGAGTGTGGGAGAGTGTGGGGGAGTGTGGGAGAGTGAGTGAGAGTGAGTGAGAGTGAGGGGGAGTGAGGGAGAATGAGGGAGAGTGTGGGAGAGTGTGGGGGAGTGAGGGAGAGTGTGGGAGAGTGAGTGAGAGTGTGGGAGAGTAAGGGGGAGTGTGGGAGAGTGAGGGGGAGTGTGGGAGAGTGAGGGAGAGTGTGGGAGAGTGAGGGGGAGTGAGGGAGAGTGTGGGAGAATGAGGGAGAGTGTGGGAGAGTGTGGGGGAGTGAGGGAGAGTGTGGGGGAGTGAGGGAGAGTGTGGGAGAGTGAGTGAGAGTGTGTGAGAGTGAGGGGGAGTGATTGAGAGTGAGGGAGAGTGTGGGAGAGTGAGGGAGAGTGTGGGAGAGTGAGGGGGAGTGTGGGAGAGTGTGGGAGAGTGAGTGAGAGTGTGGGAGAGTGAGGGAGAGTGTGGGAGAGTGAGGGGGAGTGTGGGAGAGTGAGGGGGAGTGTGGGAGAGTGTGGGAGAGTGAGGGAGAGTGTGGGAGAGTGAGGGGGAGTGTGGGAGAGTGAGGGGGAGTGTAGGAGAGTGTGGGGGAGTGAGGGAGAGTGAGGGAGAGTGAGGGAGAGTGTGGGAGAGTGTGTGAGAGTGAGGGGGAGTGTGAGAGAGTGGGAGAGTGAATGTGTGTGAAAACCCATTGTATGTCTTAACATTATTTTTAGTCATAATCAACACTACTCCTGCGTCTTCTCAACAGCTGTGAGCGCCATAGTGTTGAGAATTATTTGTTTACGGTAATTATAAACGTCTTTAAAGAATCCATTTATATTATCCATTTTCAGTAACTATAAACGCATTCCAACTCTCTTTTTCCCTCTTTCTCTCCCTCTCTCTCTCTAGGTTTCTCTCTCTAGCTTTCTCTCCCTCTCTCTCTCTCTCTAGCTTTCTCTCCCTTTCTCTCTCTAGCTTTCTCTCCTTCTCTTTCTCTCTCTCTCTTGCTTTCTCTCCCTCTCTCTCTCTCTCGCTTTCTCTCTCTAGCTTTCTCTCCCTCTCTTTCTCTCTCTACCTTTCTCTTCCTCTCTTTCTCTCCCTCTCTTTCTCTCCCTCTCTTTCTCTCCCTCTCTTTCTCTCCTCTCTTTCTCTCCCTCTCTTTCTCTCCTCTCTTTCTCTCCCTCTCTTTCTCTCTCTACCTTTCTCTCCCTCTCTTTCTCTCCCTCTCTTTCTCTCCCTCTCTTTCTCTCTCTACCTTTCTCTTCCTCTCTTTCTCTCCCTCTCTTTCTCTCCCTCTCTTTCTCTCCCTCTCTTTCTCTCCCTCTCTTTCTCTCTCTCTCTTTCTCTCCCTCTCTTTCTCTCTCTAGCTTTCTCTCCCTCTCTTTCTCTCTCTAGCTTTCTCTCTCTCTTTCTCTCCCTCTCTTTCTCTCTCTACCTTTCTCTTCCTCTCTTTCTCTCCCTCTCTTTCTCTCTCTCTCTTTCTCTCCCTCTCTTTCTCTCTCTACCTTTCTCTTCCTCTCTTTCTCTTCCTCTCTTTCTCTCCCTCTCTTTCTCTCTCTCCCTCTCTTTCTCTCTCTCCCTCTCTTTCTCTTCCTCTCTTTCTCTCCCTCTCTTTCTCTCAATTACCGTTTTTATTTTTCGTCCTCTGAGCAGCTGTGAACGCTAGGTGGAAGTGTTGCCACATCTCCACCCATTTAACTCTCCTCTTCAATGACATAGACTCGAGTAACTATGTAAATGGCGGCGGCACATTAAAGACCCTGACTATTAATGCAGAGGAGCGTAGAGATCTAGTTATCAAGATGGCGATGAAAGCTGCTGTTGACTCTCTTATATTAATGGTAACTGGCAACTACCCCTTTCCCTCGAGCTCCAGGGAGTTGCCAGATAGTGATTAATGCTCGAGTTTATGGAGGCAAGGAGGAAGAGAGGAGGGAAGGAGGAGGGAAGAGAGGAGGAAGGGATGGGAAGGAGGAGGGGAGGGAGGAAACGAAGGAAGGAAGAGAGGAGGGAAGGGAAGGGAAGGAGGAGGGGAGGGAGGAAACGAAGGATGGAAGAGAGGAGGGAAGGGATGGGAAGGAGGAGGGGAGGGAGGAAACGAAGGAGGGAAGAGAGGAGGGAAGGGAAGGGAAGGAGGAGGGGAGGGAGGAAACGAAGGATGGAAGAGAGGAGGGAAGGGATGGGGAGGAGGAGGGGAGGGAGGAAACGAAGGAAGGAAGAGAGGAGGGAAGGGAAGGGAAGGAGGAGGGGAGGGAGGAAACGAAGGAAGGAAGAGAGGAGGGAAGGGAAGGGAAGGAGGAGGGGAGGGAGGAAACGAAGGAAGGAAGAGAGGAGGGAAGGGATGGGAGGAAGAGAAGGGGGAGGAAGGAAGTGGAAATAGAGAGGAGGGAGAGGAAGTGAAACGGGAGGAGAGGAAGAGTGAAGGGAAGAGAGGAACGTAGGAAAGGAAGAAGGAATAGAAATAAACAAAAAGATAGTGAGAGAAATAAAAGGAGAAAAGGGAAGAAGAAAAAATGGGAGAGTGAGAAAGGGAAAGAGAGGTGAGTCGGGCAGGTAATAGTGTTAATTAACTCACGATCAGGTGATGTTGATCCTCCTGCCTCCCTCTCTCACTCTATGTCTGTCTGTCTGTCTGGCGACCTGTGGTGTAATGCTCGCCTCTCCTAGGTGGCTCTTGGGCCGGCCGTCCTTGTTTCACGAGGGGCAACCATTATTATGTATATCTATCTATCTATCTATCTATCTATCTATCTATCTGGACTGCATAATGTAGTTATAACAACAAATATAAAATAAATTCTTATCATATATTTTCATCACAAGGTTCCAATAACACATAGAGTAGCCTGTAGTTTCCTTCCGCCTAATATACCCAAGTTAAAAACCATCATCGGCTCTTCAAAAGATCGTCGGATCACCAAGAGATTTTAAGTTTTTGTGTTTTGGTGGGTCACAAGTCCCACTGAATCCTGGCGCGAGTCTGTTTTGTTTATAGAGGATCTTTACACCACTGAGAGTTGTTCTTCTTTAGTTCCTGTGTTTTGGTGGGTCATAAGTCCCACTGAATCCTGGCGCGAGTCTGTTTTGTTTATAGAGGATCTTTACACCACTGAGAGTTGTTCTTCTTTAGTTCCTGTGTTTTGGTGGGTCATAAGTCCCACTGAATCCTGGCGCGAGTCTGTTTTGTTTATAGAGGATCTTTACACCACTGAGAGTTGTTCTTCTTTAGTTCCTGTGTTTTGGTGGGTCATAAGTCCCACTGAATCCTGGCGCGAGTCTGTTTTGTTTATAGAGGATCTTTACACCACTGAGAGTTGTTCTTCTTTAGTTCCTGTGTTTTGGTGGGTCACAAGTCCCACTGAATCCTGGCGCGAGTCTGTTTTGTTTATAGAGGATCTTTACACCACTGAGAGTTGTTCTTCATTCTTGCATAGCCGCTCTAGTGAAGAGAATGATATATTTTAATTAATTTTAAAGAGTTCTTCTCAAGTGTTATTGTTCTTCTTCCAACTATTGCTAATTGTAGGAATTCTAGTAAAGAAAATAACTCACTTTAGGTAATTTTTCAAGATTTGTTCTCTAGTATTAAGGAACAAATTAAAGTACGCATTTAAAGGTGTTATTGAGGAACAGATACAGAACAGATAAAGAACAGATAAACAAATACTAGAAAGTTATATAGATTAATTTTATTCATTATTGAGTGAAAATATCTAATCAAGGTAGAGCCGCAATTAATTTATGACGCCATATTATTCAAAGTGCTCTTCAAAGTGTTCTTGGGGGTGGTGTTAACGTTCTCTCTCTGACGCCATATTGTTCAACGTGTTCTTCTAAGTGTTCTTGGGGGTGGTGTTAATGTTCTCTTTCTGACGCCATATTATTCAAAGTGCTCTTCAAAGTGTTCTTGGGGGTGGTGTTAACGTTCTCTCTCTGACGCCATATTGTTCAACGTGTTCTTCTAAGTGTTCTTGGGGGTGGTGTTAATGTTCTCTTTCTGACGCCATATTGTTCAACGTGTTCTTCTAAGTGTTCTTGGGGGTGGTGTTAATGTTCTCTTTCTGACGCCATATTGTTCAACGTGTTCTTCTAAGTGTTCTTGGCGGTGGTGTTAATGTTCTCTTTCTCTTTCCAGAACCTCAAGAACCAGATCATGACGACCAACCTCTGGGTAGAACAGGTGAGTTCGTAATTATCCAGGTGTTCTATTATCCAAGTGTTCCATTATCCAGGTGTCCAGTTATGCAGGTGTTATGTTATTCAGGTGTTGCGCTATCCAGGTGTTCTGTTATCCAGGTGTTCAGTTATCCAGGTATCCAGTTATCTCGGTGTTCAGTTAACCAGGTGTTTTTATCCAGGTATACAGTTATCTAGGTGTTCAGTTATCCAGGCGATCAGTTATCCAGGTGTTCATTTATCTAGGTGTTCAGTTATGCAGGTGTTATGTTATTCAGGTGTTGTGCTATCCAGGTGTTCAGTTATCCACGTGTTCAGTTATCCACGTGTTCAGTTATCCAGGTGTTCAGTTATGCAGGTGTTCTGTTATTCAGGTGATCAGTTATCCAGGTGTTCAGTTATCTAGGTGTTCAGTTATCCAGGTGTTCAGTTATCCAGGTGTTCAGTTACCCAGGTGTTCAGTTATCCAGGTGTTCAGTTATCCAGGTGTTCAGTTATCCAGGTGTTCAGTTATCCACGTGTTCAGTTATCCAGGCGATCAGTTATCCAGGTGTTCAGTTATGCAGGTGTTCTGTTATTCAGGCGATTAGTCATCCAAGTGTTCATTTATCTAGGTGTTCAGTTATCCAGGTGTTCAGTTATGCAGGTGTTCTGTTATTCAGGTGATCAGTTATCCAGGTGTTCAGTTATCTAGGTGTTCAGTTATCCAGGTGTTCAGTTATCCAGGTGTTCAGTTATCCAGGTATACAGCTATCTAGGTGTTCAGTTATCCAGGTGTTCAGTTATCCAGGTGTTCAGTTATCTAGGTGTTCAGTTATCCAGGTGTTCAGTTATCCAGGTGCTCAGTTATCCAGGTGTTCAGTTATCCAGGTATACAGCTATCTAGGTGTTCAGTTATCCAGGTGTTCAGTTATCCAGGTGTTCAGTTATCCAGGTGTTCAGTTATCCAGGTGTTCAGTTATCCAGGTGTTCAGTTATCCCGGTGCTCAGTTATCCAGGTGTTCAGTTATCCCGGTGTTCAGTTATCCAGGTGTTCAGTTATCCCGGTGTTCAGTTATCCCGGTGTTCAGTTATCCAGGTGTTCAGTTATCCCGGTGTTCAGTTATCCAGGTATTCAGTTATCCCGGTGTTCAGTTATCCAGGTGTTCAGTTATCCCGGTGTTCAGTTATCCAGGTGTTCAGTTATCCCGGTGTTCAGTTATCCATGTGTTTGTCTGTGTTCATGTGTGTGGTGTATGTGTTTTTGTGTCTGCTTGTGTTTGTGCGTTTGTGTTTGTTTTCAATCTGTGTATGTATACGAGTACGTGCTGGAGTGTCTGTGTACTGTATGTATATATGTGTCTGTATCTGTGTTTGTACATATTTTTTGTGTACGTATGTAAGGTTTTGTGTATTTACATATGCATGTGTATCTGTTTATGTATGTATGTATGTGTGTGTATGTGTGTGTGTATAGCTGACGACTCCCTCAAACACACACACACACACACACACACGTACATCAGTCCGCCCTCAGTGAGACAAGACGTGTCCTGTAGGCGCTCCTGATTGGCTGTCAGGCCGAGTCTCTTTGGCTTCCCCCTTCCCCCGCTGCTCTATCCCGACTCCCGACACCCTACCTAGCTCACTACACTGTGATCTATCAGCAACACATTCAAGTGATCAGTGCAATAATTGGTTACCATACAGTGATCCGATAGTTTATAATAAGTAGACACAAAAACAAGTTTGATTCACAGCGGTGTAATACCAGACCGTGTGCACTTTGTCGGTCACCTTCAAAGTGCCGGAGACAAGGACTCGCGGTGTTTACGACTAGACAAATGTTAGCAGATGTCAGTGGCCCTCAAAGTGCCGCCATTGAGTTTATGGCCACCACGGACAAACACTTCCACAACAACAGGTATCAACAGATGTCCACCACTGACTTACTCCAGACACGCCCTGTACAATTTAAAGCATGAATTGAATTGTAACAGTTTATTTAGCCAGAAAAATACAGATACAGAGTGGGTAATAATAACAATATTAACATGGCTGAGCCAGTAGAGAACCTGAGCTCTCCTTAAGGCACCTGATATATACTATACATTTATCTCAAGGAAGTATTATGTAACATTTAGTATGAATTTCCTGATGGCAGTGTTATTGCACGACTGAAATCACTGAACATATTCCATGCTCGCAGCCATAGACGAGGATGTCATACGCGGAAGCTCGTCAAGAGTATCACCTCCCCTAGAAAACCAGAGAAACCTACTCCTGACAGGCCGTACCAACGCACTGAAGTTCCATGAATATGGTACGATCGCCCCTCCCTACTGCTCTCCAACGTCACTTCCTTAGCTAATAAATTTGACGAACTGGCAACGACAGTCCGATCGGTCTCTGCAAATTGTTCCTGAAATGTGCCACATTGAAGGATATCAACTATTTCTTCACCTTCGTTCACATGGGCGTGGAGGGGGCGTTGCTTTCTTCTGTCAAGATGAACTACGCCCGTCACGCCCGGATGTTTTAGTCCCAGCTGATGTGGAAGCATTATGGGTACGTGTTGTGCCTCGTGCCCACCCTCGTCATACTGCTTCTAACGTATACTGTGTGGCATACCATCCGCCCACCCACCAGAGACACTCTTATCAGTCATCTCATTACCACCTCAGAGTTAGGTACCCATGTGCCAGGCTATTATTATGTGAGGATTATAACGAAATTGACACCACTGATATCCAGGACCAGTTCTACTATCACAAGCTGTGAACTTCCCCACATACAGTCAAAATACCCTTGACCTTATCTTAACTGACTTAGCGGACCAGTACCAACCACCTCAACCAATGACTCCTATCCGGTGTAGTGCACACCTATTAATGTTCTGGTCTCCAGCTCCCTCTACCAGCCAAGTGCAGACACCCTACATCAAGACCTACAGGCTGATTACTGACTCTTCATTGCGTCTCTTCGGGCAGTGGATAGTTCACCATCCCTGGACTGAAATACTTAGTGTGGATGACGTGGACACCAAATGGATAAATTACACCAACACCACCACGGAAGCTCACCACCACTTCTTCCCCGAGAAGTCCGTCAGATCACACCCAGCTGACTCTGTGGACTAAACAATAAGACACACCCCCTTCTCCTTCCTTGGCCATCTCACTAATGGTGACGCAGCTGAGCAATCAAACAACCGTTTCGCAACTGTGTGCCAGATGCTCCCCCGGCTTGACACAACCAGTCTCCCTGCTTACCTACTATCACCCTTTCCCACTGACTTAGTGGAAGACTTTGACGTAGCAAAACGTTTGGACAAACTGAAGCTAAAGCGCTCTACCACCACCACCATTTACTTACCAACGAAACAATACAAGGAGTTCTCCCCGGAACTAGCTAAACCCTCTGCTCCACCATCAATGCTTCCCTCAGTCAAGCCAGATGCCCAGCTGACTGGAGGACCTCATATGTGTCACCAGTGCCCAAGTTAACCAGCCCACAATCCTTAAATCTGCTACGACCCATTGCCATCACCCCAATACCCAGCTTGATCTGTGAATGTTTCATGTTTGGCTGGGCTTATGCTGATATTGCAGACGCCATAGATCCTCAGAAATTTGGCAATACCAAAACTTCCTCCACCACTCACAGTCTTGTTAGCTTTCTCGACTACACATACTGTACCGCCATCTGGAAAAACAAAAGACGTCTGTGGCTGTCGCCTTCATTGACTTCACCAAAGCAATTGACCTAGTCGACAACAATTTAATCATCAACAAAGCTATTGACCTCGGATTTTGAAGAATTCTTATACCATGTCTTTCAGACTTCCTTAGTGACTGACGCCAAGCCTTACATTTCCGAGGGGCTGTCTCCACTTTTCACTCATTTACCTGTGGCGTCCCCCAAGGCACCAAGATGGGACTGCTCTGCTTCCTTATGCTTATCAATGGTGCCCTAAGAGAAACCTCTGCTCGCTGGAAATATGTCAACGACTCCACCATTGGGATCAGTGTCAACAGCTCGGCTCCCGACTACACTGCCCTCCAGGATTTATTGAACAGTCTCCAAGATTGGGCCACCAACAACCATGTCACCATCAACCATACTAAGACCATGGTTATGCACATCAATCTCTCCTCCGACCTTGTCCCACCTCCCTTCATTACTTTGGGCCCCAATACACTAAATTGGAAAACACGCGTCATTACAGTTGTCAAAGCCTACAGTATTCGTCTCCACCTCCTCCGCCGACTCAAGTTCCTCGGAGT
>CAUDMG010003594.1:1067500-1077500 GCA_958450375.1 Homarus gammarus | reverse complement strand
TGTAACTTGCTTATCCTAGTGTTTATGTTTGCTTATTTGTAATGCTATTGTCGTGTTTTTTGTTTGTAATTGTGTTTGTTTTATCGTAATACATTCGTTTGTTTGTTTGTTAACGTAAGTAGTGTAGTTATTATAGTGTGTGCGTGTGTGTGTGTGTGTGTGTGTGTGTGTGTGTGTGTGTGTGTTGTACAGTAGGCTATGCCAGATATAGAATAACTAACGCTTATTGTTTTCCCTCCCTCTCCCTCACCCCTCTCCCTCACCCCTCTCCCTCACCTCACCACCCCCTCCTCCCTCACCTCACCACCCCCTCCTCCCTCACCTCACCACCCCCTCCTCCCTCACCTCACCACCCCCTCCTCCCTCACCTCACCACCCCTTCCTCCACACTCTCCCTCCACCCCTTGTAGTGCGGACGGTAACTTCGAGGTGACGCTCTCCACCAAGGCGACGCTCCACATGAACGGCTTGGTGGAGTGGAAGCCCCCGGCCATCTACAAGTCGTCGTGCGAGATAGATGTGGAGTATTTCCCCTTCGACGAACAGACCTGTGTCATGAAATTTGGCTCCTGGACTTACGACGGCTTCCAGGTGGGTGTAGGATGGGTGTAAGGAGGTATGGATGGGTGGAGGATGGTATGGGTGGGTGTAGGATGGTATGGGTTGGGTCTAGGATGGTATGGGGTGGGTGTAGGATGGTATGGGGTGGGTGTAGGATGATATGGGAGGGTGTAGGGTGGTATGGGTTGGGTGTAGGGTGGTATGGGTGGGTGTAGGATGGGTGTAGAATGGGTGTAAGGAGGTATGGGTGGGTGTAGGATGGCATGGGTTGGTGTAGGGAGATGTGGGTTGGGTGTAAGTGGGTTTAGAGAGGTGTGGGTTGTTTTAGGAATGTGTAGGATGGGTGTAGGTGGATGTAGAAGGTGTGGGTGGGCTTAGGGATGTGTAGGGTGGATTTAAGAAGGATTGACTGGGTGTAGGTTGGTTTTTGGGAGGTGTAGGGTGGGTATAGGGAGGTGTGGGTGGGTGTAAGGTGGTGTGGGTGGGTGTAGGGTGGTGTAGAGAGGTGTAGGTGGGTGTAGGGTGGGTTTAGGAATGTGTAGGATGGGTGTAGGGAGGTGTGGGTGAATTTATGGTGGTGTAGAGAGGTGTGGGTGGGTGTAGGGTGGTGTAGAGAAGTGTGGGTGGGTGTAGGGTGGTGTAGAGAGGTGTAGGTGGGTGTAGGGTGGTGTAGAGAGGTGTGGGTGGGTGTAGGGTAGTGTAGAAAGGTGTAGGTGGGTGTAGGGTGGTGTAGAGAGGTGTAGGTGGGTGTAGGGTGGTGTAGAGAGGTGTGGGTGGGTGTAGGGTGGTGTAGAGAGGTGTAGGTGGGTGTAGGGTGGTGTAGAGAGGTGTAGGTGGGTGTAGGGTGGTGTAGAGAGGTGTAGGTGGGTGTAGGGTGGTGTAGAGAGGTGTGGGTGGGTGTAGGGTGGTGTAGAGAGGTGTGGGTGGGTGTAGGGTAGTGTAGAGAGGTGTAGGTGGGTGTAGGGTGGTGTAGAGAGGTGTGGGTGGGTGTAGGGTGGTGTAGAGAGGTGTAGGTGGGTGTAGGGTGGTGTAGAGAGGTGTAGGTGGGTGTAGGGTGGTGTAGAGAGGTGTAGGTGGGTGTGGGGTGGTGTAAGATGGTGTAGGAAGGTGTAGGGTGGTGTAAGATGGTGTAGGAAGGTGTACATACAGGTAAGTGTAGTGTGATGTGGATGGGTATACTGTCGGTAGGATGTGCGTGTGTGTATGTGTGTATTCTTATGTTTCATTCCATTTTCTTTTATTGTTTCCATTCCGTTTTCTGTGAACCAGTGGAGGGGGAGACTACGATATCTCGATCATGACGTCCACAGAGGTGCGTCATGATGGCCGCGTCTGGTGGGTACCTCCCTCTATATTCACCTCCTCCTGCGTTATGGACCTCGAGTACTTCCCCTTCGACCTACAGACGTGTACACTCAAGTTTGGCTCCTGGACCTACGACGGATTCCAGGCAGGAGTCATATGGGGGTCTTTGTGGGGGTCGTAGGATGTTTCTGTAGGAGTTGTAGTGTGGTTAAGGGGTTGTAGTGTGGTTAAGGGGTTGTAGTGTACTTAAGGGGTTGTAGTGGTCGTTGTGAGAGGTCGTAGGATGTTTCAGTAGACGTTGTAGTGTGGTTAAGGGGTTGTAGTGGTCGTTGTGGGGGTCGTAGGATGTTTCTGTATGAGTTGTAGTGTGGTTAAGGGGTTGTAGTGGTCGTTGTGAGAGGTCGTAGGGGAGCTTTATAGTATTGTAGTGTTCCGTATAAGGTCTTAATGGTCTTTGTGGTCGTAAGATAATTGTTTAATACTTGTAGTTGGCGCGTAAAGGGTCGTATGAAGTCGTAAGCTACATGTGAAAGAATCGTAGGGTCGTATATATGGTTAAGGAGCTGTACTGGTTGGCTAGTGGTCGTTGGAGACCCTTGTAGAAGTCGTAGTGGTCGTTATAAACCCTTGTAAAAGTCGTAGTGGTCGTTGGAGACCCTTGTAGTGGTCGTTTTGTGCTCCTATACCTACAGTATCTCTCATAGTAATGTAAGAATCGTCTAGAAATTCCAGCAGGGGTCGTAGTAGTAGTTAGGTGGGGACGTAATAGACCTCTCTAGAATGTACAGCAGTTGTCTGAGGCCGTACAATGCTTAATGACCTCGTAATGGTCGTTCGTACTCGTAGGATATCTTATGAGTTGCAACAATGAAGTCAGAGATTATTTACAACGACCCAAACACTAAATGCAACAGGTGTGTGTGTGTGTGTGTGTGTGTGTGTGTGTGTGTGTGACTCATAACAGCGTCATTGACTCAACAAAATGTCATACTATACCATTAACTCAATAAGTGTGAAGTTACCTCTCCCTTAAACACACACACACACACACACACACACACTCACACACCACCACCTTAATGAGTGTGTCATAAGTATGTCATTGACTTCAACACACACACCATTGTTTACAACCTCGCCTCCTGGGCATGTTAATTACCGCCTTGGCAACTCTCCTCTGACAGGTGACGGCCGGGGTGCTATCCTGGCTCTCCATATAGGCATTCTGCGACGTGACAAAATGACATGACAGGCCGCTTTTACTGTCATAAATAGCCTCTGCCACGTAGCTATTAACACTAACTAGACATTTGCTATTAAATAACTCACAGATAGAAGGTATAACAGCTCTCTCTCTCTCTCTCTCTCTCTCTCTCTCTCTCTCGCTCTCTCTCTCTCTCTCAAAAAGTTACTACATTCGGTTTACTTAGGTTAGGTTAGGTCAGGTTAGGTTCGGCTAGGTCAGGTCAGGTTAGGTTAGGTGAGCCGGTCGTTCAGTCAAGGTGTTGTGAAGAAGTTTAATTGACGGACTCACCTGAGACGATACCTGAGTCAAGTGTCTCTCTCTCTCTCTCTCTCTCTCTCTCTCTCTCTCTCGTAAATCACTCCCAATTCAGCCTTTAACAGTTGCCAGTTCAGGAATTTTTCTCAGTTTTCAGTTGGTTGTCAACACTGGGAGAAGGAGAGTTACCAACGCTGCCTTTTTTTGTAATTAATTTCAACTGGATTCTGAGAAATATCCTCTCTCTCTCTCTCTCTCTCTCTCTCTCTCTCTCTCTCTATTGTATATGTGAGAAAGACAAAGAAAGAGAATATGCTAACAAGTAGAAAAAGAATGAGAGAGAGAGAGAGAGAGAGAGAGAGAGAGAGAGAGAGAGAGAGAGGCCGTGTAATGAACTAGGTGGAGGAGAAACAGAGGAGGAAGTGTCGCCTCACACTCTCCCTTATTAACTCTCTCTCTATGTCTATCTTTATCTCTCCCTCTCTCTTCCCTTATTTATCTTTTATTTCCTTTTTATCTCTTTCTCTCTCCCCTTTTTTTTATTCAGTCTCTCTCTCTCTCTGTCTCTCTTTTCTTTCTTTTTTTCTCTCTTTCTCCCTTTGCTGTTCAATCTCAGTTTCTCTCTTTTCTTTATTTATCTTCCTTTTTTGTCCACCCCTCTCTCTCTCTCTCTCTCTCTCTCTCTATTTAAATCGTTGTTCTATCTAGACTAATTACCATACAGTACATAGTTAAGGACATTGGATTAATTAAACCTACTATATTGTCTTAGTAACCAACAACCAATCACGTTCCAAGGCTTATCTTGTCTTAGCAACCAACAACCAATCACGTTCTGAGGCTTATATTGTCTTAGTAACCAACAACCAATCACGTTCTGAGGCTTATATTGTCTTAGCAACCAACAACCAATCACGTTCTGAGGCTTATATTGTCTTAGTAACCAACAACCAATCACGTTCTGAGGCTTATATTGTCTTAGTAACCAACAACCAATCACGTTCTGAGGCTTATATTGTCTTAGCAACCAACAACCAATCACGTTCTGAGGCTTATATTGTCTTAGCAACCAACAACCAATCACGTTCTGAGGCTTATATTGTCTTAGTAACCAACAACCAATCACGATGATTTAACCCTTTGATGACGATGATTTAACCCTTTGATGACGATGATTTAACCCTTGGATGACGATGATTTAACCCTTGGATGACGATGATTTAACCCTTGGATGACGATGATTTAACCCTTGGATGACGATGATTTAACCCTTGGATGACGATGATTTAACCCTTGGATGACGATGATTTAACCCTTGGATGACGATGATTTAACCCTTTGATGACGATGATTTAACCCTTTGATGACGATGATTTAACCCTTTGATGACGATGATTTAACCCTTTGATGACGATGATTTAACCCTTTGATGACGATGATTTAACCCTTTGATGACGATGATTTAACCCTTTGATGACGATGATTTAACCCTTTGATGACGATGATTTAACCCTTTGATGACGATGATTTAACCCTCCAGGACTCAAAGGGTTAAACCATTTTCCATTTTCTTTGTTCATATTCCATGTATTTAATTGGTTATATCTATACATATCCCATTCTTTTTGATGCCAATTTATTTTCCTTGGTACTTTCTTCATTTTCCTTGGTACTGTCTCCATTTTCCTTGGCACTTTCTTCATTTTCCTTGGTACTTTCTTCATTTTCCTTGGTACTGTCTCCATTTTCCTTGGCACTTTCTTCATTTTCCTTGGCACTTTCTTCATTTTCCTTGGTACTTTCTTCATTTTCCTTGGTACTTTCTTCATTTTCCTTGGTACTTTCTCCATTCTCTGTAATATTAACCCATTTTCTATGATGGTTTAGGTGGACCTGCGCCACCTGGACGAGAAGGAAGGAACTAACGTGGTGGAACTGGGGGTCGACCTGTCTGAGTTCTACATGTCGGTGGAGTGGGACATTCTGGAGGTGCCGGCGGTCAGGTCAGTGTCCATTTATCCCCTAATTACGTTTCCTGTCGTGTCCAGTGTCCATTTTTCAACTCAGTGTTAAGATTATCCCGTGTTCGATTTTCTTTCCGGGTCCGATTTTCTTTCCATGTCCGATTTTCTTTCCGGGTCCGATTTTCTTTCCATGTCCGATTTTCTTTCCTTGTCCGATTTTCATTCCGGGTCCGATTTTCTTTCCAACTATGTCTAATTTTCACCTTATCTTTCCCCAATTAATATTTCCAGGTTAATGGGAGAAAAGAGAGAGAGAGAGAGAGAGAGAGAGAGAGAGAGAGAGAGAGAGAGAGAGAGGTCAGGGGGGGGGAGGGGCAGTAAGGGTAGATGTTTATATTAATATCCCACGTGGACAAGGGCTGTGGGGTGTGTCGGCCAGATCTCTACATCAAGGACGTGGGTTCGAGCCCTTCCCTCCCTCCCTCTACACCTCCAAGGCAAGTGTGAGAATATTCTGGTCAAGGTGACGCTCGAGTCTTACCCGCCATGTTGAGGACGATGTGAAGGAATAGCATAGACGTGTGTTGACTCTCTCTCTCTCTCTCTCTCTCTCTCTCTCTCTATCGTCTAACTTTAATATCTATCTATCTATCTATCTGTCTGTCTGTCTGTCTGTCTATGTATGTATGTATGTATGTATGTATGTATCTGTCTGTCTGTCTTAAGACGTCAGCGCCCCCTCCGTTCTCTGTCACTGAGTTATTGGGGGTAACTTTAGTAAATGTATTCTGACATTATTTTCTGTCGGACCCTCCAACCGATCCTCGCCTTCCAGTCATCACTCAGCTCACTTCCTCGCCCCGTCCTCCCCACAGCACTACACACCATCGATATGTTCGCGTTGTCGAAGACTATTGAGCGCAAGAGAACGTTCGTCTGGCAGTAGCTTCCGCCAGTCTTTCGTGGGGAAGGGAAAGGAAGGGAGGGATTGGGGGTGGGGGGGGGGGGATGAAGGCCTGGTGATGTCTTATAAAACGGGCGTTCTTAAAATTGAATTATATTAGTGAGTTGGTGGAGGTGTCAAGTTAGTTACACCTTCACAGCTGGGTGCCCCGGGGGTGCCCTGAGATCGAACCACCGACCAATATGATCGGAGGTGAACGCTGCATCCAGTTGGCCATCACACTCTTTTAACATAGTATGACACAAATATGACTTAAGAATGATGCAAGTATGACACTACAGAACGTCTAAGTGAAACAAATTACGCTTCAGTATTCTCAGTCGACCACTACAACACTACAGAACTCTTGAGGGAGCTGCACTGTGCGTCACTTCAGAACTCTCACATGTCACTTCAGAACTCCCGCACGTCACTTCAGAACTCCCGCACGTCACTTCAGAACTTCCGGACAATCTTTTAGTATACTGAGAGCTACAGTTTATTGGAACGCCCATATAGCATCATAGAACCCTAAGACGAGACCTATTGTACTTAACAGCTTATAAATGACACTTACGAACGCTCCTAGACTACTTAAGAACACCAATGTCTCACTTTAGAACGCGGAGACAACACCAACGACATTTTAAAATGCACACACGAGGCCTTCCTTACTTTAGAACTTATAAACGACATTTAAGAACGCCCCAGACGAGGTCAAGGACACTTTTTAGAACGCTGGTGGTAGTGTTAAGTGTGGCCGAGATACTTTTTACGACTTGTTTACCGGCTGAGGTGTTGTTAAGTGTCGACCAAGGAACTTTAACTTAACACTCTGAGGTGAGGGAGGCGGAGGAGGGAGTGTGGTACCCCTGAATAATTCACGCCAGGGATCCCGGTGCCCTTGAATATGTTAATATCACCAGTGGAGCTGCAGGGAGACGGGTGCCCTGGAATATGTCGTCATGAGAGGTTAGACATCACTGATTTTTCTCTTTGTGGGCGAAAGATAGCATTGAATAATATTGTCACGAGAGATCTCAGGTACCTTTGAATCATTCACGTCAGGGAGCCCAGTGCCACTGAATAATGATACGATCAGTGGAGCTGTAGGGAGACCAGTGCCATGGAATATGTTGTCACGAGGGGTCGGGTACCACTGAATTCCTCGATATGACGTTCTAGGGGGAGCCAGATTCTACTGAATTACTTAAGGAGACAAGTGCCATGGAGTATGTCGTCACGAGGGGCTGGATACCACTGAACTGGCAGAGGTGATGCTCAAGAGAGGGGCTGGATACCTCTGAATTGACTGCGGTAACGGGAAGTATGTTGTCAAGAGAGGCCAAGTGCCACTGAATTGCGTAAAAGACGACGGCCATGATAACATCATCATAAGAGGGCAGGCTGGGGTTCAAGATGCTGGAGGTCAGGTGCCACTGAAACTCTTGGCAGTGATGGATGCCATTAAAAATCTTTTGTTGTCTTTGTTTATTGAATGTTTCATTTTGTTTTTGCTATAATGTTTTGTGTTTGGTTACGAACACTTCGCCACTTTCACTTTGGCGCGTCTTGACCTCTCCTGACCCTCCCCTAACAATCTGACCTCTCTTGATCTTCCTCTTACGCCCTGACCTCTCCTGACCATCCCCCCTGACCTCTCCTCCTCACATCCCGTCCACCTCGCCACGCTAACATCAACGCCAACATTGTGTACTGTTAATCCGTTTCCCTATTAAATGTTCTAATCTTCCTCTCTCTCTCGCTCATTCTTAACTTTTCTTCTCTTCTCTCATCTCTTATTACCTACTCCCTCTACCCGTCTCGTCTCTTCTCCCCCCCCCCCACCCCCAGGAACGATACTCCATCAACGGTACGATAAATCTTCCCTAATGACCACAACTCAACATATCGTACTGTTAAACTCTCTTCCTAATAATATGTTGTACCACATCTCTCTCTCTCTCTCTCTCTCTCTCTCTCTCTCTCTCCAAACGACGCTCCCTATCACAGCAACATCAGCAAAGAGAGAGAGAGAGAGGAGGTTCTTGACTCAAGTGGACGACTTGCACCAATCTACGATCTCTGCCATTACTGCCTGCCAGACAACCTCCCCCCCCCTCTCTCTCTCTCTCATACACATAGTAGGCAGGAGATAGGTATTTCACCATTTAATATTTCAGTTGTGGCGAGAATAGGGAAGTTTGTGAGGTGTTGTTGGAGGCATACACACACACACACACACACACACACACACACACACACACACACACACACACAGTCCAAAAGCCTTGTACCATCGAGGAGTCTTGCCTGAGCCTGTAACAGCGTGACACCTCAGACGGTTATGACGGTGTTACTGGACTGTACACCTGTAAATATATGTCACATAACACACCCGAGTCCTAAGGCTGCTGGAACGAGTCTCTGAACGGCTGGAACGAGTCTAAACCGCTAGAACGAGTCTCTGAACTGTTGGAACGAGTCTCTGAACTGCTGGAAGGAATCTCTGAACTGCTGGGACGAGTCTGAACTGCTGGAACGAGTCGGAACTGCTGGAACGAGTGTCTGAACTGTTGGAACGAATCTGAACGAGTCTCTGAACTGCTGGAACGAGTCTTTGAAATATTAATACGTTTTCAGTTGTTAGTTTGCCCGAGTAAATAGACCATTTAAATTTAATAGAGCCTTAGTACATAATAGTTTGACGTATAAGTCGGTCCAAAATACTGTATAGTTCCCCTTTAAAGGTACTCGTCTCCGTTTTCTTTGAATGCATAAACTACATCATTGCCTTTCTTTTACTAAATATCTCCCGTTAGTTGTCTCTAGTAAGCAAGACAAGCGTTACAACCTGTCATTATTCCTTATAAATACTTCCTTCAAACCCAGACTTAAAATATATTATAGTTACCCCTTAAAGTAAATATATAGGCCTATATAGATTCCGTTTTCAATGATGTTGTTAGTGTTATGGCACATAGAGAGACCTACCACTTCTCTCCACCTTACTCAGTGTCATTTTTCACAGCCCCCCTCACCCATCCACCTCCCTCCCCTCCAGTTGCAAATTGTTTAATTGCAACCAACCAACTAGTTCGATCGTGGTAGAGGGAGTGGGCTGGAGGAGGGAATAATGGGGACAGGTAACATCAGTGGCGGTGATATTGAGGTGCGGGCCATCACACCTAAGATAGGAAACGTGGATAATTGAAGAGACATGTGAAGAAAAAAATATGTGTCTCCCTGTTGAGTTGTTCGGGTTAATTACGGTGTGTGTGTGTGTGTGACGTTGCTACACACACACACACACACACACACACACACAGTCCTCCTGATATGACTCCCACTGATAGATAAATAGATGAATCAATAGTTAGATAGATAAGTAGTATTTTCCCCTAAATATAAACGTTATTTTCCCTTACTATTAACATTATTTCCCTAACTATTTAAATTTTCCCTGACTATAAACATTATTTTCCCAAGAACCACTGAGACTTTTTTCCGGTCTAGCTCAGTTTTCCGGGGCTTTTCGCATTTTTTCCCTCACTGACTTTCTTTCTAAATTTCCTCGTCTTGTGTTTGTTTATTTGTTTGTTTTGCTTGTTTACTCGTGTTTGTTGTATTATTATTATTATCATCATCATTTCCCCTCACCCTCACCTTCCCCTCTCCCCCACCCTCCCTCTCCCCCACCCTCCCTCTCCCCCAACCTCCCTCTCC
>CAUDMG010003594.1:972500-1062500 GCA_958450375.1 Homarus gammarus | reverse complement strand
TATATGTGTGACGGTATAACTATGTGTTACAGTATATGTGTGACGGTATAACTATGTGTTACAGTATATGTGTGACGGTATAACTATGTGTTACAGTATATGTGTGACGGTATAACTATGTGTTACAGTATATGTGTGACGGTATAACGATGTGTTACAGTATATGTGTGACGGTATACCTATGTGTTACAGTATATGTGTGACGGTATACCTATGTGTTACAGTATATGTGTGACGGTATACCTATGTGTTACAGTATATGTGTGACGGTATACCTATGTGTTACAGTATATTTGTGACGGTATAACTATGTGTTACAGTATATGTGTGACGGTATAACTATGTGTTACAGTATATTTGTGACGGTATAACTATGTGTTACAGTATATGTGTGACGGTATTGGTGCTCAACGTACACTTCCGGTCGCCCCAGACGCACAAGATGGCGCCATGGGTCAAAAGAGTCTTCATACACATTTTACCTCGGCTGCTGATCATGAAAAGACCTCAGTACCAGCTGAATAAACACAGGTAGGTGTGTGGCAGGGGTAGGTGTGTGGCAGGGGTAGGTGTGTGGCAGGGGTAGGTGTGTGGCAGGGGTAGGTGTGTGGCAGGGGTAGGTGTGTGGCAGGGGTAGGTGTGTGGCAGGGGTAGATGTGTGGCAGGGGTAGGTGTGTGGCAGGGGTAGGTGTGTGGCAGGGGTAGGTGTGTGGCAGGGGTAGGTGTGTGGCAGGGGTAGGTGTGTGGCAGGGGTAGGTGTGTGGCAGGGGTAGATGTGTGGCAGGGGTAGGTGTGTGGCAGGGGTAGGTGTGTGGCAGGGGTAGGTGTGTGGCAGGGGTAGGTGTGTGGCAGGGGTAGATGTGTGGCAGGGGTAGGTGTGTGGCAGGGGTAGGTGTGTGGCAGGGGTAGGTGTGTGGCAAGGGTAGGTGTGTGGCAGGGGTAGGTGTGTGGCAGGGGTAGGTGTGTGGCAGGGGTAGATGTGTGGCAGGGGTAGGTGTGTGGCAAGGGTAGGTGTGTGGCAGGGGTAGGTGTGTGGCAGGGGTAGGTGTGTGGCAGGGGTAGGTGTGTGGCAGGGGTAGGTGTGTGGCAAGGGTAGGTGTGTGGCAGGGGTAGGTGTGTGGCAGGGGTAGGTGTGTGGCAAGGGTAGGTGTGTGGCAGGGGTAGGTGTGTGGCAGGGGTAGGTGTGTGGCAGGGGTAGGTGTGTGGCGGGGGTAGGTGTGTGGCGGGGGTAGGTGTGTGGCAGGGGTAGGTGTGTGGCAGGGGTAGGTGTGTGGCAGGGGTAGGTGTGTGGCGGGGGTAAGTGTGTGGCAGGGGTAGGTGTGTGGCAGGGGTAGGTGTGTGGCAGGGGTAGGTGTGTGGCAGGGGTAGGTGTGTGGCAGGGGTAGGTGTGTGGCAGGGGTAGGTGTGTGGCGGGGGTAAGTGTGTGGCAGGGGTAGGTGTGTGGCAGGGGTAGGTGTGTGGCAGGGGTAGGTGTGTGGCAGGGGTAGGTGTGTGGCAGGGGTAGGTGTGTGGCAGGGGTAGGTGTGTGGCAGGGGTAAGTGTGTGGCAGGGGTAGGTGTGTGGCAGTGGTAGGTGTGTGGCAGGGGTAGGTGTGTGGCAGGGGTAGATGTGTGGCAGGGGTAGATGTGTGGCAGGGGTAGGTGTGTGACAGGGGTAGATGTGTGTCTGGCAGGAAGGTAGCTATCTGGCAGGGAGGTTAGATATGTGTCTGGCAGGGGGATAGATATCTGGCAGGTGTAGGTAGATATCCGGCAGGGTGTATATTAAGATAAATATATAAAGTTAATCCTAGAATAAGTTAATACAACAATGGTTATTTAATCCCAGCTTAAACTACCATTAATATCTAACCATCACCCCAACAATGGTATAATTAATCCTGTGTTAAGAATCATGGTAGACATTTTTTCAGGTTGTAGCACCATGGTAACATAAGCTTGCTGGTCTACGTGTGTGCTTCTCGGTATTGACAGAGCCACTGGTGCTGGGTAGAGCTGACTACAACACAGCATGACCTTGGGTTAATACTGTATGTTAACACTGGGTCACGCTGTCTGGCTCTACGGGTCAAGATCCCACCTTAACCTTAACCTAAAACCAAATTTAACCTAACCTAACCTAACTTAACCCAAACCAAACAGAATATTACTAAAAAAAATAAACATATTCAACATACTTATTTTGTTTATTTATTGTTTTTTAGTTTTCCAATTGTTTTTTTTTTTTTTATATTTTTATACGGTGGGACATTGACTTTAGCATCGGTGGGGATAAAGTATGTTAGTTTGTCTGTTGGTGGCAGGTATTATTAAATTATCATATATTTTATTTATTTGGCAGTGTGTTAGTTTGTCTGTTGGTGTTAATCAGTGTTAGGTTCTGTTAACACACTTAAACTGGTGAACGTTCGAGTCTGTTCAAAAATATCGTATTAATTTTACAGCTTTTGAGCAGACTCGTTATTAAAAACATATATACTGTTGTAGCAGCACTAAGTCCAAGCCGTGGCCATAGTGTCTCGCCTCTCGTCCGAACACCTCCTAATTATAATCACCTCCATTAACTGATAAATTATGGTGTTCGTGTTTATTGGCCCAAATTTCAGATTATTCGGTTTGAGTACATTAACTTAACCTCTGTTCTATTAACCAAAAGAACATTAACGAGGATATTTTCTTGTTATCTACGGGCGCATTAACCATTATATAAAGCATTAACCCAGCTGAGTTAATGAAGAGATATGAAGTGAAAGAATTAAAGTATCATTGTAATTAACTATTTACTTAATTAAATTGTTATATGAGTTAATTTACCTGTGCACTGACTGACACCTGCTGACGTCATCATGAAGGTGGCGCCATTAACCATAAGACACACCATTAGCCAAAAGACACACCATTAACCATCAGACCCACCATTAACCATAAGACCCACCACTAACCATCAGACCCACCATTAACCATCAGATCCACCATTAACCATAAGACCCACCATTAACCATAAGACGTACCATAAGACCCACCATTAACCATAAGACGTACCATTAACCATAAGACACACCATTAGCCAAAAGACACACCATTAGCCAAAAGACACACCATTAACCATCAGACCCACCATTAACCATCAGACCCACCACTAACCATCAGATCCACCATTAACCATAAGACGTACCATTAACCATAAGACGTACCATAAGACACACCATTAGCCAAAAGACACACCATTAACCATCAGACCCACCATTAACCATCAGACCCACCATTAACCATAAGACACACCATTAGCCAAAAGACACACCATTAACCATCAGACCCACCATTAACCATAAGACACACCATTAGCCAAAAGACACACCATTAACCATCAGACCCACCATTAACCATCAGATCCACCATTAACCATAAGACGTACCATAAGACCCACCATTAACCATAAGACACACCATTAGCCAAAAGACACACCATTAGCCAAAAGACATACCATTAGCCAAAAGACACACCATTAACCATCAGACCCACCATTAACCATAAGACACACCATTAGCCAAAAGACACACCATTAGCCAAAAGACACACCATTAACCATCAGACCCACCATTAACCATCAGACCCACCATTAACCATAAGACGTACCATAAGACCCACCATTAGCCAAAAGACACACCATTAACCATCAGATCCACCATTAACCATAAGACGTACCATTAACCATAAGACGTACCATAAGACCCACCATTAACCATAAGACACACCATTAGCCAAAAGACACACCATTAGCCAAAAGACACACCATTAACCATCAGACCCACCATTAACCATCAGACCCACCACTAACCATCAGACCCACCATTAACCATAAGACACACCATTAGCCAAAAGACACACCATTAGCCAAAAGACACACCATTAACCATCAGACCCACCATTAACCATCAGACCCACCATTAACCATAAGACGTACCATAAGACCCACCATTAGCCAAAAGACACACCATTAACCATCAGATCCACCATTAACCATAAGACGTACCATTAACCATAAGACGTACCATAAGACCCACCATTAACCATAAGACACACCATTAGCCAAAAGACACACCATTAGCCAAAAGACACACCATTAACCATCAGACCCACCATTAACCATCAGACCCACCATTAACCATCAGACCCACCATTAACCATAAGACACACCATTAACCATAAGACGTACCATAAGACCCACCATTAACCATAAGACCCACCATTAACCATAAGACCCACCATTAACCATAAGACCCACCATTAACCATCAGATCCACCATTAACCATAAGACGTACCATTAACCCACGAGAGAGCGGGACACTACCTACCACCGCCTGTTTAAACACCTACATTCTCAACAACAACAAAAAATTCTCAACGTAGTCAGAGAGAGAGTCACGTCAGATACAAAATGGCGTCAAAATAAGCCAGTGACTCGATTTTAATGGAGTAACATCACGGGATCAGATTAATAATGAGAGGAAAATTAATTATTGACTTGAGATGTTTTGAGAATGTACGTACAGTGTATTAAGTGTTACGATGGTTTATTGGTTGATGTATCTACACCCATCTACACCCTCATACACCTTCCTACACCAGTCTATGCCTTCCTGCATCCTCCTAAACCTTCCTACACCTTCTACACCTTCCAACACTCCCCTACACACCTCCCCACACCCTCTTACACCTCCTACACGTTCCTACACCCTCCTACACTCCCTACACCTCCCTACACCTCCTACACCCCCCTACTCCTACCCATATCCTACACCCTCCTACACCTTTCTACACCTCCCCTTTTATCCTTACATCATCCTCGACACACCTACACTCACCTACACCTCCCTCCCTACACCTCCCTACACCATCCTCGACACACCTACACTCACCTACACCCTCCTACACCTCCCTCCCTACACCTCACTACACCCTCCTACACCTCCCTACACCCTCCTACACCTCCCTCCCTACACCTCACTACACCTCCCTACACCATCCTACACTCACCTACACCTCCCTCCCTACACCTCCCTACACCATCCTCGACACACCTACACTCACCTACACCCTCCTACACCTCCCTCCCTACACCTCACTACACCCTCCTACACCTCCCTACACCCTCCTACACCTCCCTCCCTACACCTCACTACACCCTCCTACACCTCCCTACACCATCCTACACTCACCTACACCTCCCTCCCTACACCTCACTACACCTCCCTCCCTACACCTCCCTACGCCACCTACACCTCCCTCCCTACACCCTCCTACACCTCCCTACACCTCCCTTCACCCTCCTACACCTCCCTCCCTACACCTCCCTCCCTACACCCTCCTACACCTCCCTCCCTACATCCTCCTACACCTCCCTACACCCCCCTACACCCTCCTACACCTCCCTACACCCTCCTACACCTCCCTCCCTACACCTTCCTACACCCTCCTACACCTCCCTCCCTACACCCTCCTACACCTCCCTCCCTACATCCTCCTACACCTCCCTACACCCTCCTACACCTCCCTACACCCTCCTACACCTCCCTCCCTACACCCTCCTACACCTCCCTCCCTACACCTCCCTACACCTCCCTCCCCCCTACACCTCCCTCCCTACACCTCCCTACACCCTCCTACACCTCCCTCCCTACACCTCCCTACACCCTCCTACACCTCCCTCCCTACACCCTCCTACACCTCCCTCCCTACACCCTCCTACACCTCCCTCCCTACACCCTCCTACACCTCCCTCCCTACACCCTCCTACACCCTCCTACACCTCCCTCCCTACACCCTCCTACACCTCCCTCCCTACACCCTCCCTACACCTCCCTACACCTCCTACACCCCCCTACACCTCCCTACACCCTCCTACACCTCCCTACACCCTCCTACACCTCCCTCCCTACACCTCCCTCCCTACACCTTCCTACACCTCCCTCCCTACACCTCCCTACACCCCCCTACACCTCCCTCCCTACACCTCCCTACACCCCCTACACCTCCCTCCCTACACCTCCTACACCCTCCTACACCTCCCTCCCTACACCTAACTACACCCCCTACACCTCCCTACACCCTTCTACACCTCCCTACACCTTCCTACACCCTCCTACACCTCCCTACACCCTCCTACACCTCCCTTCCTACACCTCCCTCCCTACACCTTCCTACACCTCCCTACACCCTCCTTCCATACACCCTCCTACACCTCCCTTCCTACACCTCCCTCCCTACACCTCCCTACACCTCCCTTCCTACACCTCCCTCCCTACACCCTCCTACACCTCCCTACACCCTCCTACACCTCCCTCCCTACACCTCCCTACACCCTCCTACACCTCCCTACACCCTCCTACACCTCCCTCCCTACACCCTCCTACACCTCCCTCCCTACACCTCCCTACACCCTCCTACACCTCCCTCCCTACACCCTCCTACACCTACCTCCCTACACCCTCCTATACCCAGTTTATTTTTCTTACATTCAGTTAATTGTACACCCTGCTCTACACCTGTTTTTATTAACTAAGATAACATGTCTTAAGTGTTACCGTTGTACTCACTGTGTTCTTTTCTCCTGATAAATCTTATACAGTATATTAGGTTTTATACAGCTCTAAGTTCTCTTTTATCACAACCTTCTAATACAACCTTTTAATATTTCTGGTTAGTTTTCTTTTAAACTTCCATCATATTTCTGGTCTTGTATCTAAATTAACACATTTTTACCCTGACAATTTTTAATTAGTAAATATATATTCATTATTTAGAAGGCATCATTGTTTATTGTTATTTTTACTATGAATTTGAAGATATTTCCAGAAAACTATAATAACTAATTTTTATTTTATTTTGTAAAATCAATTTAAACACTTAACTGAACTGAGTTATATATATATATATATATATATATATATATATATATATATATATATATATATATACAGTATACTGTATTATAAGACGGTCAACATTGGCTCACACACACACACACCAGTCAGGAGACATTACAGAACAGATTCTCCTGGCTGGTGTTAAGTGAACTTTAAGGTAAAGTCTCAATGTAATGTTATCACCATAACGTTTTGTCTTAATTCAACGAGTTAGTCTCTCTTACATCTTTATTTATGAGAAATAATGAAGGTATTAATCTGTGTCGTGGTAACTGACTCATATTAACTGTTCAACAATAAATTCACATTAATTAGTTGATATAATCTGCTTATTAAATTATTATAATGAATTTCAACCATTTTAGACCATTAATAATCAACTAACCCAACCAGAACAATACCAATTCCAATATTATTATGATCCTTTTAAAACACTGTATCACACCACCTACCGCTCCTCCTCCCCCCTCCCCTCCTCTCCCTTCCCCTCCATCAAGCTGTCACGTAGTCAACCTTTTATGTTAATTAAAAAAGCTTATGTCGACTCCAGCAGCCTTTATATAATTTATGAACAAGGTCATAAAAAATAATAAGTTATGGTGTAATGGCCGCCTTACTACTGCTTCTTCTTCTTGTTCTTCTCCCAACTCCCCGGCACAGCAGCAGTCTCAAAAGGTAAACAACCAACCAAAACAGCTGAGTCTCTCCCTGTGTCGCGCCAACACCTTTACACTAACTACTGCACTACACCGGCATCTGATTGGCTCATTCTTCTTAACCTGAATAACGCAGAATTGGCGGGAAAAAAATGCCGGGAAAAGTACCGAAAAAAATTGTTCGGGAAAACGTGGCGGGAAAAAAATATCGTTCGCACGTACATATTATTTTGACAGTAATCATTATATAGCAAAAATAAGTTTGTTATTTATATAAAATTTTTAGTCATTAATTATATATAAGACTTAAGGGATAATTGTTCATGCTGTGCTCTAACAGAACAATAAATTACTGTTACTTCTGGCAGCAAAACTCGTGTGGCAGCAAGTTGTGTTATACAAATAAGATATCAATGAACGTCTAGTTTTGTCATCGTTCACTTAATTGTGCCTTGTTACGTTTGGTTTCTATCAGAAGGTTTATTGTATTCAGCCAATCAGAGCCGGGGGTATGCTAGTGTACACCTGTTGCCGTGGTGCAGGACAAGAGGGAACCAGGCGGGAGGGCGACATCAGCGACCAGCTTGGCTCAGTGTGGTGGCGGCGGCGTTCCTCTAACTCACTTTTTACCGCTAACTGCTCTGCATTTTTAGTAAATTGGTCGTACAGTTAGACGCTAGAATCACTTGTGTGAATAAAAAGTCTCTAAACTGTTGTCCTGATAGCTCGGTGTTCGCACATTCGCCACTTTACTTAATGAACTAAAGTGTCCACATCAGGGTTCTTTGTGTATGTACAATCGCATGTTTAAGTAAGAAGTGCAATTTTAATTCTAAGATTTTTTTCTAGAATTATGCACTTTACTTAATGGATTTAAAATGTACAAGTAGTATTAAACATTGTATCATAAAGCGGCCATAATGACTTACACGAACGCCACCAGCCACACTAACGCATGGTGACGTCACACCCTAGACTTCTCGCATGCTTGATAATGCCACTTAGATAAGTGTGGACTAGACACACATCGCCTCAGGATGCTGGAGACTTTTTTTCAACTAATTAATCAGTTGTGAGGTCGTTTAGGAAATGAATTTATCACTGGAATTTTTTTTTTTTTGTTCTTCGTCACGTCAAAAACAACTGACTGGTGAGTGGCGGAACCATTAAACCCCTCCTGAAGTAGAGTCATGTGACGTCACGCCAGAGAATTCACTTCCCCAAACATCCTCCAAGCTATTTAATTTTTTTTAACCATTCCCGTCTCCAGTATTTACTATTGCATGTCACACTTGATATCAGCCCTTCATTGTGCAAAGCTTGAATAATTTTTTACTAAATATTGTTGTTTATAGATGATAATATATTTCTCGGTAATTCTGTTCCATATATTTGTCCGCCCTGAGTGTGTTGACGGTCGTGGGAGGATCTGTACGGGCACACACACACACCGCTCAGACAAACATGCTAAATACAACGTTGTTCCCACACACCTTGTACACACACGTTGTAAACACACACACACACACACCGAATACACACGCTGTACACAGGAAAACACTGCGCACACACTCTTTACACACACATGCTGTTACACATACGTTATAAACACACATGCTGTACACGTTTTATACACACACACACACACATTGTACACACAAACACACTGCACATACATTGTTTACACACACCCATGCTGTACGCAACGCCGTATACACAAACATGCTGTATACACACGTTGTATACACACACGCCATACAAACATGTGCTGTATACACATGTATGCTGTACACACGCGCTGTACACATTGCACTTCCAATAATCCTTCAGAAAAATATTATGAAAACCGTTCGTTTTTTTCTCGGGTTTTTACATATTTTTCGGGGATTTTGTTACACTATAAAACTTTCACACATTTTTTATACTATTTGCCATTTTAAAAAATTATCTAAATTAAAAAAAAAGTAAAAAATGGGCGAAGTTTATTATTTTCTTGGTTATTTTAAAACGGGAAAATTGTCATTTATGACGAGTTAATAATGATTAAAATAATCATCACTTCGATTATTAACTGAATATGAAAACCTTTTAAAATATTGATGGAACAAAACATTTTCGCCACTCATTAATTAATTCACAAATAAACCGGTATTATATATTCCTGTTAAAGATGTTTTAAAATACCTTTTTATATATATATTGTAAGACAATATAATGTTCCCCTATAAATGATACCTTAATTATTGACCAACACACGTGTGGCAGCGCCGCACGGCCAGCAACACCAGACGTTGCCAACTAGCTGTATCTTGTTTTATTTAAAAAAATTGCTTCTGTGTGTTTTTAAAAGACAAATATTATAAACCTAGATCAACAGGTTATATATATATATTTAACTGAAGACAGACATATAAAGTTAAAATAAGTTTCTCCCAATAATATGGAACACAGATTGGAGGATTGCCAATTCGACCTGATAATCCAAATCTCTGAAATCTGAAATATAAATCACCTACATCTCTCTCTACCATACAAATAATTAACTAAATTCCAGCTTTTACATTACATATAAATTGCAGTAAACTTATTTAATAAGTTCTAAGGATGCATTTTATTGTTTTTAAATCATGTTTGCCGTACGATATCCTCCCCCGAGCATTGTTTACATCAGTCAGCGCCTCTAGCGGCCACCACCATAACTAACTTTCCCGCCTTTTTTCCTCCTCCATAACACAACACTCCAGTGAATTTAAAAGGTACGACTCCTCATTTTATATATATAATGCTCTTATAATTATATATACTGTATATATTTCATTCATCTTTATCTAAGACCCGATTATCCGAAAACTCGATTACTATAACCCGGTTTTAGGTTTAAGAGTAAAGTTAACCAAATGTTGTGGTTATTTTAGAGATGGTTAACCACCAAGTTTAGGTAGTCATGATAGTTTTGTTCGGATAATCGGATTGTCTTTTTCTGCTAAATTTACTAATATGGTTGTGATTATCTTTCAGCGCTTTATTTATTTATTTCGTTTTGTGAATTTTATTTCATGCGTGTTAATGAGGCTATTATTATTATTATGTATATTATTATTATTAACGTCTGGTATTATTATTATTGTTATATTCATTTTGGTATTATTTATCATTATCATTATTATTGTTTTATTATTATTATTATTATTATTATTAGCTTTTCTACCTGTTTAATAAGTGACTTTCTATGTATTTTAATTAATTGACAATAATCATACTTTTTTGTACATTTTGCTTATAAGTTGGCATTATTTTTATCATAATTATTATACTTTATCTGCTTACTTTTATATACCTTTTAGTGTATCTCAAATTAATTATACTTTTCTCAGCATTTTATATATTTTGGTCATTGCTAAAGTCACATTCCGTTTTCTACGTTTATGTGAGGTGGATGTAAGTGTGATATTTATTGTTTGAAACTAATATTATCTTGCTAGAGTCTTAAAAGTTTAGTGGCCATAAAACAAGAGAAAACGAGTCTCAAGCCACAGAAAACGGCCCTAAATTAACATCTCTGATAAACTGAAGAGTAAGAAAATGTTTTAGGCAGTACGAGTAATTGGTCACAGAATTGGTTTGGTCTATATCAAGTGAGAGACAGACAGACAGTCAACCAAACAGATAGTCTCCCACAAGTTAGACAGAAAGAGACAGAGACAATCTCCCACAAGATGAGGTTGACTCAGGCGTCAAACAGACCATAAAATGGCTCCGAATTTCCTCTTTCATCTGCCTACACAACAGCTCTCCCTTCACCTCCCTTCTTATCTTCCCTCCCTCCACTTCCCTTCACCTACCGCTCTTAATCTCTCTCAAGAAGGCGTTGAAGACGCTAGTGATAGCTGACAATCTTTATGGTCGTTTAGACTAACGAGGCTGAACTTCTGCATCCAATATATATATATATATATATATATATATATATATATATATATATATATATATATATATATATATATATATATATATATATATATATAATTTGACCTGGAAATCTAAACCAATATGTAGTCTTAGACCAGAAAAATATATATTTACTAAAATACACAGTATAGTATATACCTACATATGGCAAATTAACAATTTATACGACACTTATACCCACCTCAATAAATTAGAATACGATCTATGGCAATTAGTTAATCAGCAACGAGAACCTGTGTCGTTGGTGTCCTGTTATTGGTCAACCAAAACGAGAGAGCGGTCAAAATAACCAATCATAATGCGAGAATTTCTATTAACCAATCACGCGGCAGGATCGTGTTCTTTGCACCTGAGACAGAAGAGGCAGATGGGTACTTTTTTGTGTTTTATTTCTGTATAATTATTTGCTTGATCTGTTTATAATTTGTGTTTTAATGTGTATTAATTAATCTTAGGCTAATTACTTAAGCGTAAAAACTTTAGATATTAAGTCTTGTTAATAGTAATAAAGATTATTAGTAGTTAAATTTAATATTCTTTTGGCGAGGTAGAATGTGGCAGTCTTCCCACACACTTAACATTGACCTTTTACCTCAATGTCCTAGCAAATGTTGTTAACAATTCAATATATTATTTTAAAACACATAAATTAATATTTAAGTTTGACAAAAAATCTTTTTATCGTGTTTATAAAATATATTTAAAAGATTTTGAGATTAAAGAGTCATTTTGTAGACTTTCTCATAACCCTCAGACTAACCTAACTATTCTCTTATGCGGAGGAGATATAACGTACCGGTGTCTTTAACAAATATCAAATAACTGAGTTGTCTTATTAGTTGTTGAAAGCCTGGCAGCGTAATAATGAATATAGTGAAGCACTGTATTAATATATTTACTTGAGGGTTCAGTTCACAGATTATTTAACATAGTGTACAACAGTGGCGACTCGTGAAAAATAAAATGGAGGGACTGCAAGCCTCACACAACAGTAGGATACACAAATTTGACCTACCTCAGGTATGAGTTGTAGTTGATGTCCACGAATTCCCAGGGCATGGTAGTAGTGTTGGTGGCGTGTATATTCTTTGTTCCTGCTTGTACTGTTCTGTTGAATGGATAAAACTGGTGGTCTTCCTCTTGCTTTGATTTCAGTCTTTTCATTTAATGTCAGCTGGGAAAAGTTGATGTTTTGCAAATACTTCACTCGATTTTCCATCGTCAAAGGGTAATTAAAGAAAGCACGATTTAACCACACCGTCCACACGCAATGTAAACACGACTGAGCTGCTTCAAGTGCGGCGGCGGCGGCGCCAATTAATCGTACAGCATTGACAGCAACTATGAAAGTAACTTAAATTTTGGTCTGATTTTAATGAAAATTCACTTAGCAACGTATTGAAAATAATTAAATAACATATAAAATGATATATTTGTTGGTAGTGTATTATTCAGCTGTCTCTCTAAAGGAATCATACGCCTGGCAGTGATTGTCTGGGGGGACTGGAGCTCTGCAGCCCTATGCACGAACCGCCACTGGTGTACAATAAATAAACGGGAAAAATAATATAAATGAACTCAGGAACAAAATTACATAAATGAAATAATTGGACACTGCCACATTCATCCTCGGTGTTGCCAGACGTAGGATAAATATAGATATTCAGATATAAACTTCACAATATAAATCAAAATATTGTACAAAAAATGGCTTTATTTTTTCATAATAGATAAAACATTAAACAATCTAGATTAATAAAAAAAAACTTTATAAACTTTGAAGAATTTAAATATTGTTATGTAGTGTAGGCCAACTATTGTGTAGCATGTTCGTGTTAGTCTGTGAGAGTGTGGCTTGTTTCCACTGACACCACTAACACCATTATCACCACTAACACCATTATCACCACTAACACCATTATTACCACTGACACCATTATTACCACTGACACCATTATTACCAATAACACCATTATTACCACTAACACCATTATCACCGCTAACACCATTATCACCGCTAACACCGTTATCACCGCTAACACCATTATTACCACTGACATCATTATCACCACTAACACCGTTATCACCACTAACACCATTATCACCACTAACACCATTATCACCACTAACACCATTATCACCGCTAACACCATTATCACCACTAACACCATTATTACCACTGACACCATTATCACCGCTAACACCATTATCACCACTAACACCATTATCACCACTAACACCATTATCACCACTAACACCATTATTACCACTGACACCATTATCACCGCTAACACCATTATCACCGCTAACACCATTATCACCGCTAACACCATTATCACCACTAACACCATTATCACCACTAACACCATTATCACCGCTAACACCATTATCACCACTAACACCATTATCACCACTGACACCATTATCACCACTAACACCATTATCACCGCTAACACCATTATCACCGCTAACACCATTATCACCGCTAACACCATTATCACCGCTAGCACCATTATCACTGCTAACACCATTATCGCCATTCTCACCACTAACATCACTAAAATCATTATCATAGTTAACACTTATCACCACTAGCACCACTATTAGTTTTAACTATCACCATCTCCATCACTCTTATCATCCTTATCATCACCATACCAACTCTAACACCTCTAGCACCACTAGCACGCACCATCACCGCCACTACCACTTGCACCACCACCACCACCACCACCACTAGCACCACCAGCACCACCGCCACCACTTACGCCATCATCCCCACCACCAAAATCACCACCAATAGCACCAGCACCTACACCACTAGCACCACCACCACTAGCACCACCACCATTAGCACCACCACCATTAGCACCACCACCACCATTAGCACCACCACCATTAGCACCACCACCATTAGCACCACCACCACCAGCACCTCCACCACTAGAACCACCATCACTACCACTAGTACCACCACATTACCAACACACTAGCACCACCATCACCACCACTAGCACCACTACTAGCACCACTACTAACCTTGTGGCACCATTCCCTCTATAGATTGTGGTCTTCCAACGGCAACTCCAAGCCCCTGAACAGGTAATGTTTCCCTATTCCACCTAGCAGGGCACCTACCACCACCTAGCAGGGCACCCACCACCACCTAGCAGGGCACCCACCACCACCTAGCAGGGCACCCACCACCACCTAGCAGGGCACTTAGGTCACCTACCACCACCTAGCAGGGCATCTATATGTACTGAAGTCACCTAGTAGTCATTTAGGTGTTCTGAGGTCACCTAGATATTCTGAAATCACCTAGAAGGCCACCTAGATATTCTGAGGTCACCTAGCAATCCCCTAGGTGTTCTGGGTTCATCTAGCAGTCACCTAGGTGCTTTGGAGTCATCTATCAGATCTCCTATGTGTTATGGGGTCACCTAGATGTTCTGAGGTCACCTAGCAAGTCACCTAGATATTCTAAGGTCACCTAACAGTCACGTAGGTGTTCTGGGGTCACCTACCACCACCTATTAGTCACCTAGATGTTCCGAGGTCTCATTACAGTCACCTAAATGTTCTGAGTTCACCTAACAGTCACCTAGCAAGCCACTTAGGTGTTTTGAGGTCACCACTTAACAATTACCTAGGTTTATGAGGACACCTAGTAGTCACCTAGGTGTTCTGACGTCACCTAGAACGGCCTACAGGTGCGCTGAGGCCACCTAGGAGACTCTAGAGAGCTGTGATATGTAAAACGTTCTAGTATGTTCACCAAGAAGATCTTAAGGTCACCTAGAGCCGTTTTCGGGTTACCTAGAAGGTCTTAAGGTCACCTAGAGCCGTTTTCGGGTTACCTAGAAAGACTTAAAATCACTTAGAATGTCATAAAAGCACCTAGAAAGTCTTGAGCAGTGTTCAGGTCACCTAGAAAATCATAAGGTCACCTAGATCTAGGTACTAACTACACTAGTACAGTACTTGCATGTATGTTGTGAACCTTATATTAGTGTAACGTGTTGGTGTTATGCTTCCAAATGACATAGTTATGATGTCATAGTAATATTGTTGTGACGTCATGTTGATGTTGTGACGTCATGGCGATGTTATTGGGACTCCAGGGTAATGTTATGACGCCATAGTGGTGTAGTTATGAGGTCATGCTCATGTTATTGTGGTGTCATGGTGATATTATGACGGCATGGTGATGTAGTTGTGACGTATTAAAACCCAGGATTGGCAGGATGCGGCCGCAACCGATAACCACAACCCTGGACACCTGTACCGTAGATCATCTCTGGGGAACACCTGTACTGTAGATCATCTCTGGGGAACACCTGTACTGTAGATCATCTCTGGGGAACATCTGTACTGTAGATCATCTCTGGGGAACATCTGTACTGTAGATCATCTCTGGGGAACATCTGTACTGTAGATCATCTCTGGGGAACATCTGTACTGTAGATCATCTCTGGGGAACACCTGTACTGTAGATCATCTCTGGGGAACATCTGTACTGTAGATCATCTCTGGGGAACATCTGTACTGTAGATCATCTCTGGGGAACATCTGTACTGTAGATCATCTCTGAGGAACACCTGTACTGTAGATCATCTCTGGGGAACATCTGTACTGTAGATCATCTCTGGGGAACATCTGTACTGTAGATCATCTCTGGGGAACACCTGTACCGTAGATCATCTCTGGGGAACATCTGTACTGTAGATCATCTCTGAGGAACACCTGTACTGTAGATCATCTCTGGGGAACATCTGTACTGTAGATCATCTCTGGGGAACACCTGTACTGTAGATCAACTCTGGGGAACACCTGTACTGTAGATCATCTCTGGGGAACACCTGTGCTGTAGATCATCTCTGGGGAACACCTGTACCGTAGATCATCTCTGGGGAACACCTGTACTGTAGATCATCTCTGAGGAACACCTGTACTGTAGATCATCTCTGGGGAACACCTGTACCGTAGATCATCTCTGGGGAACACCTGTACTGTAGATCATCTCTGGGGAACATCTGTACTGTAGATCATCTCTGGGGAACATCTGTACTGTAGATCATCTCTGGGGAACACCTGTACTGTAGATCAACTCTGGGGAACACCTGTACTGTAGATCAACTCTGGGGAACACCTTTACTGTAGATCAACTCTGAGGAACACCTGTACTGTAGATCATCTCTAGGGAACACCTGTACCGTAGATCAGCTCTGGGGAACACCTGTACTGTAGATCAACTCTCGGGAACACCTGTACTGTAGATCAACTCTCGGGAACACCTGTAGGACACCTGTTTCTGGTTAAGTGGTTAGAGATTTTGAATGGCATCCTGCCATTCAAAACTATTAACAACACAACACAAATAAGATTATCGGGTATATTTCGATATTTATTGCATGCTGATATAGAGGCTTGATATTTTCTCTCTCTCTCTCTCTCTCTCTAAGAAGATGCAATTAAATGTTTGCTTACAGGGAGATAGCCTCTTTCTATCTCACTCGCTTTACAGGTATATGCATATAAATGAGTGCTTACAGTGAGATAGTCTCTCTCTCTCTCTCTCTCTCTCTCTCTCTCTCTCTCTCTAAGTATATGCAGATAAATGCGTGCACACAGTGAAAATTTATTTATCTAGATATCTATTCTGTGTGTGTGTGTAGTGCATGAGAGTTGACAATTCATATTAAGTGATATTTTTTCCCAAAAATTCGCGCAGGTTGTACACATCATTTGCGTATGTGTTGTAAGAAACACCATTGAAACCATTATATTTTAATATTCAAACAGTGATACAAATTACGTGTGAGGACGCCATTAATAATGTGTCTGGTAGTGATGTCATGGTAGATGGTGCCAGTGTACGATATGTTTTACTCCGTTAACTTATTCTGATTATAAATTAATATTTGAATGAATTATTTATTTAATTGAAATATCATTATTGTTAAATTTAAAATCGTTCCAGTAATAATAATAATAATAAAGAAGTATCTCAGGTACGATATTTGATTTGTTGCCAGCGTTATGTAGACCAAGACAAAGCGTCATATTGTTTATTATATAACTCACCGCTTACATCCATGACACTTAGGCTGGTGGGCTTAGCTTTAAGGCTTGTGGGGGAGCGGAAGGCTGATGGATGTAGAGTAAGGCTAGTGGGAAGAACTTAGCACTGATAGTGGGCTGATGGATGGAGCTTAAGGCTGGTGGGCAGAGCTTGAGGTCAGTACTTAAAGGCACTTGTCCACTTGAGAGTGGACCCTCGATAGTTACTGTCGATATTTCTCTCCTAGCAATGGCTAGAAGATGAGACAGGAAGTTTCTTGCAGCAGTTATAGTCGCACTTATGCTAGAAAAGAAAAGAGCAAAATTAGAAAAAAAGTGCAAATTATATCGGGTGAACGAGTCTCCCTATAGAACATATTCCTTACCAAGCCCTAACTGGTTAGTGTCGTGCCATCCTCAATTAATGTGACATTCGCGATTGCTTTCTACTTTGCTCGTCATTTATGTATCACTGTTTAATGGTCTTACAAAGCCATTTGATATATCAGCGTTCGTGTTTGGCTGTGTTCTGTTAGTGTTCAGAATGTTTCATGTGTTAACTATTAAATTGTAGTGTGCTCTTATGTTCTTCAGTCGGTTTCAGTGTGCTTTCGTGTGTTCTAATGAATTGCTCTGTGTTCTAATGCGCTGTTCTTTGTTCCAATGCGCTGTTAGGGGTTGTTCTGTGTTATAGAGTGTTTGTGGCTGCGTTCCAAGGCGTTGTTCTGTGTACTAGTGCCTTTTATGTGTTATATGTTCTATGCGCTGTTATGTATAGCCCTGTGTTCTGATGCGCTGTTCTGTGTTCTCATCAGTTATTCTATGTTCATATGCGTTGTGTTCTACTAGCGTTTGTGGCTGTGTGTTCTAAATGCTCTTTGGTGTGTTCTAATTGGTTTCTAACATCTTCCAGCGGGTGGTTTCTACTGTTTCTAATGTTCTTCGTGAACTGTAGTTCGTCCAATCGTTATTCAGCAGTTTCCAAAGGGTGGATATTGTCTTTCGAGAGTTCTGGCTTGGCCTACGAAAAACAACTGTGTTCTAATTGGTTTCTAGTAAATTCAAACGGTTTTTAACGCGCTTAAGGGTGTTCAAGCGTGTTATAGTGGATTCTAAATCAGGTTTCTAGCTCTAGTCGAGTGGTTTCTAAAGTTTTTAAGATCAAACGTTTTCTAACATGATCTGATGAGTTTCTAGTATAATCAAACGGTTTCTAAAGTGTTTTATGCGTCCAAATGTTTTCAAGTGCATTTCCAATAGGTTTAGATTGTTTGTAAAGTATTCTAATGCTCTTAAAGTTTTCTAGTTCGTTCAAACATGTTTATATTGTTTTCTAATGGGCCTCGCGCGTTTTCTAATTCCATGAGAAATCTGTTAATGTTTCAAACGTTTCCTGAGAAGTTTCACTGGGTTTGAAAACGTGTTCTAAAGTGTTCGAAATCGTTGAGATGAGTTTGAACGAATTTCTTCTTAGGTTTCTTCTTATGTGTTGAAGTGGGTACAAAAGGTTTCTAATTGGTCGTCTTATGTTTCTGAGTGAGTGGTTATGGTCTCTCTCTCTCTCTCTCTCTCTCTCTCTCTCTCCAGCACTAACACTTCCCCATCCCCCCCCCATTATTTCTCACCCCCTCTCTCCCTTACTCTTCCACACCCTCACTCTCCCTTACGCTCTCACACTACCCCTTCCTCTCTCTCGCTTTCTCACTCTCCCACAACCCCCCCCCTCTCTCTCTCCCTTACTCGCTCACACTCTCCCTCACCCCCTCACTCTCCCTCACCCCCTCACTCTCCCTCACCCCCTCACTCTCCCTCATCCCCTCACTCTCCCTCACCCCCTCACTCTCCCTCACCCCTCACTCTCCCTCACCCCTCACTCTCCCTCACCCCCTCACTCTCCCTCACCCCTCACTCTCCCTCACCCCTCACTCTCCCTCACCCCCTCACTCTCCCTCACCCCTCACTCTCCCTCACCCCTCACTCTCCCTCACCCCCTCACTCTCCCTCACCCCCCCTCACTCTCTCACACTCTCCCTCCCTCATCAGTGTCTTCATGGAGCCTAACCGAGTCATGATCCGAACGTGTAATGGTCACGAGGTTCAAGACAGCTTCTACCGGCCCCAGTTTGACGACCTCATGTACAAACACAACGACCATCCCCTCCCCTACGACACCCCACTACCCAGAGGACCCAGGAACGACTTCTCCCCGTAAGTACGGTTATTGAAAACGATCTCGTCATTATTAACTGCTTAATATCGTACTAACGACCTCTCTTACGAAACCTCGCTCCCCAGGAACGACGACTTCTCCCCAGTCAGTCCTGGGAGGGATCACCTGATGACTCGCCACCTTACTTTATTTCACCAATCTAACGCGAACTAAACCTAACGTAACCTAATCTAATTCCACCTAACCTAACTTAACCTAATCTAAAACTAACATTATATCACCTTTAAGCTAACCTATTGTATCCTAAACTTACTTAACCTGATCTAACCTAACCTCACATGGCTTAATCTAACCTAAGCTCACATTGCCTAACCTAGGTTTACGTTAAGATAGGTTAGGTTAAGTTACGTTATGTTACGTTACCTAACCTAACCAATTTAAAAATGAGAGATTTAGTTAATTATATTTTGCTCTAGTCACTGTTATTATCAATTACTGTACTGTCTTATTAGTGATCTATGTACACTGTATATATACCTGTACCATTAACTGTTTGTGAATTGTATACCTGTGCTGTCTATATACATGCTGAACTGTGCACTTGTTACCTTCCATTTACCTGTTGTAATCAGTGATGAAGAGTCTGTAGAATCAGTATTAAAGGTGCACTGAAAGTAACATTCATAAATGTTTATGGGTTAAGTGTTCAAACCCAAATGGTCTTTTCTCCATTTATTAAGAAAATAAACTATTGCACATTAACTACGATATCACCGTAATTAAAGCTATGAGCTGTGAGCATTAATAAAGGACGAAGCTTATGTGTAATGAACTAGATGAACACACGTCTTGCATGGCTGAGAGACGGGAGACAAACTGGTGAGAAACCGGATAGTTATTGCTGATCAAGCTGAGGGCACACAGTGGAAGACACTATCACATGTCCACTTGATGATTACTCACTACTCATGGGCTAGTTACCGTGGGTGATGTAATTATATAAACCTAATGTATGTAACCCACATTTATATAGGTATTGGTGTCTGTTAGACAGGGCTAATACACACTTGCATTGTGTATGTACTGTACATGCATAACTGTATACTTACAATGTTTGTATACAGTACATGCTGAATCAAACTACTGTATCTATCTATCACTCTCCACTTACAACCTATCACCTTGTTGTTTGTCTAATGTGTATGAGACAATTAAATTCTTAAGTGAGTTAATTAAATTTAAATAACTCACTAATTCTCTCACTTATCTTACTATATTCACTTAAAGCTAAATATTGACCAATAATTTACTCACTTAACCTGGTTATATAAAGACAATAAATGAATTAGAATCATAAACTAACATAATCTTCTCCAAGCTAACAAAATATGTTCCATTTAAACCTTTAATACCTTCTAGTGTAATTTATGTCATGTGATGTAAAGACAAACTTACTGTACTTACAACTAACTATATACAGACTTAACAGTAAATAAAGGTCGTGTAAAAATAACTCACCTTAACCCAACTTAATCTAGTCACAATTTACTAGGGACGCCCCCTGTTGCAGGATGACGGATGGGCCGTTCTCAACCACTTGTCGCATCCATGGGGCAAGCAACATCCACGATGACACATACACTCTGGAGAACTCAGACAAGAGCCCCACTTTCCGCCCCTTCCAACACAACCTCCCTCACTGTTCCCCTGAGGTCCATCGCACTTGCTGGTGTGTCAACTTCATAGCCGAACATACCAGACTCAAGGAGGATTCCACTAAGGTGACTTAACTACACTTTCTGACTCAATTTATTCAAGTTGACTATAATAATAATAATAATAATTATAATTATAATAATAATAACACTGTACTGTAATAATAATGATAATACTCTACTGTAATAATAATAATACTGTACTGTAATAATAATAATAATAATAATAATAATAATAATAATAATAATAAAAATAATAATAATAATAATAATAATAATAATACTGTAATACAATAATTATAATAATACTAATAATAATGAGTGACAAAAACAACCTCTAACTAAGTGTCAACATTCCAGGTTAAGGAAGATTGGAAGTATGTGGCGATGGTGCTGGATCGTCTGTTCCTGTGGATCTTTACCCTGGCGGTGCTGGTGGGCACAGCAGGCATCATCCTCCAAGCTCCCTCTCTCTACGATGACCGCACTCCTCTCGATAAAGAGATTTCCGACGTCTACCGCGCCACACACCGTTTACAAGTCTAAAATGGTTATCTGGGCCAGATTATGAGTACCCCATCCTCTCACCCTCCTCCCAGCATCCTCCCCTAAGTAAGCAAGACTCTTAGCTTCCGATGACAAGGTGCCTAAGACGATACTTGAAAAGGGCATCGTTTGAGGGCCTTGTGTCCCTAGGCGATGGCATCGGAGAGAGGGAGTTCCCTGCATCGTATCCACTCGCCAGAGACCACATGACAGTGCTTGGTTTGATGTTCCAGCAGCGCCTTCCACCTCCACGCAAAGTGTTTGTGTCATGAGCGGCCGTCATGTGAGGCTGACAGACAGACACAGGAAAAAGAAAGCCATCTGGCAGTATCGGGAGAGTTGGGTAAACTTTAGGGAAATCACAAGTAGAGCTTTAGATAAGCCAAGTTTTCTAAAAAGCCATAACAATTTTGATATGTGAAACTGAACTTAAACAGTGTCTATAAATATACATAAAATGTTGTGCAAGATAAATACATGTAGATACACAACCATACATACACACAGACAAATATGTAGTGACACAAACACACACACATGCTTGTACCCTGACACACAATAATTAATATTTTAAACCCCACTCCCTCCCCCCCCCCCACCCAGTACAGCCATAGTTACAGCTAAAGTTCTCCACAGAACACTACAGTATTGAACAATCAGTTTTTATTATCAGTTGTTCTTACTCAAGTAGGAAGATACTGTTATAGGCACTGAACACTGATCCACTCACTGTATTGAACCTTGGCATCAAGTCTTTATCTCTGAGCAGTATGTGAGTGTCACTGTGTTGCCTCGGGGTCACATTCTCCTGCTTGAACAGTGCCAGAAGAAGGTCACAGTTTTGAGTGCCAGGCTGTAAGTGCTATGTAAGTGTGTCATCAACTTGAGTGGGTTTTAATTAGGGCCTCATAGTTGATGTTAAAGATGCAGGTCAACCAACAACACAGATCTACCAAAACACAGGTCTACCAACACGCAGACACCACTTCCAACAGTAAAAAACCAACTCTATAAATTCAAAGTGTAGAATACAGTAATGTACTTTTAAATATTTTGTATTTTAGAATAGACAAAATAATCTCGTCTAATAAGTGAAATTAAGTGACATTGATTTTTCTGGTGAGGAAGCTTCTTAAGAGAACTCTGTGTGACTTAGATTATGAGCGAAGTATTAGTCAAGCGATTTATGTTTGTTTATACCCTGTACTGTAGTGCGAGGCAAATAATGCTCTGTGAAACAATACTTTGATATGCATTTAACAAATTGGATAAGTTGGAAACCTGCAAATGCCGAGAGAGAATTGGTCTCGTCCTCCAAGTACACTACAGCAGACTACAGCTCCAGTGCTCATGGTGCGGCCAATACTGTAGTTGTGCTCTTACTGCCACAACTTTATGTACGCTCTAAACAGACCCCGAGTACAGTAATCGTACGACACAAGACTTAACGCTGTGTGTCGAGACGTGAGTGTTTCTCTTTGGTTGGGAGACGTTCTGGTCAGGGCACTGCATATTCAGACAGACGGATTAAAAAATATGACCCTGACCGGGGAATACATTGTGCTGTTGCCCCGAAAATGCTACAAATGCTGCATTATTCAGTATTGGAAATTTAATACTGTGAATTATCATAATACCAATTTGTTGTTAATGATGATAGATTGATGATATTTGTGAAGTCAATGGCATTGTTATTATAGTAAATTACAGAGTATTGTTGTTAAAGTCTATAATCAGATTTGTTAAGTATTTTATGATGCTGAGGAAAACTTTTAAGTGTGGGTGACTCCTGACAATAATCATTGCCCAATCACTAATAATTATTTACTGATGATAATTGTGTCATTAGGAGTTTATTTTCTATTGCAAAACTTTATAATAATTCTTGCCTTTGTCTTCTTGTACAGAATATAGGTCATCTTGTTAATGCTGAGTGTTTAGTACTGTATGCTGAGGGTTAGCACATCTTAGCCTTATGCATTGTTGTAATTTGGCTCAGTTTTCTACTCCAAGACATGTGAGACGAGCTCAACCTAGTGCTACCTAAGGCTCGCACACATATAGCTGACTTAACCTGGTGGAGGTGATCTTACCATTGCTCAAGTGTATATTCAAAATTGTTTTAATTTTTATCAATGTTAGTTTATGAAGAAGATGGATCACAATGACTCAAAAGGTGTTACATTACATCAAAATTCCTCGACAAAAAGATTTCCTCCACTTTGGATAAAAAGATCTAGTAATTATAGTTGGACCATGCAGGTGTTAACCTTTGGTCGCCATGGCAGACAAGCGGGTACACGATCATACCGTTCACTACATTTTTGAGTGAACTTCAAATCGGATAATATGGTTTTGAATTATCACCTGTGAAAGGATGATTATATTTACCAGTTGTCCAGTTAGTCAATATACTGTACTGTATACAACATAATATCTGAAAAAACTGCATAATGGAACCACCTGTGAAATATCCCTAAGCAGTTCATTCTTATATAACTTGTTTGGCTCATGTTAACCTTGTCCACGCTCTTTTTAATCAAAAGCTCTTATGTTGGATATTATCATAGAGTTTTGGTGTTTATGTACTTATATGGTCGACACATTTCTCATCCACACAATACTGTAGTTCGCATAAAGTGTTAAAAGTATTTCAACCTTAACCCGGTATTGTATGCCACCAAAACCTCCATCGTTCAAATATTTTATCTAAGATAACTGTAAATTTAACAGTTGGCCCGACACACAGGGATGACCCTTTTTGTCACACCTGGTACACCCAGGCTGGAGTGTGACGCTCTCGTTGTCACACCCAGGCTGGAGGGCGACGCTCTCGTTGTCACATCCGGCAACACCCAGGCTGGAGGGTTACGCTCTTGTCATACCCGGCAACACCTAGGCTGGAGGGTGATACTCTTGTCATACCCGGCAACACCCAAGCTGGAGAGCGACACCCGGCTGGAGCCTCAGGTCGCATGGGGTCACCAGTGTTATCACTGTGCGGCACAAACAGAATTAGTCACTCTGTTGTGTGAAGGGCCTCCTCGACAAGCTGACCTGTCTCAACTGTGCTGTGTCAACCTACACAAGTGGCAAATGGCAGAGAATTTTAATTTTTATTATTTTCTCCTTTTATATATTTCTAATAAATATTTTGTTGCTTAATTTTAAAATTTCTTCCTGTACTTGAGTCAGTTACAAGTGTAAATTACATTTTAATGTTATAAAAATGGTTTCTTTCTGTGTTACGAGGGAAGGGTAAACTGTCAACTAACTTTCTGTCACCTTCCATCAACAAACACTAAAAATCAGAGTTCTTCACCCAAAAAAAAAAACCTATGTAATAAAATTATATTAATGCTTCTTATAATGGACTGCAGTGGATAAGTATAAATTTTCTTATACATTCTTTAGATTTTTAATCACAATACCAATTGCCAGAGTATCAGATACATGACTTAAACAATAAGATGTTGTCACGAGTCTGTGTTGACGCGCCTCACCTCAACACTATGAAGATTGTCCCTCATACCACCAAATTATCTGATGGTTTGCCAACAATCACGCGTATATAAGAGCAGGAAGACATAGAGTTCGAAGCTGTCTCTCACATCTCCTCGACTGCCATGGCTTAGTAACCCAGGTTCATCGTACACCTTCCTTCACATAAGTAGTGACAGAACTTGCTCAAACATCCACTGACAATGTTTCAGTATAATATTTACTTCACTAATCTCACCACACACAAATAATAAATTTAGTTTAGGCGTCAGTAGCACATCAGATCGGCTAAGTTGGACATTCGGGAGACACTTGGTGGACGCGTCCATACCCGACTCAAAAACAACATTGGAAGTCTCGTGAAGTAGTCTGAGAAATGATAATTTGTTCTATTGTTTGTGGCTGATGTTGACCTAGTCTTTCTCTGGTGCACTAGTTCTAATGTTTGAGGTCTGGGACATTAATCTCGGTCAATGTTGAGGTTACTATATCTATATTGATGTAGAGTGTTACCATGACAACTATAAGAGGTAGAGTGTGTTACCATGACAACTATATGAGGTAGAGTGTGTTACCATGACAACTATATGAGGTAGAGTGTGTTACCATGACAACTATATGAGGTAGAGTGTATTACCATGACAACTATAAGAGGTAGAATGTTACCATGACAACTATATGAGGTAGAGTGAGTGTGTTACCATGACAACTATATGAGGTATAGTGTTACCATGACAACTATATGAGGTAGAGTATATATATTACCATGACAACTATATGAGGTAGAGTGTATTACCATGACAACTAAATGAGGTAGAGTGAGTGTGTTACCATGACACTATGTATATGAGGTAGAGTATGTTACCATGACTATATAAGGTAGAGTGCATTTCCATGATTTTATGAGGTACAGAGTGTCCAAAGACTTGTATACTGAATACAGTACAGTATAATTAATTTAAGATAAAACACAAAAGTAATTACAAAAAAGATCATAAAAATAAATGTGATTTTCAACTGCTATATATCCACTAACACCAGTTAGGAGACAAAATGAAAGTGTAGATTCTTTAGAGAAATCATGTTGCATGCTAGCTGGAAATATTATTAAATTAAATATTTAAATTTATATATTTCTAGCTCATATATCACACTTACTTCACTACCTACCCCTGACAAATTTAGGCCAGTAAAAGTTATCAGAAATTATTGACTTTAAAATCCGAAGTGAAAGATCATAATGAGGCTTTTCTTTGGCAAATACTTATATTCAACAGTGATAACCATTGTTACTAGGGCAAACTTATTTCCCTCACCTCTAACACTTACAGCAGTGCACCAGAAGAATGGCAAGGCAGTCATCAACCCATCAAAAAAATTGGTAGAATTGCATCCGAGGCTCAGAATGTTTCATCTCGTCACATATTTTATTTTTTGGGCAATATTATTAAAGAGTTTGTTTATTAGGCTGTATATAATGCGCACCATGACACGGTTCCACTAACGTTGTGCGTCAAAAGTGAAACACATGTGGATTAATTTATATGTAGGATTCTAACAGTAATCCTTATTACTTAAAACACACTCATTGTGAATGCAATTATAATACACTTATTTATAAATTCCTATGACCAGTATTAATGCTATTATTTCACTGTTACATTACCCAGCCAGGACTGATGTACTGTGTCTGGCTTTAATTAGTCCTTTGACATAATTTAACCTAATCAGATCTGTCTTCTCAAACTATTAATTGTTCATTTCTTGTACAATGTAATAATATGTTTTTCCTTGTACAATGTATCAATATTTTTCTTTGTACAATGTAATATGTTTTTCTTGTACAATGTACTGTACTGTACTGTAATATTTTTCTCGTACAATGTATTAATATGTATATAACTGATAAAACATTAATTTATGCAAATTATTCCTGGTGTAACAACAGTTAATCTTTTGTTAAATGTCTTTGAACTGTTTGTGGCTTAAGTTATGTTTTTCCTCACAGTTTAATAATACTTGAAGTAACAAGTAATTCTGAGCTGCAGGTGAGAACTTGCCTTGGTACCAGCCTGGAGGTGAGGTCTACCGTGTTTACCACCATCAGGACTGTAATGTTCTTGATGTAACCCACAAAGACTGGTTAGATGCTGTCATGCATGGTGTTGACTGGTTAGATGCTCTCATGAATGGTGTTGACTGGTTAGATGCTGTCATGGATGGTGTTGACTGGTTAGATGCTGTCATGGATGGTGTTGACTGGTTAGATGCTGTCATGAATGGTGTTGACTGGTTAGATGCTGTCATGGATGGTGTTGACTGGTTAGATGCTGTCATGGATGGTGTTGACTAGTTAGATACTGTCATGGATGGTGTTGACTGGTTAGATGCTGTCATGGATGGTGTTGACTAGTTAGATGCTGTCATGAATGGTGTTGACTGGTTAGATACCCTCATGGATGGTGTTGACTGGTTAAATGCTGTCATGGATGGTGTTGACGAGTTAGATGCTGTCATGGATGGTGTTGACTAGTTAGATGCTCTCATGGATGGTGTTGACTGGTAGATACCCTCATGAATGGTTTTGACTGGTTAGATGCCCTCAGTCAGTGAGGGACTCATTACCTAGCCAGTTAAGGGTTACTCATCCTCACAGTCAGTCAGATGGGATGAATACCATAACCATTGAGGAACGAGTGACTCATCCTTCAGTTTGGTTAAGACAGGTAAGCCGTGCCTGAGAGGAAAGGGTCATGCCAGCGTGAAGGTCTTCACTGCAGCTCAGGAGGATAAAGGTCTGCTGGACCAGCGTGGGGCGAGGCTCAGGTGGCCCCGCCCACTGTCAAACTCTCGCATTCTGTTGGACTGCGCTCTGTAGCCATTTGTTTATAATTTACATTTATAGGAGAATGAAATAATATACATATGCAATGGCTTCAGTGTTTTTCATACCTTAGTAGTGAACTGATATATGACAACACATCCAACAAATGTTATGACAATGCGAAATGTAAACTTTTAGTCCTGGCTGGACCTGGACTGTACTGATGCTCATTCAAGTACGTCAAGGTCCTTTAAATGGTCAGCATCTGGCAACAGTAAGATATGTTACTGATCACCAGATTGACCACTAAGGTGAGAGAAAGAATTCGTCGGTAAATGAGATATGCTAAACACACAACACCTTTGTCTCCAAACTGTCAGAAGTGCTACAAGTCATTATAGTTGATAATGATTCACTCTGTATACTGTGTACAAGTCTTTGCTTTCTAACCTTCTCACTTATGGTTTCTCTCCCCAACTTTATTCTCTAATTTCTAGCTTCTTTGAGAACCGATCCATGGCAGTTGTTGTCGAGGAATCGATCTCTCGCTCTTTCTCTACCAATAGTGGTGTCTCACAGGGTTCTGTTCTTTCACCCACTCTCTTCCTTCTTTTTATCAATGATTTACTTCACATGACTAATTCTATCCATTCCTACGCTGATGAGTCTACTCTTCACTCTTCTTCACATTTTTTCCTTCCCCCTAATTCTCAAATTAGACCTGTTTCTAGAGCTATCATTTCATCTATCAATGCGGATCTGTGCAGCATCTCCGAATGGGGAAGTAGAAATTTGGTTAAACTCAATAGTAATGAAACTCGGTATTTACCGATTACACTTTACAAATTAGATGATCTACCACCAATCACATTTCAGGGTGCAATCATTCTGCCAAAATTCTAAAATAGATATGCTAAGCCACACATCCACATTGCTAAAACTGCCTCATGAAAGCTGGGAATGCTGTACAGATACCATAGCTACTTCACTCTTGAGCAGTTGCTTCAAGTTTATAAGGAATTCATTTGTTCTAACTTGTAATACTGCTCTCATACCTGGGGTGGCTCCTCTTCTGTCCATCTCTTAGATAGGGTGGAATCAAAGGAATTTTGTCTTATTAACTATCTTCCTTTAGTTAATAATCTCACTTCCCTTTCTCTTTGCCGCAATGTTCCTTCACTCTCTCTTTTACAGGTACTTTAACAGGCAATGTTCGGTGGATTTGGCATCTTGTGTACCGCTGGCAAGGCCGTGGGCTGGTAACACTCGGCTTGCCCGCGGTACCAACCGTTTCTGTGTGGATGTCGGTCACACTAGAATAACCTGTTATAATACATCCTTCTTTCCTCACACAGCCAAAATGTGGAATGCTCTGTCTTTTTCTGTGTTTCCATACTCTTACAATCAGTCTCACTTCAAAAAGCTGGTTTTTTGGCATCTCGGTGGTGTAGATTAAGTCTTTTTCTCCTATTTTCAATTTCTTTTTACTCTTATTTTTTCGCCCCCTAGGCCCAGTTGTGGGTCGATGACCTGTGCCCGGGTGGGCTATTCCCTGTAGTAGAAAAAAAAAAAAAGATTAATCAACTCCAGCTTATTTCATCTGATGATTAAACATTCTAATGTTACATTGGGATTAGGTTAAGTTAACGTAAGGGTGTTTCATCATCAGGTGAAAAAAGTTGGGGTTTATAATCTTCATGAGATCCACTGTAAGTATGTGTAAGTCGAGGATGTTAGTAAGTATGTGTGGGTTTATTTACTCATTGTCTCAGATCTCCACGCTTGCCTCCCCAATACTCTCACTTTCTTTAAGGTTTTTTACATCTTCATCCACTCCACACAATAGTGAGAGAAATAACAGAAGTTCTAGCGGCATTTAACACGTACCCAATAAAATAATCTGCAGGGTTTCCATAAATTATGTGACCCATTCTAAACCTTAATAACCTCAAGTAACAAACAGTGCAAATTTGGAAGTCTCTGAGGCCCTGTTCAGAGTTAATAGGGTGGCTGGGAACTGAAAGTATTGGTGAAGTTCTGTGTAGAGGCAGGTCAAAATGATTTAAGCATGTGGAGAGAATGGATGAGACCAATTGGGTTAAGATGTGCAGAGCCTAAATATGGAAGAGAGGAGATAGGGCTATGCTAAGAATGACATGGGGTAATGTTGTAAGAAATGACAAGAGTTAAAAACGTGATGAGAGAGACTGCAAGAGACTGTAGCATAGAGCTGCCCTCAGGTAACCACGGCTAACCCAAGCAAGTGAGGAAAATAGCCATAAAACATTGATGATGATGATGATGATAAGTTCTAAAATAGGTAAGATAATTTATGGACAAGCTGTAAAGTATATCCTCTGCATGAAGGAGCTTTAAGAAATCTTCCATTACACAGTGTTTTAAAAACCAGCAATGTAAGAATGAGTTTATTGTTTGTATTAGTTACAGAGGAATATAATGATGTACATGACATTGAGCAGTGCGTTGTGTGTGCTTCTAAGTGCCTGTAACAACATTGTCAAATAATGACTTCTGTACTTTATCTCATACACAGTCACTCCAACATTATTTCATATGTATGTATTAATACATACAGTACACCATACAGTATATTCATTGCTGAAGTATACTGGACTCTCTACTGTCTGTCATGGTTGGGAGCAGAGGGTTGGAATTTGGCAGATACATTAGTTGAAAATAATAAATGGTACATTGGCAGATAGTCCAGAATCCAGTACACCATACATACCTCACACAGTATTTGTCACACATGAGAACAGTTAGAAATTATAAAACATTTTGCATTGAAATAAGATAATGTGGGCCATGATGCACAGAGACACAAATGATGGGACATCATCAAGTTATATCACACACTGAGGTAAGTCTATTGTTGTGAGGTGTCAAGAGCCGTGACACTTGAGGGTTTCCTACAACACCCTTTACAGTACTGTACTATTAAAAATAAACATCAAAATCATACTTAAACTATACCTTAACTAAAAACATTAACTTTAGCATCTTTTAAAAATTAAGTTTGAAAATATTTGGTAAAGAGTCTCAATGTTCATTTTGTCCCAAGTCATGGTAAGATAACTAATCTGCTTCAGGTAGTCTTGAAATAATTTTGATTATTTTTTTGTTTGTTTTTTAGACCCCTGTCTCCATGAAGCAGTTAGGGTACATTGTTAGGGTATGTCGTTTGGGTCTGATGTTAGGGTGCGTTGTTTGGGTTTGTTGTTAGGGTGCATTGTTACGTCTTCAGTTAGAAGCAAAATAATCATGCCCTTTGAACCTCAGTGGCCCTGGGCCCTCACTAACAACAGTACTTCACCACATAAAGATAAATAACAAAATAATTGGTAAAGATAAGCAAAAACATGTGCAATGAAGAATGTCTGCGGTGAAAAATATCCACACTGAAATTAGAGGAATACTTGTACCTAAATGACCCACAACTTCTTCAGGCTTAAGTTTGTTCCTCAACACTGGCTCTGAGTACTGTACCTGGTCTCAGTAGTACCTGGTCTCAACTACCTCTTCTCATATAACAAGTTCTGCTCCTGAAAGCATTTTAAATTGAAACCATCATTGTATCACTTAACCCCCTCATGGTCTTTCAACACAGATTTTGTTGCTAAGCACTCTCGGCCATACCTCACACTGAGAGCACCCATCCCATAAGCAGAAATGCTGGAACAGTGGACCGACCCAATCAACCACCTAAGTTCCTCCCACTAGCCTAGTTGGCTGGCAGATGCATGTCTTTAGGTGCAATTTGGGTCTGGCTCACTCTACCCAATGTTTACTAAAATGGAAAACCGTTCCTGTTACCGACACAACCTACGATGACAGACTGCGAGGGGGGTGAGATTTCCGACCATGGACAAGAGTACCAGAGGGTTAATGGTACCACATGTGTTGGTTACGTCTCTTTATTCAAGCAGCTATCTGGTCTAAAGGTCTTACCTATTCTAACCTTACTGGAATATAAGAATGTACAATACAGGTATACCTCACTTTATGATAGGGCTGTGTTCCTGAAAACCACATTGTAAACTGGATAATCGTAAAAACTCATCATCCTAAACCAAGATGAACCTATATGTGTGTGCAGTGCATCACAATGGCCCTCATTGAACCTGAGTACAGTAATAACAAACAAAAAATTCAAGGCCTTTGTTAACCGAGTAAAATGATGGTCATTTTACGTTTGGAATTTGAGAAGGAAAAAGGAAGTTAACCCATAAGGCTGCCAAGGGTCAAAGACTGCAACATGTTATCATATGTCAGCAAATGTGACACAACACATATATACAGTACAGAACACAGTCTCAGCAGCCCACATTAGGGTATCCACATTGCCTCATCTTGTTCCACTCACGAAAAACAAACAATGTGTCCATTTACCTTTTAAATTGTTTGATTCTGGGAAAACCTCATCAAAAATTTATCTCAGTCATCATATTTCACCATCAACATTTTCCACACCATCATTGTTTAAGAATATTACATAAGAACAAAAACCAATAAAACTTAAAATCGTTTTTTTTAAATTCAACATTTCTCAACACAATGTTTACATAATCTTAAATAATGATTATAATAACCAGATCTTAACAGCCAAGGGGGGGGGGGGGGGGGGGAAGGTTATTTTTATATTTCAGAGGGGGGTGGGAGCACTCAAGCCAATTTGGGGATTGTGGTTAACATATCTCTAAATCACGAGTCAGGAATGTTGACCACTTTCCCCAACCTTTTTCGACTCCCCTGATAACTGAAAACGCCTCCTCTATCATCTTATAGTCTGTCTACTAAGTGTGTATGATAACAAAACTCCTTCACTTCCTATTCCATACATCTCTCCCACCATCCTCAGCTCAGATACATCATAATATTAACCAAAATAAACACTAACTTCACAATATATAGTAAAAATTACTTCCATGTGTTAATAAAAGGATTCATCAGATTAGATTGGTCACTATTGATACCAAGAGTAACAACTTAGGTGAAGAAGTGCAAGAAGCTAACACCTGGGACACTGGTAGCACCTTTATACACTACCTGTGAACCTCCAACTTACAGTATTTCCTGCACTGACAACCTTCCCAAACTTCCCTCACAGAAAAAAATAAATAAATCATATAGGCACAATTCACATATGCAAGTGACATGGAGTTTGATATATCACTTGATTTAGTGATAACCATCTGAACTAAGTCATTGAAAAAGCAAAAGAAAAAAATACCTGTTGAATCAGCTCTCCTGATAGTGAGCTGCGTTACAAAACACACCAAAAGTTATCTGATTGCTTCAGGTCACACTGCTACTATGTCACTGAACCATCGGCCATAACTTTCTTCTCAATATCTAACACAATCAAATAATTCATATGAAAATATCATTCAATAAGAAAAGAAAATAAGGTAATGGCAGTGATTAGTGTGGCAGTAAGACTCTGTTTCCTTCCTGCCACGACCCTGACACTACACACCACCCAGCCAACATCACCAGATGTGGCAAGACTCTCGCCTTAACTCAATAAACACTATGCAAAATTTGTATGAATTTCTAGATGACAAAAATTAACTCTAACATTAATAAACAATTTTTTTTTTACTCTCAGGCAGGAAAAGTAGACAAAACAATCTCTCCTCCAGACAGGCAATGAAAACAAAAGGGGTGACAGAGTTAACACTAATAGTAGGTTATTTACACTCGCTGATACACACAAAATATCGCTAATAAATCTGTTTTGTATTTGGGGTAATTTCAGTACTTTCTCTCTCTGTCTCTTTCCTTCTCTGACTCTCTTTCTCCCTGCATCTTTCTCAACAAACCATCACCTGTGGAGTCAGGAACAAGTGAAGGGAGGAACTACCTATCTAAAGGGTCAACAGACTCATACAAGGTCTCACCAATACTGTGTCACACTTGTCACAACTCTCATTTGTGCGTTATTGTTACAAGTGTCGAGACCAACAACATACACAAGACGACACATTCACAAACCACTACGGTACAGTTTACGGTACTCTGGGGCGGTCGTAAAGTCCCTGTGCGCCTCTAATGATGATGAACAATATACAGTGCTTGCTTTGTTTCTCCTGTTATACTGACATTGCTTTTAGTCCTACCTTGTTCTACTTAAGAGTAAATACTGGTAAATGGCATTCACTTCCAACATGTACTGTGACCATTTCTAATATTTATTGTAAGTAAAATAAGATATACAACAATTTGAGTATAACAAAGAACCACTATAAGTATTACTGGTGCACCGGGATTTATAGCTCACCCAGTGGAAATCAACACTACCATCTGGTTTTTTTTTTTATTTATATACACTACCAACAGAGTCTCCTACAGAACCAATATATTCACTGCTCATCACTTATATAAAATTGATTGTATATATGCCCAGTTTGTTTGTCATAGCCAATACTAGTGGTTCATGCTGTAATACTATAGTACTGCAAGGGGTTAAGTACAGTATACGTAATGGAAAAGTCAGCACGATACTACTGCTACAAATACATTACTTCCATCAGCGTGAAGATGATATGTTGCCTATGTTCTACCTACAACTAATACACAGTTAATCTCTTACAACTAAAACAGTACATAGTCGATGATTACAAACTATGAATCATGTGAACATCAGCACCCTCAAGCTTATATCACCTAATAATTAAACACCCTAATCTAACCCAAACATCCACAGGTAGCATTAATGTATTTAATCATATAGGTGAAAATAAGCTGGGGTGGTTAATCTTCATATGATCCTAAACTACCAATAATATGTGTGATGTTTGTAGTTACATGTTGAGCTCTGGGAAAATAATAATAAACTAGCTTACTATAGGAGCAGCCAGGGTGAAGGGTCAGCACAATGGTATATGATTTCTCTTAACTCTATAATTATTCTGCTATCACAAGTCACTACATAGCTGCTGATCTTCCAACTTTTATTATAACAATATTAAAAGCTGTACTCTAATGTTCATCACCATAACATTATCAAAAGGTTTTCCTTAATGTTTATTTTTCCCAGGATGATCTCAAATCATCATATTTCACCTTTTCCCAGGATGAGGAAGAGGGTTGTATGGTCTGGCTGCCACTCTGTGTACTATATCTGATGACAGCTTAATTCAACTAAAAACAGCTTGATGTACACCTCAACTAAAGACAGCATGATGTACACCTCAACTAAAGACAGCTTGATGTACACCTCAACTAAAGACAGCTTGATGTACACTCAACTAAAGACAGCTTGATGTACACCTCAACTAAAGACAGCTTGATGTACACTCAACTAAAGACAGCTTGATGTACACCTCAACTAAAGACAGCTTGATGTACACCTCAACTAAACTAAAAACAGCCTAACAAATACTTCAAGATAAACAACGACAGTATGACACACATTTCAGGACTACTATAATAGTACTATGACACTTTGAAGATCACTATGACAGTATGACACACACTCCATGGCCAATTATGACAGTTTGACTGGACAAACAAACACTCAAGGAAAACTAACAATATGAAACACACACACACTTCAGTAAGCGACTTAGGTGATGAAGGCACTTTCTACCTGTGACTTCAGCAAAATATTACTATGAGCCTGAACAAAACAACAATGGCACTAGTGGACGGTACTGTACGTGACGTTGAAAAAATACAAACAACACCGTCACGTTTCTCATTACGGGGAGAAGCAAGAGTGACAGAATGTAGGTGGTCTTTACTCCTCGATACGAGTAGCTGGGTTTGTGTTACTCATATTATTATTTCTATTATGTCCTCAGTTACTCAAAGTTATTTTCTTGGTACAGAGGGGGGGGGGGGGGGATATGTGAGCAAAATAGGAGTCAACCTCATGGATTGATTGAAGTGGTGGGTAGGTGGGTGAGTCAATGAGTGGGTGTAAGTGGGTGGGAAGGTGAGCGGGTATGTTTGTCCACACGAGCATCACTCTTACTGTACATAAACACGGGAAAAGATAAGATACCTTTCCCTCTTTATTAAAAAATAAATACAAAGAATAAGAATCACATCTGTAGTACCACTTCCCAGGTCTACTTAGCCATCTTGTTCACAAACCTCACTCACCAAAATAAATAAATAAATAAATAAATAAATAAAATTTCTAAGCTTTCAAAATACAACACAGCTCTTCATTACTGGCAGTCCCATCATCCTGGTAGACGACAAAAGACTATAATACTATATATCCAAAGTTACATCATCACTATCATCCCCACCATCACCATAATCACCACCACTACCACCACCATCACCAGTCAGCAGTATATCATCATCATATTCAACACTTGCATCTGTAGGTTAGCTGACACTCAGAGATACATGGTGTGTGAGATAATAGAAACATAAGTGTGTAAAGTTCAGCAGTTTATACATGATCGTGTGATAACAATACAGTTGGTAGGTATAGGTACGCTACACATCATCACTGTGACCATTCTATCTAGTGTCTACAGTCTTACATATTAAAAAAAAAAAAAATTGTTGGCTTAAAGGAACAGTAACTTATTTCCTCAACAACAACAACAAAAACTTACATAAAATAATATATATAATGAACTACTTGATAGCTTTGGCATGTAAGGTAAATATTGTCCTGAACTGGGTAGAGAAATAATGAAGTGGGGTTAGGTTAGATTGGATAAGGTTAGGTTAGATTGGGCTAGGTTAGGTTAAGTTTCCCGACTCAGCTACAGGTGGTGGAGGAAACTCTTACTCTACTGTTGCAGGAGGAAGGAACTGTACCAGCAATAAATGAAGATTGTTGTCATGTCACTGTATCTCAATTGGTCAACGGTCAGGGTCTTGTGGCACCGTTCACACAGTCTCTTTCCACACCGGACAACAACTTTCAGAAATCACAATAACATTTCCAGGGGAGCCAGCAAGTGAGAGCGGATGATTAGCCACAAACTTGATCACTAACACCCAGCTCTTCACCACAGAACCAAAATAGAGTATGGAGAAGGATCGGCAACTGTTTACACATAGCGAGAACAAACACAATTACTATACTGAAATATTTGTAATAAACAAATATAATTACACTTAAATAAGGAAATAAATCAAATGACCTTATAACTAAAAACATATTCAATAAACTTAAAGTTACAAAACATAATTATATAAGAAGCATCAGAGGGTTTACATGAAGGGGGGTGACCTCCTCCCGTGTGGCACTATGAGGCAACGAAATAAAAAAGAAAAACTTAAGGGCTAAAAAAGAAATCAAGTACGCAGCTTTGGCATTGTGGTGGGATTGAGAGAAGGTGCTAGGCAAGATTCACACCACTAAACTCACCTACACATTGCTGTACTATTACATCAGCATTTCTCTGCATTACTCGTGCACTCAGCCTAACACTTCTTCTGTACTATACAATATTACTTGTGCACTCAGTCTAACACTCCTCTGTAGTATCCTAATACTCGTGCACTAGTCTAACACTCCTCTGTACTGTATTACACGTGCACTTGTCTCACACTTCTGTAAAATTATACTGTATTCATAAAAAAACTACATGGCAAAAAAGTAAAATGGCACACTTTATCAAGACCCATCAACACCCTAAATAATAAAAGTAATATAGACTGATGCGTCTGTCACCCAAAACTCTCCACTGATCTATTATATTCAACCAAAATAACCACAATATTTACTGCATTACTTCACCACACACAAAGAAAATACATGGGAATCATGTTTAATTCCCCTCATCATAGTAACAGCTCTTAAGCATCAAAACTTTACACAATGAAGCTCAAGTCCAACAACTAAGACTTATTTAATTCAATGCCAACTAGTCCAAGTTAATGGGTGTAAGGTGTAAGACAGTCGGGTATACTGTAGAGGACTTGGTGTGTGGATGACAGAGGCATCAGCTGGTGGCATGATCATTGGCACGGCACTCTTCATCATCATTATCATCATCATCATCATCATAAAGCAAAATCCAAGAGTCACTTTTAAACTTCATCAACATCTATGATATTTCTTGCAATTTCTGAGGTGTTCAGGTACTGTGAGTGGTCTACCATCTGCTACAGCTTCACCAGACACGCTTACAGACATCAACAGCTCACTATTCACTGCACATTCCACGCCAGAAGGAATATAACTTGGATAAACTATGTCACGTCAAGGTAATATATTATCACTTCAAGAGTAAGTCAATTTAGATGTGAACACCTGGTGGGTTGGTCAAGTGTGTTATGAATACCTGGTGGGTGGGTCAAGTGTGTTCAACATTATAAACTAGTTCTCCAGCTCAGCACAAAGACCAGAAACTGCAACTTTTAACCCAACCTCAACGCTTTTCCTCACTACAGTACTTCTCTTCCTTTTATAAAACACCAACCAGATAATTAACTACTGGCAACTGACACCAAGGAAGATTACAATGATCAATAACCAAGAAGGAACAATGTGGTGTACTAACTGTATAAATCTACCACAAGTTACAGTATTTACTCTCCAAGAGTTTCTATAAGTGGCAGACCAGGGAGCAAGGAATTACAAGTGAAAAAATACAATTAAATGTATGTTTTAGAGGCCTGGCTGGGGTGTTCATAGCTGTGTCCAAGGCCTAGCTGGGGTGTTCATAGCTGTGTCCAAGGCCTAGCTGGGGTGTTCATAGCTGCCATTATTTTTCCTCTCATTGCATGTCTGGTCTGGAGTGCCTCATGTAATACACTGACAGATGTTATAAATCTCCAGATACCTCAAGAGATCATATCACAAGTTCAAAATGGACACCTTACTGTTTTTGTAACCTGTATTATGTACAGTATATGTAAAAAAAATATATGACATTTACAAAATTTCTTCAGGTTTTCAAATCAATGTTACACCAACTTTAAGCATGTTAAAAATATTCAGGCTTTTCAGTCGACACGATGATGACAATTTTCAGGATCACAGACGCACTATCAACGTCTTCTTCGGCACACACACAAACGTTCCCCTGACAGCAGAGTATTGTGCCATTTCTCAACCCGTGACATGACCCTTTTTATATTCATATGGTACTGGCTAACACACAGGTCAGAAATTTATTGATAGTCACAAAGATATTCTCCTACAGTTTCATGCCAGGTTCTGGGTTGATGGGAGTCACCGGAGGAAAATGATGAGCCTTTGTATCAAGTTTTCACAGCTCTCCAGCAATCACCATAGGTAGACTACAGATATTACAGGTAACTAACACATAATAAATGTTCATAACATAAATGTGAACTCAATAAACTGCAACATTACATGTGGAACATGTAAACAGAAATCAGGAGCAACTTTTAAAACATAAAGTAAAAAAAACAAGAATGTATCACGACTTTGTTATGATTCAAACATGACCTTATTGTGAATGAACCAAGAGCTTATCATGAATCCAACATGTTACACATAAAGCTATTATGTTTCTCTATCTTCCTATTGGCAAGAAAAGCTACAGTAAAATCTATCTATATTGTGATATGTTGAGTCTAATGAGACGCGTTTACCCAAGTCGGCAAAACTTCTCTTTGTCCTCATCATTGTGAGTGTGACCACAACTAACCCTTCCTGTGAATCTTAGATTAAATTTATATGAAAAAAGAGACATAGAGGTAAAAGTAATAGTTATGAAAGTACAACAGGTGAGTGACAAGGTTCATATTAGTTGTGTGTGTTGGACAGGTGTGTGACAAGGTTCATATTAGCTGTGTGTGTTGGACAGGTGTGTGACAAGGTTCATATTAGCTGTGTGTGTTGGACAGGTGTGTGACAAGGTTCATATTAGCTGTGTGTGTTGGACAGGTGTGTGACAAGGTTCATATTAGTTGTGTGTGTTGGACAGGTGTGTGACAAGGTTCATATTAGTTGTGTGTGTTGGACAGGTGTGTGACAAGGTTCAAATCACTTATGCATTCAACAGGTTTCAGTAACTACTTACAGCAGTCCCAGGTGACACTTAACACGGCAACTAAAGTAACAATAAATTAACAATTAACATTAAAATTTAAGTTACTTCAATTACCACTTAACAGATTACCTAATAAGACCTAAGATGATGAATAAGAAGAATGAATGTCAGTACTTATAGTGACTCCAGCACCAGTGAGCAGAACAACTATGGCATTTGTAGTTTGAAGTCATCAGGGAAGCTACACTGACCATAGGAGACAGTCAGTAGTGTATTGTGAGTGTGTTACAAGAGACAGTCAGTGGTGTGTGTAGTGAGTGTGTTACAAAAGACAGTCAGTAGTGTATTGTGAGTGTGTTACAAGAGACAGTCAGAAGAGTATGTAGTGAGTGTGTGTTACAGGAGACAGTATAGAGTATGTAGTGAGTACATTACAGGGAGTTACAGTTGTCAGGTACCACCAAGCTGACACAACAAGGCACTAGTGGACAACAACAGTATTGTCATCATTGTGTATTATGAGATTCACATTTGTACTAAGAGGCACAACTTATGAGATTCATTATCGGGCAAACACCGGGGAGTTGTAGAACAGAACGGACGAGGTGTGATATGGGAGACGTCACACCAAACTCGACCTAAACTTCCGACGTGTTTTACCCACTACTGTACGTGCTGTATCCTAGTTGATGTCCTTGGCCCTCGTCTTTTGTTGATGTTGTTGTTTGTGGTTCTGTGACGATGTATTTATGGTACACAAGCATACAACACTCACATAACCTGGCTGTCTGTTACTACCTCACCCACATCACCCAAATAATACAGCAGCAGACTCCCTCCCTGGTCATTTTATCTTCAAGACATAAGTTGTTGAGGAAACTAAGTAACTGAGTTTAGCCCAAATCTATATCATGAGACAAAGTGTTTATACACGAGAGATGATGACAAATATGATAATAGTGTCCAATAATTTAGGGATATTCTCATATTAAAGGAATATTACAAGAGCATAACACGGGTTCAAGTCATGGCTTGTAAACAAAGACTCCATCATGTGGGAAAATGCGGCAACTCTGTTAAGTGACCATTATGGTTATTAGTTAAGTTCTGCTCGACTGGACCACCAAACTATTGATGTAATTGAAACATTCTTAGGCTTGTGCATTACTGAACACATTACTTTTATCTAGTCTACAGTGTGACAGAGGTGAGAGAAAGGAAGGAAGGTGGAAAGGATGAAGGAGTGACACAGACAAGAGAAAAAGACCAGTTAACTTAGGGTTAGTTAGCAAGGAACACTCACTTTATGATACTATAGTATTTTGATCACCCTGTTGAGAAGAAATGCTACGACATACTGCGACCTTCTGTTAAAGGTCACGAAGCACCATACTAGGAAACTGACAAGTCCAAGAGCTACAAGGCAAGTATATCACACGTATAAGTACGACGGGAGGACGGAGACGTCGAGTTTTGCTGACAAGTACGTGAGAATATAATAATAATAATAATAATAATATACAGCACACAAACTGTGACATTTTCCAACATCTGATAATAATAATAATGAACACAGCTGTTAATTCCACACTGTAAAATATTAATCACCTAACCCAAGTGATGAGAAGAAAATATAATTACTCTTACACATTCTCCTACTTACTGTATAGGGGAATGTTCTCCTATTTGTAACATAAAGGTACAGAGGAATATCAAGTAAATATTAGATAAAATGTTTACGTGTCAGTCAGAGCTCAGTAATGGGCCCGACGATGGTGACCCCGGGGATATGTCTGGGGTCTCGCTCGCTCACTCCCTGTTGTCGGTGGTGATGCGGGGAGGCGTTGGGCGTGTGGCCGGAGGACGTAGAGAGGCTCGAGTGATTTGAATGAATGGGGATTGACTGGGATGGGTTGGCAGGCGTTGTGGTGGAGTGGATGAGGTTGCCATGACCACCATGGTTGATGCTGAGGGTTGACAGAGGGCTGGGAGAGTGATGCAACACGTAACTGGAATGTAAGTTTGTTGCGGAATGATTTGAGGTATTGGGCAGCTCTCCTCTCCTCCACGACGAGGCCGATGCCGTCTCCACTGATTCTAAAGAGGACAGACTATCCTTGGGTTCCCCCTCCGAGGAGGTGGAGACGGCAGGGTTACGTTGCCCCGAGTTAAGAGAAACTTCACCAGGAGGGCCATGGAGGGTGAGGTCGACCAGGGTCAGTTTGGTCCCCTCTTGCCTCACCCCGGGCTCCACCACGCTCAACCCATTCACTTTCTTGCGTAGAACATTCACGAGTCGTTCCAGGCGCGTACACTGGTCGTGCAGCTGCCACCGTGAGGCCTCACTCTCTCGCAGCTGTGTACAGAGGCCCTCCATGTACTCAGCTGAGATGCGAGTGACGCCTGGAACCACAAAAAAAAATTATATTAAGAAATAAAATGCACGCTAAAAGCACTCTTACGTTAACAAGCTGCAAACAAACCAAACTTATTCTAACATACCCAGTAACCTTAACTAACTTAAACCCAACTCAACCTTAAATAACTTGACCCAACAGCATCCTAGATAGGGTCCAGCTACCAGAAACACGTGCTTGTCATATTTACAACCACAAAAATATTTATTTAGTCTGTAGACTTATTGTCACTCAACTCCACCCCATATAACGACCCTAATGGCAATAAGTTTCTAACGACCATCTTGGACTATCCTTCATTATGTCACTTCACTGTTTCTATGTTTTGAACCACTGTGAACTAGTACAGGTTGTCAACCCTTTATCCGAAATTCCGAAAACCGAAAAGCTCTAAAAACCAAAAGTTTTTTTGTGGAGCTCTTTTGTTTTATTTCTTTTCTTTTTTTTACAGGGATCATTAGCCCACCCGGGCACAGATCACTGACCCACACCGGGCCTGGGGGGGGGGGAATGTAATAGTAATAATAATTATAATAATAATTATTCATAGTAAATAAACATTTTAATAAAAATACACCAAAATAAAATAATAATGATTACAATAATAATAATATTAAAAAAATATAATAATAAAATTAGTAATAATATTAATAACAATAATACTGTAATAATAAAATAATAATACAGTTAAGAAATACAAGAATGAAAAAAAGATCAAAAGTGAGAAACACGACCTAGACCTATGAATTATTATTACTGTATTATTGTTATAATTTTTATTATATTTTCGCCCCCCAGGCCCCAATGTGAGTCAGTGATCTATGCCCGGGTGGGCTAATACACATTAAAAAAGAAAAGAAAAAAAAAAAAAACTTCTGAAAACCGAAACCGAAATGCCTCTGGCCCCAAGGATTTCGGATAAAGGATTGTCAACCTGTACGATGATTTTACTGAATAAATATCTATCTACAGACACTAACATTCCAAATTACCAGTACAGTACTTCACAATGGATAGTTTTAATTCTCGGCCTGTCAACACAAACCTTTTATGATGGGATGAACTGACTGCTGTAGAATGCAAATACGTACACATACCATACTATTACTCCCCTCTCTTGTAGTTCAGTGTAATATTTTCTTCATCATAATTTTATAATTACTATCCTCCTCCTCCATCATCATCACCACTACCATCATCATGAGCAAATACTCGCACACATTTTGCCATCATTCAATACAATACATTTATCAGAGATTTATTATAATGTTACCCTTCCACATCATCAGTCATCACCAACACATCAACCACCTCAAATACACAAATAAAAAATGATGACTCAAGCAAGATAAGTCTCAGTAACTGTAAATTATGAAGAAATTATATCAATGATGATAAAAGCCAAGGTTCTCGTGCGCCACAACAGATGTAACACATACCCGGTGCGTTCCCTGCCGCACTGCCTTCCCCGCCCTCATGCAGAGTGTGGTGGATGGTCGTTGCCAGGCGCAGAGTGCGTAGTTCATCCTCTAGGGTGGCAAGCTGGGCCAGCGTGGCGGCCTCTCTGTCACCAAGGGACCTCTGCTCCAATCCCTGGCCAGCCATACACTTCCCAATACAACAACTCTTATGATTTTCCCAGTTTTTAACTTCAATCTTTATGACACAATTACTGATATTTTCTTATTTAATATTTGTTTCTGTTTTTTTTTTTTAAGGAATTGTTTCCAAAATAAGAGGATGACAATAAACAAAACCTTAAGATAAATATTTCATAACTTAAAAAAACTAAATTATCATATACCGGTAATCTTGTAATTACTACAATAACGACAAAAGTATTTAAAATTATCACAAATTGAAAGCTACTGTACACAACCATAATGTTTTAGCTCAAAAAGACTTTAATGCTGTACAGTACAGTCCACCATGCACGGACACAAGTGGTGAAAGAACCCGTCCCAGGAAGCACCACACATGCACACCACAGCCGCCCACATGCTTGGCAGAAAACCAGTGAGACGGGAGAAGCAGAGAACAGCCAGCCAGTCAATACTGCGGCCCAGGCGGGGAAAGGAATGAAAAATTTTGTGTCAGAATTTCACTCCAAAGAAAGTTTTCAGATTTTTACTACTAAATTAGTTATACTCATGAAGAGGAATAAACAAAATATAGCAAAATCTGTTACGTAATGATAAATTAATCTCAAACACTGATACTGTACTGTACTGTATATGGAGACAGAACATAACCAATACTTCCCCCTTTTGTGGCTGATAACACAGTATACAGTACTGTACTGCCATGATACAACCCTCAGGAGAATGACTCATTCCTTAACTACCATCTAGACTATAGCACCATGATACAGGCAGTCCCTGATATACAAAGATCCTATTTACAAAAATCTGAATTTATGGAATAATTCCCATGTTTCAGTTCATGTAAGAAAAAAATCCAAAGTTCTAAAATTCATTTGCTTTTTCATAATTTTTTCATTGCACTGAATGATGCTGAGGTGTTGACACAGGCATCTCATGGCTTCCCATACTGGACCTGGTCAGTTTATAAAGACAATTACAGTAAACTAAACTCAAAAATACAGTATTGTACTCTACGGTATTAACCCCTTGTGTACAGCGTCCTCTCTGCTTAATAAAATTGTCTTGCATCCCCACAGTGAAGGGGTTAAGAGAGGTTAACTAAGCTCTAATAAAATACTTGTAGTACAGGAGGCCCCCAAATTCGCAGGGGCTAGGTTCTCAAAATGGCCGCGAATCGCCAAATCTACGGATAACATTTGCGGACAGGGCGGGCGGGCGGGCGGGCGGGGGGGGGGTTACATTTTTACTTGTGTATAAAGAAGTGTACAGTTGTACCCCGCTTAACGCGGTCAATTGAACCCACAGGGTACCGCGTTAAGTGAAAACCGCGTTAAGTGAACAACAGAACATATGGGATTAATTCCAATAGAGACTGGCCCGACCCCCAAACTCCACTTTTTGACGACACACAACTATGTTGTAGTAAAAATATTATCTTAACTTTATGGTGGTATGCACACACAATTAATAATTAAGAGAAATATCAATAATATTAGGTTTTTTAACACTTACATTAGTAGAAAAAATGGCTGGGCATACGGGGATGGGGGGTTGGTTCCGAGGCAGAGGGCAGATTATTGGCCCTCACCTAAATCAATTGTATCACTATCCACCACAGAGGCTTGCAAGGCCTCTTTGTCAAACCCCTCAAAATCCATATAAGTCCATATCCTCACTATAATTATCACTATCACTGACTTGGGCCGGCTGTGGTGGGTGGCGGGTGAAGAACTCGGTAATGTTTTGATGACTGGGCGACCTTGTGCGCATCGTGCCCGCGCCGCTTCCCACGTATATGAGTAGATGAACCGCGTTAAGTGAAAGTTCGGTTCTGGCGAGGCACCGCGTTTATGAGAAATCGCGTTAAGTGAATCCGCGTTAAGTGGGGTACAACTGTATATTCCCTTGGGGGGGGGGGGGGGTTACATTTTTACTTGTGTATAAAGAAGTGTATATTCCCTTTATGTGTTTGCCCTTAGGACAATTATTTATTTTACTTGTAGTATTGTATATGTGTGTGTGTGTGTAGAGACACACACACACACAAAACACATACAGTACAAATAAATAATAATTGGAAAATCCTCTCACAAATAATCAGAAACAAATTTATTAAAATTGTGACCATCTACAGTTCTACACTCTAGTCTGTGCTCTATTGATAAAGTACAGAGTACTGTAATAGAGAGGGGGCTTGAGGGTAGACTGTCACATTTTTAATAAATTTGTTTTGGATTATTTGTGACAGGATTTTCCAATTATTATTTATATGTTTGTGTCACACACACACACACACACACACACACACACACACACACACACACACACACACACACACACACACATATTTACAATACAGGTAAAGGAAATGACTGTCTCTAGAACGAATGGCTCCCTGTCTCCAGCCGTGAAAATGCCAGCAACTTTAAAACTACCCACAGACATTCTTGGGTACATCCAGGGTATCATCCGTGAATAATAGAGGTCCACGAAGTAAAAATCCGCGAACTTGGGGGTCCCCTGCATATTGTTTTAGTCATGACATCTCACATGATTGCTATGTGAAGTAGTGGCAAGATGCTGACTTAAGATGTATCCACTGTGGGAACACTGATGTTCTTAGTATCTCTGAGTTTTATCTGATGTCAATGGAAAGAATAAAATATTAAATGTATTAATTTAGTATTTCTTCTTCAGATAAAATCTCATCCAAAATCAAATCCAGTGAAAGCAAAACATCTCAAAATGTATATACTATACTATACAGTCAGTAAAATAAGTATTAGCCACCCCAAGGTAGATGAACTAGAAAATGAGCGACAACAACCAACTGGCGCCAATAACAGGTATACATTAACAGTTTACGCACCATGTTTAAAATTGTTACACAGGGCAGGTGGTCGATCCTTTTTTATATTGACTGTACAGTGTATACAGTGCAACAGACTTACTGTTGGTGCACCACTACAAAATTAAAGCCACACGTCTTGGGTGGGCCTCACAATCTCACACTGCATCACAACAGTTTCTCAGTAAGTTTAAAGCATTGTGTTTTATTGTACAGTAAGTATAAATTTATTTCTGTACTGCATGCTCAATATTATGTGTATTATTGACTTAAGCTATGTACACCAAAATTTGTCATTAACATGTTGTATAACATTTTAAGACATTTTGGGTGAGCTTGTCTTTCTTGCCTACCTCTTTATCATCTCGTATGCTTATAATTTAATGTGAGGTGGATGAAGGAATAAACAAACTCAAAGAAAGGAGGAATATAATCGAGAAAAATGATGCAAGAAAATTCAACAAAGCAGCTACAAGGGGCAAATACAACAAGCAAAAATATCTACATAAAGTTGCTGCCATCCTTAACTTGCACACTTGACATATACAGTACAGTACAGTGACCTTCTCATAACCATAGTAAGTTACAACACTGAACTGATGATACAAAGTGTACTGTACCGACTACAACCTACCATTAGCTTCGTTTCACTCCTAACAGGCCAACACTAGACCTCTTGACCTCACCTACACAGTATTTTGTCTATCTAACTTTTTATTGTTTTTTGTTCCAGACTCTTGCCTTCAACCACACACAACCTGACTTCAACCACACACAATCTACCTTCAACCACACACAATCTACCTTCAACCACACAACCAAAAGCCCTTTTTATCAACTGTCCATGTGGCAGGTGCTCCTTATAACCTTACCACTTGAGTGCTTCCCTCCACTACACTCTCCGGGGAGTGTTACACCTCACATGTTATTCCAACCCTTCACCCCCGTTCCTTGTCCATACTGTATACAGTATACTGTACTGTACTGTACAGTACTATAGTATGTACCTCCACTGTCTATATAGACCATATGTGCTGAATCAATGTAAAGTTGCATAAAAATTTTTATTGAATAATTATCAATCTATCCATCTACCTATCTACTATCTATCTACTGTATATATTTATCGTTCTAATGCTATTATATTTGCAGGAAAATGCAGTAACCTTAACAGCAGTGACAGCTTCTCTTAAGGTGAGCAAACATGTTTATGTGTTCATCATGTAGTGTTGGTGTACAGCAGTGAACATGCAGATGATGACGACAACATTCTCTCACTAGTTCAAACAATATCTAACAACCACCTCCACATAAAAGAAAATTCCTCAAAGTTTATCAATTTAAATGTACCATAGCAGGTTCTGAATGTTACTACATTTATTCAGTTTTCATTTTTTTTTCAAATTATGTAAAGTTTGTAATGGTGCAGAAGAAGCACTAACTACAAGACACTGAGGAGGAGACATTAATACATTTTCTGTATGAGTTACCACTAGTGTCCTCTACATACAGTAAGCCAGCAGTCTGTGTGTTCACCAGTGTTGATGGTGTATACTTAAAAGGCTGTCCCAACACGTGCCAAGTACAATACCTGGGTGTAGGCTGGAGGGGCCGAGGTATAGGCAGCGCCCGCAGATGCCGACGTGGGTGAATAATCGCTGGACCTACGGTGACGCCTCTCGCTGCGTCTGGGAGAACTGGTGCAGCTGCTGTTGCCTCCCGATGGAAGATCCTGAAGCAAGTTTAGCATATATAGTATATAAAATTTACATAATTTAGTGTACAATATCTACATAATTTAGTGTAAAATATCTAAATAATAAAGTATATAATACCTACAGCATAATATCTACACAATTTGGTATATAACACCTACATAATTTACACTACACCATCTCTATAGGTGGACAAAAATAACTTCCTCAGGAAGGTACTGAAAAACTGCGCCACAAATTCGCACTAACTCTTGAATGTTTGTTTTACTTCTTAAATACAAAATAAGGAAAATATTGTTGTTTATGTACAGTCCACTCCACTTATAAGCCACACAAACTGGCAACCTCACACTTCACTGGGCCCATCCCTCCCCCACCTCCCTAAACATACAAACCAGGCAATAATTGGTGGTCAGCCAAGGTGTAAAGTCAACACTTACCCTCGAACACTTTAGTATGGATAGGTTTTAGAAACAGAAAGAAAATATATTTTTTAAGTAAATGTGTTCGGGGTAAGCATTAACTTTACAAAGATCCTTAATCTGTGTTGAGGAATACCTATATACTGACATTTTGAGCAAAATTATTTTGCTCACCAGTAATAATAAGCAAAGTTTTAACCCGCTACAACAAGAGCTGAAGAGTATAATCATCTGCCCAAAACACTGAGGTCAGGTTCCTTGAAACACCCGTGTAAACCAACCATGCATCAAAAACTGTGTTGTAGGAGGGTTGACTGTACTGGACCTGCATTGCCTATGCACATACTGAATCAGAGGAAACTGTTATAATCATTTTACTGAATAAAACTGAACTGAAGTGAACACACACCACCACCAATTAAGGTTCAACATACTTGTTCGGCAGCATCCACATTGCTGGGGGGGCCGCCACTTCCTCGAGGTGAGAGGCTGAGTCGGTCCATCATGGTTCTGCTGTGCGTTAGGGCAGCATCGCGCTCTTCATTGGCCAGCTTGATTCTCGACATCATGGCCTCATCTCGTACTTTCTGAGCAGCGTGGATCTGACCGACCATTTCTGAAATATACAAGGAATAAATATCTGGACAGCACAGGTGTGAGTGGTGAGGTGCTGGTGGTGGGTGACGCTGGGTTGTGTGAAGAAAACAGGGAAAAACCAGATAGATATTTGAACTTTACTGTGGAGGGAATCTGTGATGTCTAAGGATCCCTCTCTGTCCCCATATATGCAAAAATGTAACGTCAGGACCATGGAACTTCTACTGATGATGGCCACCGTCCTTACAGCTAACTTCCACTGATGATGGCCACTGTTCTTATAACTAACTTCCACTGATGATGGCCACTGTCCTTACAGCTAACTTACACTGATGATGGCCACTGTCCTTACAGCTAACTTCCACTGATGATGACCACTGTTCTTATAACTAACTTCCACTGATGATGACCACTATCCCTACAGCTAACTTACACTGATGATGACCATTGTTCTTATAGCTAACTTCCACTGATGATGACCACTGTTCTTATAACTAACTTCCACTAATGATGACCACTATCCTTACAGCTAACTTCCACTGATGATGACCACTGTCCTTACAGCTAACTTCCACTGATGATGACCACTGTCCTTACAGCTAACTTACACTGATGATGACCACTGTCCTTACAGCTAACTTCCACTGATGATGACCACTGTCCTTACAGCTAACTTACACTGATGATGACCACTGTCCTTACAGCTAACTTACACTGATGATGACCACTGTCCTTACAGCTAACTTCCACTGATGATGACCACTATCCCTACAGCTAACTTACACTGATGACCATTGTTCTTATAGCTAACTTCTGCTGATGATGGCCACCACTTAAGAGTTTACTGTTAACAGAAAATAGAAGATGGATATATTGCTAGATGCATATGGTCATAAAACAATAATAATGATGATTAAGAGATGAGCAGTGTGTTTACAAAACACTAATAAACTAATCTTCCTTAAATAAAAGATAAAGTCTCCCTAGATGGTAATGACTGAGAATATTATAGCAAGTAACAATGGTGATACAATAGTCCTGGTTCTCACTTACAAGACCCAAGACCTACCTGCTATGGCTCCAGGCTGAAGACCACTCTCAGTGTAAGAGTCTAGTGAGGCCTTCAACACCTGTATCTCCATCTTGGCTTGGTGTAGTTCTGCCATTAATTTTCTGTTATTAGCCTTGGTAGCATTAAGTTCTGCCACTAATGTCTGGATAAACCTCCACTGAACTTCTAAAGCATTTATTTCTTCAGACTCCCCTTCACTCTGTCCACTCTCTTTAATGTTATCCATGAAGCCGCTCTCTTTGCCCGACACACTCAACCGCGATCTGTGTTTCGTCACCTTCTTTTTTGGGGAGTACGTGAGACTGGCAGAACACCTCTGGGCCTGTGTTATGCATGGTTCGCTCATGTGTCTGCTCATGTCCTGGCTTCTGCGCACTGGCTCGTGGTCCTCGCGGGGGAGCGGCAAGCTGCTGTAATCTATGGCACCCGTCAGCTTACACTTCTGTTGTCCCAGAAACACGGAGTTCTCGAGGTGGCTCACACCAGTCTGGCACGTGATGTAGTGGCTGTTGTTCGACAACACATTTTCAGAGCTGGTCTGATCGAGGGAGTGAGGCGCGAGCAAGTAAGGGATGGCACTGTAAGAGGGAGAGCTGCCGAGAGGAAAGTTCCCGTTGAGGCTGGACTGTTGGGAGCTGCCATTGACTCTGGGGGTGGCGGGGAGGCTGTAGGAATGCTGCTGCGTTTTTTTGTGGTGTTTACCATGATGGTGATGAGGACCGTTGTTGTGATGCGACGAACTCCTACGATGGGAAGAAGGACTACTGTCTTCTTCTGTTTCACTGTTGGAAGGACAAACCAAACTCCATAAACTTATAAGAGACAATACTGTATTTAGGAACTTGGAGATGGATTCAACTGTATGTTTAAAATTGTCTCAGTTCAAAAATTTTGTAAAGTACTGATTGCCTGAACTTAATTAAAAATTACAAATTTCTGTAAATTTTGCAACTATTTTACTGAATTAAACAAAACCATGAAAGTTATTACTTACAAAAGTTTTTAATTGTGCACAAGATTGGCTGCATAACATCTAAAATTATTAAACAAGTATTCCAAATATGGCAACTAACTTGTTGAAATATAAATCAGATATTCACACTACACAAGGAACACATCTAAAAACATTCCCATACTGTACACACTTGAACCATGTGTGACCAGTTGGTGACAAACCTGTCACTGTGTGTGCTGCGTAGCCGAGTTATGGGGGACAGCGGTAAATCTCGGTGGGTGGCAGAGTCGAGGGACGGCGCTCGCTGCATACCGTGAGACCCTCGACTGTTTCTGCTATTAATAAGACGACAACAGTGAAAATACATGAGCCTGGTGGAGAATAATTAAGTACAGAAAACCCTCGATAATTTGGCATTTGATAACTCGGAATTTCATATAACTCGGCAAGGACGGAGCCCCATATGTGCCCAGTTATCGAGGGTTTACTGTATTACTTAAGAAGAATATGTAAAGACGAAAGCTTCAATGATGAACCAAATTAGCAATAAAATACATACCCCACACTTGTGTGATACTCAAGCACTATGGATAACTTACATTATTCTTACTCATTAAGATTTCATAATACAAATATCCATTTATATCCATTTAGCTTTTGTAAAATTGTTTTTGTACCCTTATATGAAGCATAATATGACATTGTTAATACATCAGAGGTGAGTTAGAAGTCAGTCACCTGATGACTCTGTGCCCTTGACGTGTGAAGTGTTAGCTCAGTTCTATTACCAGGGAGAGGGTGAATGAGGTGTGTCTGTCCTTAAGTGTACAGATATGACCTCTGATGGGTCAAGGACCCACACTAACATTTATGTAAACCATTTTACCAGACAGTTGTTAAAGGGTTGGACAATCTTTCTCATCAAGGTCCTGTACTAAAACAACTCTTAAACCTTCTCACCTGAGGGCAGGAGCACACGGTCTTACCATAACACTCACAAAATTCCAAAAAAGTGTCATTTCAAAAACATACACCACGACGATGACCAAGGTGCTGCTACACTACACCAGTCACCAGCCTCTCAGTGTCTGATGGTGAAGAGCGTGAGGAGAGAGGCCAACGGTACAGTACTCACGTGTGGTGGTGCTCGTGGCCGTTGGTGTGAGGCGTGGCAGGCAGGTGTCGGGCAGTGGGCGGGTGTTTAGGAGTGGAGCTGAGGGATAGTGACGAAGATTTACGTGGGCGTGGGACAGGGGGGGTTGACACTCGGGGTGCTAGCAAGCCGTCCCTAGAAGGAGCAAGTCGTTAAGAAAACAAAGGTCAAGTAACTCAAAAAAGAAAAACTATTACTAAATAAAAAACAGTAAAGCCAATCAAAAACCACAAACAACCCGTCAAAAACAAACACAGAAAATAAACCAAGAGACCAAAGTGTGCGGCTAGTAAAGTGAGGGAGAGATGATGTAGTGACCAAACCCCCTCCCCGAGCACACTGGGATAACTATCCAATAACATGCTGGATATAATTTACATGATGAAGAAATTACTTGAAGATTAGACACCCCAGTTTATTTCACCTGACGATTAAATACCCTAATACCACCTGGTGGGGGTCGGGTTGGGTTAGGTTAGCTTAGATTAGATAAGGATAGTTAATCTTTTGGTGAAACAAGCTGAGGGGACTAATCCTCAGATAACCTACTTCATCCGTTAATAAATCACTAATCCAGTCTACTACTTCTTACATCGTCATGACCGAAGATGCGTAACACAATAAAACACCCTCCCAGCAACCCCCCCCCCCCCTCCTCACAAAATAGAACAGAGTGGCCAGTACTCATACATAGAGAATAAATCCTTCACTTAAATTTTGTCACGTCGATTTCGTATATACAGTGAACCCTCACTTTATGCGGTTAATTCAACCCATGGCGGCCCGCGTAAAGTGAACAACATAACATATGGGATTAATTGAAATACAGACCGGGCCGATCCCCAAACTCCACTTTTTCAGACACAATACCTACGTTGTAGTAAAAATAACTTCTTAATTTTATGATGGTATGCACACACAATTAATAATTAAGAGAAATATCAATAATATTAGGTTTTTTAACACTTACATTAGTAGAAAAGATGGCTGGGCACACGGGGATGGGGGGTTGGTTCCGAGGCAGAGGGCAGATTATTGGCCCTCACCTGTATCAATTGTATCACTATCCACCACAGAGGCTTGCAGGGCTTCTTTATCAAACCCCTCAAAGTCCATATAAGTCCATATCCTCACTATCATTATCACTATCACTGACTTGGGCCGGCTGTGGTGGGTGGCGGGTGAAGAACTCAGTAATGTTTTGATGACTGGGCGACCTTGTGTGCACCCTGCTCGCACCGCTCTCCGCGTAAAGGAGTACACGCACTGCGGAAAGTGAGCATTCCGGTTTCGGCAGGGTACAGCGTAAACGTGGAAACGAGTAATGTGGGACCGCGTAAAGCGAGGGTTGACTGTACAAGAGAACACAAACTTACACATATTTCCCACTAAAGAACTAGCTTAAGGTGAAAGCTTAGCGTAGAGATAAATAATTTTGCAATTGTTATAAAGTTGATGATAGAAATTATGTGAATATAACTTTGCTTTTAAAACTAGAACTGTGGGAGTGGGTGTGTGGGAGTATGTAGGAATGGGTTTGTGGGAATGGGTGTGGGAGTGAGTGTAAGAAATGTGTCTGTGAAAATGCATGTGTAAGAATGATTGTGTGAGAGTGTGTGAGTGTGTGATTGACTGTGTGAGAATAAGTGAGTGAGTGTGTATGTGAGAGAGTGTACTGTAATGGACAACCAAAGGCAAGGAAAAAGGCAAAAAACAATCGGTGCATCAGAAAAACACAAACAGAGCAAAAGTGGGATGCAAGATGAATATACATTAAAAAAATCCACACAAAGATGTCCAGTTATGTGTGAAACAAAAACGGTAGTGCATCAAACAAACAAAGACGTACCTTATTGTACCTTTGTTTCACTACAACACTGGTCCTGTGACTTGATTTGTGTTAAATACCAAAACAGAAACTTACGATGTACGAGAAAAACACGACGAGAAACTTCCAACGAAATTTATATGTGTTTAATGAACGTTCTTAAAGTGATCTAAATGGAAAACACGCACACACTGTCCTATAAAATTAATAATGAACAAGCTTTATGGTTAAATTATTATTAATGCGCATCAAATGACATTCTTACCTTCAAAATCATTATAGTGTACACAAGTGATCAACAAGAAACCAAACTTACAACTCTCTACTGCCAATGAATCAACTCTGACAGCTCCTGGTGGTGATATTCTCAACTACTGCTCTAATACAATCTTCGCTGTATCCCATGTACAGAGTGTGTCATAGGTCAGGCACCATATTGGACAGGGTAAATATAGTATGGTATTATGCAACAACCTATGACATGTCCATTACAGTATGGAAGGTCCAACCTATGACACACCCTGTACACTATACAGTATGGTGCATGACCTATAGCACACCCTAATCATCATACACACACAGTAATAAAAGGTACTGTATGTAGATTATGTATCTAAGCTACTGTGCCGAGTAGCAACCTTGTATATAAGCTACTGTGCCGAGTAGCACCTATGTATATAATTACGTGGCAACACTGCACGTGTTATGTGGCAACATTGCCACATAACACGTGCAGTGTTGCCACGTAATTATATACATAGGTGCTACTCGGCACAGTAGCTTATATACAAGGTTGCTACTCGGCACAGTAGCTTAGATACATAACCTACACTGTACTGTACATATCTCCACCTCCTCCATTAACAACAAAAATAACATTAACAGCACAGTTCAAAATGTTAACCACAGAATCCTAAAAGTGACTTTGTGAAGACAGTGACCAAGGTTACATAATATTACTGACACAAACCCCACACATAAAATGGACAATATAATGGGTCAAACTTAAGACCTGATGCTCACCACACCATCTACACGGATGTCCAGCTTTTAATTAATATTTCCCGTATATAATACAGTATTGTAAATAAATGTTGATGTAAGACGATGAACAGTGTTTCCAGTGATCAGGTTGTGGCCGCCTTTACTCCGGTTTAACTCCAGCTCATCAACCACCATCACTGCAATTCTTCCAACAATCAGCCATTATTTTCCAAGATATCCAATTATAATATAGAGTTGAGATAGCTTGATATCACTGTGAATACACCCTGAACACTCTGCTGGTAGTGGGGATCTATTAGAGTTGAGATGACTTGCTACCACACTGACCACACTATGAGAATATCCCAGATAAATAAACATTATAGTGAATGTGAACCAGAAGGAACAAGATGAACACTATGACAGTTTCTCTCTCTTTCTCCTCTGATTCCCCACAATAACAAATTGAAGCCTTACAAACCACTCCAGATTTACAACAGTAGTGTGAGTCAACTGGTTCACCACAAGCACCAACACCTGTACTGTACACATTACTGTCATCAATACCTGTACACACATTAATGTCATCAATACCTGTACACATGTTACTGCCATCCATACCTGTACCGTACACATATTAGTTATTATTATTATGAGATGGAAGACGAAAAAATTACAGTGCTTCATATCCTCACACAGAACCACCACAACTGTCTGAGTACATCTTAAAATCTCCCGACAAAATAAAACGGATGAAATTAAGAGAGTGAACCCATGACATCTGATACTAAATATACTCAAGGTGCTCCTCAAGTCACTCATCAAGGATCTAGGGTCAAAAAGTTGTAAAGTAACATATAAGTTAAGCTAAAAAAAAAAAAAAAAAAAAGATTCCCATATGCATAAGAACCCTTTAGGACAATACACACACAATAAACTGTAGACAAAGACTCCTTATTAGGCTTTACAACAGTTAACCAATATATACTGTACCATAACCTGTATATTCATTTATCCATCTATCCAGCCATTAATCCTTGTACAATATCTATCTATCCATCCAATAATCCATTTATAATATCTTATCTATTCACCTAATCATCCATTGATCCCTCTCCATCTCGGTACAGTATGATAAAATAAAGGAGTGAGCCCCCACGACCACAGCTCACAGCACCCTAGAAGCCACACAAACAACGTAATCACCATATGGCGCCTCATCCATCGCCGCCACCACCACTAGGATCAGCGTATCAACCCTATCTTATTTACCTTCACGTGACACAAGACATACAAGGGGGGGGGGGGGGGGGGATCCACTCATGGCCGTTCAAATCACACGTAAGTTTCGTCCCCCAGCCTAAGCAGTCTGAAGTTTTAACACCCTGAAACTATCTGGTGTGGGGGAGAGGGGGGGGGGGGGGGGGGTGTTATCTAAAGGTGATGCATAAGAGGTAAAATTGTGAATGGTCTCGTTTGTGATCTCTTCACTATAACACACTACACAAGTCACCATCACATACTACTGTACATAAGTCACCATCACACACTACACAACAGTCACCATCACATACTACACAACAGTCACCATCATATACTACATAAGTCACTGTCACATACTACACAACAGTCACCCTCACACAAGTCGCCAACAAACTCACGTGAGGCTGGAGGGCGGGGAGGCCAGGTGAAGCTGCGCGAGGTCTTCCATCTCGTCCTGAAGGTAACATCCACGACATGGGTAATAGCCCTCTACGGCAGACCTGTGGAACAATACAGTGAGTACCTCAAACTGACACATGGGAATATAAACACATTAACACTCATGACATTCATTATAAATGCCTCAAACTGACACAAAGGAAAATATAAACACCATACCTTAACACTAGAGCTATTAATTCTATTGTATATAAAGACACGATGTTGCTATAAGAAGAGAATCATTTCCACAACATCAATGAGAATTATAAAACTTGTCAGATTTTATTGATGGAGGTTATAAATGATGAGTCTACTGTATTGCTTTAATCCACTACAGTATTAGAATACATTAATTACATTTATACCCACACTAACCCACAAGACACAACGTACGGTGGTCAGAACACATCACAACACATCCTCCCATACTGCAACAAATATACAACAAAACTCAACACATCCTCACACACCAAAACAAACCTCAACACATCCTCACACACCAAAACAAACCTCAACACATCCTCACACACCACAGCACATCCCACCCTATACAAAGTCTTCCGATACTCCCTCCAGCCTCACTGTCAATAAAGTAATCACCACACTGACCCACAGGCACTAAACTCCAGGATTAACTCAACGTAAGTCTTTATCACCAAATTAACTTTATCACTTCAGTCTCCTCACCATACACTGTAAAGCACCCAACTTAATATAAAAATCATCTAAAATCTAACATTGTTTTTTAATTACAAAACATATAACAAACTAGACCTTATCATTTTCCAAGATCAAATTATGTATTGTACTATCAGTAACAGGATTAATAGACTGATTAAACCAGTGGTTCCTAAATCTACGAGCACACCACTGACGACCCAAGTCTGTTCTGTATTGGAAGACACTGAACCAGTTCATGCTTTGGATACAAATTTGTCGAGTGTCCAGCAATTGTAGCGTTTTGATTCCTTTTTCAATGACAGACAGACAGGAGAGAACAATCTTTTGGGGCACTTGTCACCTTCCAGACCAAGACATGAAGCATAATGAATGTGAGGGGAGACCTGAGATATGCTCTGCCTGATGTAGTACCAACAATTATTAGTTACAGTATTTAGTTGGCCAAAATCAGTTTCAGCCTTCCTACTGAAGTGCATAAAACTTAAATGTCTCTCATTTATATCTCTGTCTTTGTAATTATGGACAGATTATTTTTATATAATACAGTATTTTTGTTTGTTTATAAATTGTGTTGATACAGTTGAATGTAATATGAATACTAAATTTGACGACATTGGTTTTTCCGTTACAGCTGTACTCCCGAGGCTCAATGAATACAGTACACTGAAGTTAGGGTTATTTTAACTTTGGATAATTACAATTGAAGGTACAATAATTACTGATTTACTTGACGACTAGAGTGGCAGTGAGACAAAAAAGGTTACGAACCACTGGATTAATCTACACACATTCACTAGACCAACACATGCATTAACACTGACGTACACATTCATAACAAACATCAGCTCAAAGTAAACAATAATAAACAATATAAAACAGATACCATAAATGTGTAAAAACAAAATGTAAATAATAAACTCTTAACTTTCTTTAACTTACACGAGGAAACTTATTTTTTCTGTTTTACTGGAGGCCATAGTGTTGGGCGATACACTCAACATACTATACTGTACTGTCTCCGTCACACACAACTTCACTCAGTTAAAACATGACATTATAGAGTCCTTTTGTAGTCTACGCCAGAACGCAGAACTAATAAGCTAATCTTCCTATACAGTGATGCGTCCTGTCAACAACAATACTGTGTGAACACCCGACAGCCACGACACTCGGGATGGGCACTATCAAGTTGCTGATAGCTCGATGCCTCCAACCCGAGGACTAGGAGCGGTTACGTAAGACACACCACAGCACACACTCAATCATTCACCACACACACACACACAAACACACAAGCCATGGAACAAATTTTTGCTACATGACAGACCATATGAATGAGGTGAACAGAATTGTTTACAGAATATTTCTAATTAAGGATCACCTGAAGATTTAGACACTCAAACTTATTTCACCTCAAGATTAAACACCCTAGTGCTACCTGATTGAGTTAGGTTAGGTTAATTAGGTTATGTTAGATTAATATTAGGTTTGATTATGTTAGGTCAGGTTATTTTGTTAGGTTAGTGTTAGATTAGATAATATTAGGTTATGTTATTATGTAAAGTTAGTGTTAGATTAGTGTTAGATTAGCTAAGCTAAGCTTAGGTTAGGTTAGGTTAGGTTAGGTTAGGTCGAGTGATTAATCTTGAGATAAAATAAGGTGGGGCTAATCTTCACAATATCAATAATTATGTACATCTTGTAAAATAAAAAACAACCAATTAAATTACATAATGAAGTCACAGAGGAAGTTTCAGCAAGTACTGTAGCCTAGTACGGTAGGTCAGGTTACAGGACAGGCCAGGTTCAGTGGTTCACCATACAAAACTGGTTAGACTCCTTCACTGCCACACTCCACTCACTCAGTAAAGTTAGCCTACTACAGTATACTCATCATTACCATCATGACCATTTTACAGCCATACGGTTATTGAGGTCATAAAGTGGCAAGACCAGTGCCAACTGACCATTTAACATGTACACAATGTGCACCACTCTTGTAATTTTCAGTTTCGCAGCAAAATTCACAGTACGAGTTAGGAGCAAATGTGGGGATCCAACTGTATGCAGGTGTCCTCCAGTATTAGAAGAGGCTGCATTCCTGGAAATGAATTTGATAAGTGAAAAATGTACTGGTAGAACTTGTGTATTATTGGGGGGAGGTAAACTGTTGGTCAATTGGAAGGTTTTCACACAAAGTTCACCACTATATGTCCTGTAAAAATAATACTGTAGTACAGTATTGAATAAATACATTGAAAAGAATGATCATCGTGCAGTTGTGTAAAAGCGTCTCTGTACATCCTGGGTGACCACCTAGACCACGTGACAGCTGAAATTTTAAATAATTTAAAGAAAAGAGGCATCAAAATGAGACTATCATTTAAATAAACTTTTGTTTAAAGGGCAAAAATATATCAACTGATATCTGCACTCTATTAGTCGTTCTTTTTCTCTACCATAAAAAAATTAATCCCATCGCTGCCAACTTATATATAAATGGATCACCTAAAGAATCCCAACCCCAGCTTATTTCACCTAAACATTAACCACCTTAATGCTAACCTAACCTAACCCAAACTAGCCTAACTTAACCTAACCTAGCTGAACTTAACCTAACCATAATTCAAACTTAACCTAGCCTAAACTAAACTAATCTAATCTAACCTAACCACATGCCCCCAAATAGTGTTAGGGTGGTTAATCTTTAGATGAAATAAGCAGAAGGAAACATTCTTCAGGTGATCAATATAAACAAACTAGATGCTATATACAAACACCTCATTTTAATTTTCCTCGACAGCAAATTTAATTCCTACACTAAAAAAAAAAAACTAACTGGCATTTGGTCTCAAAATTAGAGTAAATAAAATAGCAGACTTATATTGAAATTTGTTTATTCATCATTATCACAAAACATTCAAAAATTATAATACTGTATAAACTTCTGAACCTATACTGTATACGTATATATAAACTTAATTAGCTTATTTTTAATTTTAATTCTATTATTTTAACGGAGACATCAAACAGTACCGTTTTATGGCCGTTGACACCAGTTAGTCACCCCTCAACAGGCCTTCAGTGACTAATCTCTCATAATTCACCCTTTTCTCTCCATTTATCTGTTATTTGTTGATATATTTCCCTCCTGTTGTGTGATTAAGAACAACTGGTAGCTAATAGAACCGTTTGAATACCCGTTAAGGTCAATACATTTAACAGGGGGACCATTGCTCTACTTAATTCCCTCCTCTCATTTATCTCTCTAATTTCACTCTTTCTGTTGTTTATTTCCATCATAACTATTACCTAAGATTAAACCATAACTGTTATAACGGTAAAAAACAACAGAAACACCATCATAACCGTTTAAAATCCCCATTAACGATAATTATCAAGATACGAGGGAAAAATTGACCCCCCTCCATCAAGACTCTACCCAATACCTCTCACTTGTCTCACTTATTTCCCCCCTTTATCTCCCTCAACTCTCATTATCTCCCCTCACCTGGGTCTCTTAGGGCCATGATGGTGATGCTGGGTTAGGTCTCCAGGTATATACGGCCTCCATGGAGTCTCCTTAGAGGTTAAAAGAGAGGGAGGTATAAGAGACAGACAACCACCTCCTTCAGTCTTGTTTGTTGTGATTTTCTGACCCAACAGTATGAGGCTCCATCTGTTGCCCGCTGTACACACTAATGCTGTTTTGGTTGTTATTTATGCTGTTTTGGCTGTTATTTATGCTGTTTTGGCTGTTATTTTGATTATGTTGACACTGTGTTACTATTATCTGAGCTGTAATTACTTTAACTTGGCTGTGCTTCTTCAAGGGAATGTATAACCTGTAATATTATCCTGCCCGCTGATCAAATTAATGCTGTTTGGGCTGTTTTTGCTGTTATTTCTGCAGTTGTAATACTGTTTTCCTGTTATCTGATCTGTTGTGTTACTAAGATTTCACCATATTGCTTTAACTTGACATTGCTTTTAAGAGAAAAATTTATACATTTACATAATTTCATCATTTAACACTTAAAAACTCTATACCTCCAGCTTATTTATTAAGATTAACTTAACCTAACCTAACCTTAACCTAACTTAGCCTAACCTCACCCCCAAACAGCGTTAGGTTAGTTAATATTTGTTACTATATTATAACCTTTATTGTCCAGTGTTAGTGCAGGAGAAATGTGTAGTTACACTGGATAACACCTTCCCACATGTGTTACGGTCAAGGACTCGAACTCATGACATAATAGTGAGAGATACTCCCTGTATTATCAACACCTGCTATTTCGACTGTTTAACTGTTATTTCAGCTTTTTGTACTGTTATTTCGGCTGTTTTACTGTTGTTTCGGCACGTTTTACCGTTGTTTCGACTTTTTTATGTTATTTCTGATATTTTTACTGCTATTGCAGATCTTTTTACTGTTACTTCGGCTATTTTATTGTTGTTTCGGCCCTTTTTACTGTTGTTTCGGCTATTTTATATTATTTCGACTATTTTTACTGGTATTTTGGCTGTTTTTACTGTTAAATGGACTGTTGTATTGCAGTATTTTGACCGTGCCATTAAGGATATCCAAGAGTACAATAATAACAAGGAAGAAGAACCACAAGTTGATCAACGATTCCCAACATGGCTTCAAAAGTGGGCCTTCATATCTAACAAATCTACAGCATTAAACATTCTTCTCAACTGTTTTCGAACCAGTGGATAACGGGCACGATTATGAAGTGGTATACCTCGACGTAAGCAAAGCCTTCGACAGAGTCCCCCAGGAGAGAGTAATACGAAAAATAGAGTGGAATTGGAGAAGATATTCTAAAATGAATTAGGGCGTGGTTACAGGACAGGAAACGGCGAGTAAACATTAACGGCATCCTTAAATCTGATTGGGGTAACGTCACTAGTGGAGTACCCCAAGGCTCAGTACTTGGATCATTACTATTTATTATATGCATAAACGGCATAGATATAGGCGTAGATAACAACATAAGTAAATTTGCTGACACCACTAATATAGGACGCAATTAAATATGACGAGCACTCCGTAAAACTACAGGAAGATCTAAACAATTTTTTTGCGTGGTCTGAAATATGGCAGATGAAATTTAATGTGGACAAATGTAAAGTATTTAGTCTAGGAGATGTAAACAGAGAAACCAGATATGAAATGATCAACGCTGTTATTGAGAAATCAGACTTTGAGAAAGATTAAGGAGTAATGATAAGTAGGAATCTTAAACCAAGTCAACAATAAGTATTTGCTCGAAACAAGGCTAACGAAGAACTTGGATTCATGTAAAAAGGTGTGTGTAACAAAACTAGCGAGGTTATCCTAAAACTATATCTTGCACTTGTGAGACCTCACTTGGAGAATGACAAGACTAATAAGAACATAAGAAAATAAGGAGTCTGCAATAGGCCGGTTTGCTTGTGCATGGCAGCTCCTGTCGAGAGTTACTACCACTCTCTATCATCCATGAATCTATCCAGCCTCCTTTTGAAACTTTCCAGAGTTCCAGCATTTACCACAAAGTTGCTAAGCTTGTTCCACTCGTCCATCACCCTATTTGTAAACCAGTTCCTTCCTATCTCCCTCCTAAACCTTAACTTATCCAACTTAGATCCGTTGCTCCGAGTCCTATCCTGCTCGGATATTATAAGAACTTTATCTATATTCCCTTTATTGATTCCTTTCACCCACTTAAATACTTCTATCATATCTCCCCGCACTCTTCGTCTTTCTAGGGAATGCAAGTTTAGTTTCTTTAACCTATCTTGATATGGAAGGTTTCTAAGTCCCGGAATCATATTCGTCATTCTTCGTTGCACCGACTCCAGTGAACTGATATCCATTCTATAATAAGGGCACCAGAACTGAACCGCAGAGTGAGGGGCGATATGATCGAGGCATATAAATGGAAGTCAGGGCTAAACAAAGGTGATATAACAAAGGTACTCAATCTATGCAACCAGGAGCGAACTCGTAGTAATGGTTTTAAATTTTACAAATTTAGATTTAGGCGCGAGATAGGTAAACATTGGTTTGGAAATAGAGGAGTGGATGAGTGGAACAAGTCACCAAACATAAACAGTAACTCAAATATAGCTTCAAACATAGGTTGGATGGATATATGAGCGATAGGGGTTGGGTGTAAACGGGACTGCCTAGTATGGGCCAATAGGCCCGCTGCAATTTCCTCTATTCTTTTAAGTTCTTAAAAAGAAAAAGAGACAACAATAACAACAAAAACGAAGAAGAAGAGACAGGGACAGACTGCGGCCACACTTACACCACAACATTGTCTTGGCTTTCTCGACACCATCTCAGATCACCAGGTCACGTGTTTCACCAGGTCACGTGTTTCACCAGGTCACGTGTTTCACCAGGTCACGTGTTTCACCAGGTCACGTGTTTCACCAGGTCACGCGTTTCACCAGGTCACGTGTTTCACCAGGTCACGTGTTTCACCAGGTCACGCGTTTCACCAGGTCACGTGTTTCACCAGGTCACGCGTTTCACCAGGTCACGTGTTTCACCAGGTCACGCGTTTCACCAGGTCACGTGTTTCACTAGGTCACGTGTTTCACTAGGTCACGTGTTTCACCAGGTCACGCGTTTCACCAGGTCACGTGTTTCACCAGGTCACGTGTTTCACCAGGTCACCTTCATTATTATTATTATTATTATTATCAATTTCTTTCTGATTTTTCCGCCCCCCAGGCCCCGCTGTGGGTCGTTTGCCCGGGTGGGCTAATTCCCGTAAAAAAGAAAAGATAGCTAGTTAAGTTATAAATTTAATAGACCATTACATAGTTAGCTACTTGTAGTTATATAGAGTTATTTAATTAGCTAGTTATTTAGTTATTTGGACATTATGTTTTGTTAGTTTGACACTTAATTAATTGATGAGATATTTACTAGATAGATAGTTAGTTGGACATTTAGTGAGATAGTTAGTTGGACATTTAGTGAGATAGTTAGTTGGACATTTAGTGAGATAGTTAGTTGTACATTTAGTGAGATAGTTAGTTGGACATTCAGTTAGATAGTTAGTTGGACATTCGTTCATAATCACAACACACACAACAGATAAGTGCTCCTACCAAGCATGTTGATAGCTTCTGGAGGCATCACCATTGCGTATTAACATATTATTTTCTACCGCTTCTTCCCACTTTTTAATCGTAATACAAAGACTTGATTCATCTTTAGACTCATTATAGACGTAAATAATTAGTGAATAAGATGTAAATAAGAAAAAAATAATGATGGATGTGTTGTGAGTGTGGCATCAGCAGGATAACCTTCAAAGAGCGGGCAGAATTTGCTGTTTCATTGTGATGTATCAATTTTCCTCCTGATTGTCTGTAATTTTGGCTTATTGTGATGTTATTACGATTATTTAAGGTATATTATAACACTTATGATTATGTAAAAAGGTGATAATTATCCATTGAATCAAAATATCATTCATAGAGTAATTATTATTCGGTTTATATACATCACTGCCACACGTAGGATAAAGAGAACGTTATAATTTTTCCATTCATAACGTTAATATAATTATACATATATAATAGACATATTATAACCATAAAAATATATACTGCAAAAATATAATTTATACATATATTTCTAAATGTTAGATAATTTATTCAGTATACTGTACATACATTGAGTCTCTGGCAACTATACAGTACGACATTTTGGTCTTTTATCATTACAGCCCACCTCTGGTTAACTTGAAGACGAGGGAAATAGTAAGTGTCTTCATTTATCCTTTTTAACCTTATTTTCTCATGTATTGTACCCGAGTAATATATATTTTATTCATCAATAACACTAGATTAATATTTTATATAATTTGTGGCTCAATATTGTTAGTTTTGTGTAGGAATTGTGTTGATGTTCCCAGCTAGTGTTTGTACCCATCCCTGTCTGTAGTCTACCATAACTGTGTGTACTTATACCTGTGTTTGTACCGTAACTGTGTATACCCATACCTGTCTGTACCATAGCTATGTCATTGTACCATAACTGTGTGTACCATAACTGTGTGCCATAACTGTCAGTACTTAGAAACCTTCCATATCACGATAGGTTAAAGAAACTAAACTTGCATTCTCTAGAAAGACGAAAAGTGCGGGGAGATATGATAGAAGTATTTAAGTGGGTGAAAGGAATCAATAAAGGCTATATAGGTAAAGTTCTTATAATTTCCGAGCAGGATAGGACTCGGAGCAACCGATTTAAGTTGGATAAGTTTAGGTTTAGGAGGGAGATAGGAAGAAACTGGTTCACAAATAGGGTGGTGGACGAGTGGAACAAGCTTAGCAACTTTGTAGTAAGTGCTGGAACGCTGGAAAGTTTTAAAAGGAGGCTAGATAGATCATGGATGATAGAGAGTGGTAGCAACTCGACAGGAGCTGCCATGGCAGTTGTTGTCGAGGGATCGATTTCTCGCTCTTTCTCTACCAATAGTGGCGTCCCACAGGGTTCTGTTCTTTCACCAACTCTCTTCTTTTTATCAATGATTTACTTCACACTACAACTAATTCTATCCATTCTTACGCCGATGATTCTACTCTTCACTCTTCCTCACATTTTCCCCTTCCTCCTAACTCTCAAACTAGATCTGTTTCCAGAACTGATATCATTACTTCTATCAACGCGGATCTGTGCAGCATCTCTGAATGGGGAGATACAAACTTGGTTAAGTTCAATAGTAACAAAACTCAATATTTACCAATTACACTTTGTAAAGTAGACGATCTCCCACCAATTACATTTCAGGACGCTATCATCCTGCCAAATTCTGAAATAAATATGTTAGGCCTCACCATTTCCTCCAATATGTCCTGGAAATCACACATCCTTAGTATAACTAAAGCTGCCTCCCGAAAGTTGGGAATGCTGTACAGATGCCGCAGCTACTTCACTCCTGAGCAGTTGCTCCAAGTATATAAGGGATTCATTCGTCCTAACTTGGAGTACTGCTCTCATATATGGGGTGGCTCTCCTTCTGTCCACCTATTAGATAGGGTGGAATCAAAGGCATTTCGTCTTATTAACTCTCCTCCTTTAGTCGACAATCTCTCTTCCCTTTCTCTTTGCCGCAATGTTGCTTCACTCTCTCTCTTTTACAGGTACTTTAACGGGCAATGTTCAGGGGATTTGGCATCCTGTGTACCGCCGGCAAGGCCGTGGGTTCGTAACACACGTCTTGCCCGCGGTGCCCACCATTTCTCAGTGGATGTCGGTCACACGATAATAACCCGTTATAGTACCTCCTTCTTTCCTCACACAGCCAAACTGTGGAATGCTTTGCCTTCTGTGTTTCCATGCTCTTACAATCTGTCTCACTTTAAAAAGCTGGTTTTCCGGCATCTTCGTGGTGTAGATTAATACAGTATAACCTTTATTTCTATATTTTCAATTTCTTTCCGTTCTTTTTTTTTCGCCCCCCAGGCTCCGTTGTGGGTCGTTTGACCTGTGCCCGGGTGGGCTAATTCCCGTAAAAAAAAAAATGCACAGGCCAACCAGCCTATTATCATAAGAAAAAATAAGGAGTCTGTAATATTTCCTATTGCAGACTCCTTTTTATTTCTTATGTTCTTATAATTATGTACAATAACTGCGTCCATAATTGTGTTTGTACTATACTTTTACTTTTATCCTCTTCATCACTGATTGGCTTGTTAGCCGCTTGGGCGATCGGTCACGTCTCTGTCACGCACTGTTGGCAGGTATTGGGCATGCACCGGCTCCTGACTGTACCTGAACCTGCTCCAGTGTTGGTCAAGTCTTGTCTTGAAAGAACTCACACTCGGTGCCGTCACAACACGATCTAGCAGATTGTTCCAAGAGTTCACAATTCTCACTCCGAAAAAGTTTTCCCTCACAGTTTTCTGGACCTGCGGCTTCTTCAATCTTGAGCTGTGACCCCTTGTGGGGCGAGCGTCCGCCAGCTCCAAATAAGGACACTCGACTGAGTAGTGCCCCTTGAGATGCTTATAAGTACACCTCTATTAGGTCACTCCTTGCCCGTCTGCAGTATAAGCTAGGCAAGTTCAGGCGCTCCAATCTCTCAGGGTAGTTGAGGTGCCGAAGTGCAGGCACCAGTCTGGTGGCCCTCCTTTGAACATTTTCATCCAACTGACAGTTCCTAGCATATCTCGGGGACCAGACGGGGTGACAGTACTCCAGACGGGGATGTACTTAGCTGTCTGTGTACCATAATTGTGTATAATAACTGCGTCCATAAGTGTATGTGTACCATAATTGCGTACAATAACTGTGTACCATAATTGCGTACAATAACTGTGTCCATAATTGTGTGTACCTTAACTATGTCTACAATAAATTGGACCATATTTGCGTACAATAATTTTGTGTACCATAAATGTGTTCTTAACTGTTTTTGTATCATAACTGTGTCCATAACTGTCAGTACTATAGTTTTCTGTGGTCATATTACAACGTGTACCAAAACTGTGGCTGTATGATAATTGTGTCTGTGGTTATATAACTGTCTGTGTACCTTAACTGTATCTATACCATGACTGCCTATACCATAACTGCGTGTACCATAACTGTGTGGCCATAATTCCATAACTTTGTGTACCATAACTATGTCTGGACCATAACTGTGTGTACCATAACTGTGTCTGTACCTTAACTGCATGTGGCTATAGGTGTGTGTACCATAACTGCGTGTACCATAACTGTGTACCATATTTGTGTCTATACCATAATTGTGTGTACTATAACTATATCTACCATAACTGTGTATATGGCCATAATTGTGTGTACCATAACTGTGTGTACATATCTGCGTGTACCATATCTGTGTATGTGGCTATAACTGTGTCTGTACCATAACTGCGTGTGCCATAACTGTGTCTGTACCATAACTGTGTCTGTATCATAACTGTGTCTGTACCATAACTGCGTGTGCCATAACTGTGTCTGTACCATAACTGTGTCTGTACCATAACTGTGTCTGTACCATAACTGTGTCTGCACCATAACTGTGTCTGCACCAGAAACATTGTTGTGAACTGTTTCTGGATAAAGTATCTTGGTGTGTACGAGGTCCTGGGACAGTGTTTTGGACTGTTGCGAGACAGTCGAGCAAAATTTTTTAATTTTTCTGAGACAGCCACAAAACAGTTGAGAGACAATGTTGCCCAACAATGTATCTCGGTGTGTACGCGGCCTCAGAGTATCTCGTGAGGTCTACTCTACTTAGCACTGGTACTGTGACTGTTGCCAAGCTCTGTGTCTTTTGGGGGTAAGTTTGGGCAAAGACTCATCGTGTTGTGTTAGTACCACAACTGCTTATGCCCGAAACTGTGTCTGTACCATAAATGTGTTATCCATAACTGTGTCTGTGTACCATGTCTGTACCCTAACTGTTTGTACCTATTACTGTCTGTGTACCATAATTGTCTTTCCATAACTGTGTTATACCATAACTATCATAATTGTGTCTGTGTACCATAACTATGTTTGTACCCACAACTGTCTGTACTGTAATAGCCCCTGTCTTATGGGCAGAAGTATTATATAAATGGGTTAATTAACATTTGATTTATATACTCTATCACCCTCGGTAACTTTCCACTAGCTATGAGGTAGCATGTTCAGAGCACGTGGTAAGGTGTGCCCACGGGAAGTCGTGTCACTTAGTGCTGAGCTAAGGCACTAAGTAGCCGGCTCTCTGGCCACCTGATGCGGGCAGTAGTTTGATATCCTTGACGAAAGGAAGACGGAGCCATCGTGGATGGATCCGTCTTCCCTCGAGGGAGGACGTATATTACCGTTCTCCCTCGACGGGTATTATGGGATTGTCCCTCAACACCTCACACCAACCAGACGTATTTAGAAGAGCTCTTTAATAGAGCCTCCGTCCTCATCTTAACACTCTTAGCTACAGTGATTAAGTTACGGTGATATACACTTGGAACTGTATCTCGGATAGTTCCTCAATAAATAGATAACTGACAATTGGGTTCGTTACTAAAACCCTATATAATATACATGTTCCTGCCTCATTAACACAGAAGGAATCAACTGTTAAAGGGCCAGATCAGTACCATAACTTCCCGTATATCATAACTGTGTCTGTGCCCATAAGTCTCTGTGTACCTTAACTATGCTTACCATAACTGTGATACCATAAGTGTCTGTGTGTTGAGACAGATGTTATGGGATCAAGAGATATTTATCAGTGGCTAGTTGAGTCTCTCTCTCTCTCTAAAAAAAATGAAAATCAAGAACACAAGACAAACACGATAAAAAAATGCACTTATACAACTTGCTTGATTACTTTCCCTATTAGTTACTTATTTATTTTCTTACTTATTTACAGCAACACGAGGACGAGTTTTTGCAGTTACAAGAACAGAGGAACAAATTCTTGCAGCAACAGCATCATAAAACAGCAATATGTCAGCCTGGAGTGTGGACAACCCCGTGTTCAACAGCTACATCTTCTGGTCAGCTGTACTGGCCGCTAAGGTTCTCATCATGGGTCCTATCACTGGATACTACCGAATTTCTCGAAAGGTGAGTACTGTTTAACTTACATAACCCAACCTAGCCTAACCTAACCTAACCTAACTTAACTTACTGTGAGTACTGTTTAACTTACCTAACCTAACCTAACCTAATCTAACCTAACCTAACCTAACCTTTACCTTACCTAATCTAATTTTACAGTATATACACAGACGTTCACTTAACACTACATACATTCAATTTATACACTCGCTTATAATCACTTATGTTCACTTTATACACACAGGCGTTCGCTAACCCCGAGGACGCCCTTCACATGGGTGCCAAGGATATCAAGACGAACCCAGAAGTGGAGCGTGTGAGGAGGTGAGTCTTTCTCTTTATCTATCTCTCTCTTTATCTCTCTATCTATCCACCCCCCAGTGTTCGTCGTTGAGTGAAAACATTAGAAATTGAAAAATATTTCTTTCACACTCTCTCTCTCTCTCTCTCTGTCTCTCACACACACAGAACCCAGACTAACCCCACCTTCACCTTACAGAGCCCATCAGAACGACCTGGAGAACATCCCGGTCTTCTGATCTGTCTCTCACACACACAGAACCCAGATTAACCCCACCTTCACCTTACAGAGCCCATCAGAACGACCTGGAGAACATCCCGGTCTTCTGGGTGGCCGGGCTTCTCTACGTCCTCACCAACCCCGCCCCGTTCACCGCCTACTTGTTGTTTAGGGCGTTCTCAGCGGCCAGGATACTACACACGCTGCTATACCTCGGAGGCAGTCCCTTCAGGGGTATGGCTTTCTTCCTGGGCACGCTCGTCAACTTTTTCATCGTCGGCAACGTTCTCTACAGCTTCTATTAGAGGGGGAGGTGGGGGGGGGGAGGTACTTGGAGTATCTTTTGGAGGTTTTGGGAGGTATTTGGAAGGCTGTTAAGAGACATTTGGAGGGATTTTAGAGGCACTAGAGTGTTTCTAGAGTCACTTGTTTTTTTTAGAGGCACTTGGAGTGTTTCTAGAGGTAATGGAGGGGTTCTAGGAGCATTTGTTTTTTTTAGAGGCACTTGAAGGTTTCTAGGGGTTCTGGAGGGTTTCTAGAGGCAATTGGAGTGTTTGTAGGGTAATGGAGTGGTTTCTAGAGTGACTGTTTTTCATATTAGACTTAATATTGTTTTCTAGAATAATGCAATGGTTTCTAGAATAATACAATGTGTGTGTGTGTGTGTGTGTGTGTGTATGCAATGGTTTCTAGAGTGATACAATATTTTCTAAAATGATACAATGATTTCTAGAATGATACAATGGTTTCTAGAATGATACAATGTTTTTTAAAGTGATACAATGGTTTCTAGAATGATACAATAGTTTATAGAATGATACAATAGTTTATAGAATGATACAATGGTTTCTAGAGTGATACAATGGTTTCTAGAACGATACAACGGTTTCTAGAATGATATAATGGTTTCTAGGGTGATACAATGGTTTCTAGAATGATACAATGGTTTCTAGAGATACAATGGTTTCTAGAGATACAATGGTGTCTAGAGATACAATGGTTTCTAGAGTGATTCAATGGTTTCTAGAATGATACAATGGTTTCTAAATATACAATGGTTTCTAGAGCGATAGAATGGTTTCTAGAATTATAAAAAAAATTCTAGAATGATACAATGGTTATAACTGGTTTCTAAATGTTTTCCATTAGATAACAGTTGTGACTTTTGTTGTTCTCAGTGGTTATTAATGATCAAATGTCTACCAGGTTTTGTTTAGGAAATAATGAGTGGGAGTGTGAGTGGAAGTTACCTGTATGGGATTTACCTGAGTGAGAGTTACCTGTATGGGATTTACCTGAGTGAGAGTTACCTGTATGGGATTTACCTGAGTGAGAGTTACCTGTATGGGATTTACCTGAGTGAGAGTTACCTGTATGGGATTTACCTGAGTGAGAGTTACCTGTATGGGATTTACCTGAGTGAGAGTTACCTGTGTGGGATTGTGAGTGGAAGTTACCTGTATGGGATTTACCTGAGTGAGAGTTACCTGAAGTTACCTGTATGGGATTTACCTGAGTGAGAGTTACCTGTATGGGATTTACCTGAGAGAGTTACCTGTGTGGGATTATGAGTGGAATTTACTTGTGTGGGATTTACCTTGTTAAGATTATGTGGGATTATGAGTGGGAATTACCTGTATTGGATTATGAGTGGGATTTTGTTTCGTTCTTAGTTCGTTCATAATTATTAACAAATTTACAGGCAAGTCGTTTACAGTCATTTTTACATATTTGTGTAAATTGCCGAAATGTTTATATTCAATTTACGACTGGTAATGTACTTCTGATGTAATGATTAATTAATATGAACTACTGTACTTATACCGTGTACAGAATGATCAAATGAAAGTGTACCGTACAGTACACCACATGTCCATTATGTACTCTACTGTATGTACTCTGTATTTTAATGTACTTGTCACTAGGTACATACATACGTGTCAAATTATATAAATAAACATGTTAAAGCAGATATATAATAGGTTAACTCCTTTACTACCCTTAATTTAATATATATTAGCTCATCTTTGAACTCGGAGTGAGATCGATTTTAGACAAGTGTAGACCGACCTGTTGGAGTTGGGAGACCTGTCACACTCGCTGAGTCTCCTGTGAGGAAAGTGTTATACCTGGAGAAAACACTGGGTAATACCTTTCTTACGTCTGACGCGGACAGCATATAAAAACCGGGAGACAGTTGCAAGATGCCCGCATATAACAATGACTGAACGGTATAATGATGGTTGACCCTCGTGAAACGAGGATGGCTGGCCCAAGGGCCACCTAGGAGTGAATTTGTTTAAGGTGTAGACGCTGTCGCCAACACAACAACCATACCCTGAGTTAACGCGTTGCTTGACCCAATGTCAAGGAATAGTCCGAGAAGACCGGACAACTCGCCAACTGCACTGGCTAACCATTACCCCGGAACACGATCCGCAAATCATTTAACATCCAGGTTCCCAATTACTGCTAAGTAGACAGAGGCAAATGACGTAAAGAAACGTGCCCATAGTTTGACCCTGCAGGGCATCGAACCTGGGTCCGCTCGCTTGCGAGGCGAGCATGCTGACCATTACACCACAGGTCACAAAACGGTATATAGTATTAGGGTAACAGCCGCGAGTCACAGTCACCTAACCCAACACACAAGGGGTAAACAGGATAACTCCAGTAAGGTTGTGGTGGCAGTACACAAGGTAAAGAAAATAACTCACAAAATCACATGAACCCAGCAATGACGTCAAACCACAGTAGTGACGTCATCAAGCCACCGTCACATAAAGGGTGGGCGAGGTTGATGGGTGTCACTTGTGGTCAGGTTGGGCGAGTGAGCGCATACGCTCTCTTCTATTTCTTCCTGCCCACACAAAACACACAGATTGTTTGGCCAAATCAGGGTTGTTTGGCGTTTTTATTTCGCCAAACTAAGAGTGTAAGACCTATTTGGCACCCCCCAGTCCCCAAGGGTAAAACCAAAACAAAAGTCACTTCAGTAGACATAATTTTCTCCAAAATAAACGAATTCCCATTTGGCTGTCTGTCTCCTGCCCAAAACAAGTGCCTCTTAATTTGGTTATTTTTTCCCCTGTGCATCACGTCTACAAGTTGCGAGGTTACTGACTGCTTAACCCAACACCACAAAAGGTTAGTAACATGAAAAACAAGTTTGAGAGGTTCTTGATCCTAGTGGCTAATGTCAGTCTGGCCAGCCATCCTCAGCCACCCTCTCACCCCTCGTTTTATGAATGGTTCTCTCCATCATTGTGAAGACTCAACAAATATTATCTCATTTAAGCTCCTTCTGTTCTCAGAGATTACATACTGTGGTTAGGTTAGGTTAGGTTAGGTTGGTGTATACGAAACCGGTCGATGAACGTAAAACATTTTCCACTTTAAGCTTAAATTTCACCTTATCTAGTAACGCGAGTCTCTGGGGTGGTGGAGGTGACCCGAGAGAACCAGAGTAATTAACATCATCATCCAGGTAAGCCAGGGAGTGCTTACCTGAGGTGGGAGGCAAGATGAAATTAATAACACACTGGGATGAGGAAAGAGCAATTTTCAACTCATATGTCACGCGTCGAGGTGCACACCCTTCGAAAAGGCAATCTGGGGGCGATTTTTCAGCTACCGGGATAATCCAGTATGCAAACACGAGGCGTGTTACTAGTATTCTAGCTCTGGAGGCGAGCGAGAGGAGTCAGTACTATAATAGCGTATTAGTGGATGTTGACACATGACGCCTACTTGCATACTTGTCTAGAAAATTTGTATGTCTGTTTCTCCCCCAAAAAATCTCAGTCACAAGTAAGGTTGGGTTCGTTATTACTAGGCTTAGGATAATTATGCATTTGCATATGTGCATATGCAAATGCATATTTAAGCCATTTTTGAGCTAAAGTGCATATTCATAATTTTTTGTTTTATAAAGCATATATTTGGAAAATTCCAAAATATTATAAAACATTCTTCAACCTCAAGGGTCAAAAAATTCGCGAGCATACAAGCAACGCTGGGGCAGAAATTACTGATGTTTGAAATATATATGTCCATTTTATTGCACTAATACAAAATCGAAAACACACGATTTTGTTTTAGCGTCATAATATCCAAAAGGAACATACTTAAGTGACGTTTTTATAGCTCAACATTAGGCTGTGGTTAGCTGAGCCGTGATTGGCTAGTCAGTGGACATGAACTGTACGTGATGGGTCCGTGTTCAGCCAGGCAGGGTACACAGTAGAGGCACGGGCTCCACCAGTTCCCTCCAGACACTCTTTTGTTCTTCTATTCCCTTGAAAGGAATACTTTTTTCAGTATTGTTTATTAAATTAATTTGTCAGTATTTTGTTTTTTGTATTTAATTCTTCTCTAAAAAATCCTACTTCGGCGACATCCTGTCTGGGAAAGTAAATATACTGAGAAAATGTACAAAAAATGAGTTATTAACTTAGTAGTTATTATTTATTAACTTGTTTTAAAGCGCATATTTAAGTGCATATTTAGCCATTTTTAAGTGCATAATTATCCTAAGCCTGTTATTACCATTTTGGCCTTATTCAGAAAATACTTCAGAATAGACCAGAGAAATCAGTAGACCTGTAAGAGCGGGACCGCTGAGTGAGTCGGATGAGTTGGCTCCAAGACGCCCTCTTGCTGCCCCCACCATTTATTTTTTTTTACTTTTGAGGAGAAAACAAAAAAGAAGAGAATGTGTGAGTAAAAATGTGGAGTGAAAAGAGAGGAGAACTCGGTGCTGCAAATCCTCTTCTAAATGAACCTACAGTACTGTTCGATTATTTCTTGAGATAATTATCAAACATTAATGTGAACTTGTATATATAAAATATGTCATAAGATACGTTTCAAACTCCACTGAATACCTTTATGGGTCAAACAGCCAGTGTTGGTAATTACAACTGCCGCTCCACTTGCACACTATTGTAGTTACTGAAAAGTTGAGTGACTACTAACTTCCAGGCGAGTGGAAATTCACTAGTCTGCTGGGGCTCCTCACGGCTAGAGGAGCTAGTTGCCACAATGCGTGTAAAGGCTCTATTTGCCAAAACGTCTGCACTAGCAACCATAGTAACTCTCCACGTGAAAGCGCGCCGTTAAGCATCAATAGTCGAGTGGCAGCACGCCGAGCCCAAGACACGAAGGAGGCACTTAATATGATGCCGGTCAGATCAGTCCCTGACTCCGAGTTAATTTACTTTACCGTGAACATACAGTATATAACCCCCCCCCCCCCCTTGCCAGGTGTAGCGGGTAAAGCAGAGTGTATCCGAGTGCAGTAAGGTGTAGCAGGGCGAAATAGGGTGTAGCAGAAAGTGTAGCAGAAGGTGTAGCAGGGTGTAGTAGGGTGTAACAAGAGGTGTACCAGGGTGCAGCATTAGATGTAGCAGGAGGTGTAACAATGCGCAGTGGGGTGTAACAGGAGGTGTAGCAGGGCGTAGCAGATGTAACAATGAGCAGTAGGGTGTAGCAGGAGGTGTAGCAGGGTGTAGTAGGGTGTAGCAGGTGTAACAATGCGCAGTAGGGTGTAGCAGGTGTAACAATGCGCAGTAGGGTGTAGCAGGGTGTAGTAGGGTGTAGCAGGTGTAACAATGCGCAGTAGGGTGTAGCAGGTGTAACAATGCGCAGTAGGGTGTAGCAGGTGTAACAATGCGCAGTAGGGTGTAGCAGGTGTAACAATGTGCAGTAGGGTGTAGCAGGAGGTGTAACAATGCGCAGTAGGGTGTAGCAGGAGGTGTAACAATGCGCAGTAGGGTGTAGCAGGGTGTAGTAGGGTGTAGCAGGAGGTGTAACAATGCGCAGTAGGGTGTAACAGGAGGTGTAGCAGGAGGTATAGCAGGAGGTGTAGCAGGGTGTAGCAGGAGGTGTAGCAGGGTGTAGTAGGAGGTGTAACAATGCGCAGTAGGGTGTAGCAGGAGGTGTAGCAGGGTGTAGCAGGAGGTGTAACAATGCGCAGTAGGGTGTAGCAGGAGGTGTAGCAGGGTGTAGCAGGAGGTGTAGCAGGGTGTAGCAGGAGGCGTAGCAGTGTGTGTAGCAGGTGTAACAGGGTATAGTAGGGTGTAGCAGGAGATGTAACAGGGTGTAGCAGGAGGTGTAGCAGGGTGTAGCAGGGTGTAGCTGGAGGTGTAGCAGGGTGTAGCAGGGTGTCGCAGGAGGTATAGCAGGGGGTGTAGCAGGAGGTGTAGCAGGGGGTGTAGCAGGAGGTGTAGCAGGGTGTAGCAGGAGGTGTAGCAGGTGTAGCAGGGTGTAGGCATCTGGCGACACAGCAGTTGAGGAAATCATCATTAAGACCAATGTTGTGTGGGGGGAGGGAGGGAGGGAGGGAGGGAGCTAGAACGAGAGGGAGGGAGGGAACTAGAAAGGTAGGGAGGGAGGGAGGGAGCTAGAAAGGGAGGGAGGGAGGGAGGGAGATAGAAAGGGAGGGAGGGAGAGAGGGAGGGAGGGAGGGACGGTGGACAGTAGGGAGGGAGGGAGTGAGAGAGATAGCGAGCGACTGTTCATATAAAATTGATAGTCGTTTATACTAGAGAAACAATGTGGTCGATGTTCATCCTAGAGAAATAAAATTTGTTATATAATGCTCTATCTCTCTCTCTCCCTCCCCCTCTCTCTCTCTCTCTCTCTCTCTCTCTCTCCCAAAGCCAAAGCGGACGAACCCAATATATTTCATAGCCACAGTAATTCTCTCTATCCTGGTGTTACTGTGGTATGAGGAACTCCAGAGACAACTATTTGGTGATTTAGAATATTATTGATATGGATATGTATTTTTGTAAGCTCCGAGGAGGAAAACCTAAATATATTTTGTGAGTTTGAAATGGAATTTGGGCAAGAGCGGGGTGGAGAGAGGCAAGGGTGTTGTGACATAACAGAGACGCGTCGGGTGGGCCCAGTAACAGGTGTGTCCCACGTATTTCTTGCTCTGTTAGGGTGTGTTTGATAGATTGAGCATAATAAATGTTATATGAAGAATGTGATGATCTCGTGGAGGTAGTCTGTAAGCCAGAATAAGGTTAATTCTAGCTTTGCCTTACAGCCACTTAATTTAATCTGAATTAATAGATCGCGTGCATGTACCGAGGGAGCGAGTAATTACCCAACAGCCACTTAATTTAATCTGAATTAATAGATCGCGTGCATGTACCGAGGGAGCGAGTAATTACCCAACAGCCACTTAATTTAATCTGAATTAATAGATCGCGTGCATGTACCGAGGGAGCGAGTAATTACCCAAATGTACCCAAATGTAGTGTGTGTGGCAAGTAACTAATCACGGGTGTGTCTTACAGGTGTGTGGGGCAGGATGGGGGTACACCTGGATCGTCTTATGACCAGCATCGGTACAGGGTCATGGAACATCTTTCACTTCGCAACACTTTCCTATTGTGAGTGTGTGTGTGTGTGTGTGTGTGTGTGTGTGTGTGTGTGTGTGTGTGTGTGCACAGGATGGTGTGATGCGTCTAGTGTTAAGGTTGCAGGCACTGTTTTCTTCCTCTCACTTTCAGCTACCGTCGCTGGCTAGCATCGTGGTGAACAGGTAAGCAACTTGTATAAGTTCTCCCCTCGTGGCAACACACGGTAACTGGGTGCCTCGTGGGCCCAAGCTAGACCAGCAGGGGATCTCGGAGTAGCAGTTGGCCCCAGAGGGACGGCGCTTAGGCCCACTGGCATATGGGCAGGTCCTGGTATCTACCAATCACTGCCCCTTTGCCTTGCGGATTAACCTTGGTAGGTATAAGGCTACGGAAGTAAACCCCGAACGAAAAATCTGTGGTGGAGCCCCGCATCAGGCAGACATGCTTACAGAGCTCCAACAAGACCCCAACGACAATATAGGCGGAAGAGGTAACCACCATGGGAACCCAACGACTACACCAGCAGACGAAGGCAATGCCTGATGGACAGGCTACTAAGGCAAAGCCCAACAAACTGGGCTATCGGCAGTCCATTGCAACTCTCCCTCTACCCAGTCATTGCAACACTTGAACCACTGGATCAGGAAAAGGGAGAGCCAAGCTGTGTGGCTGCAGCCTGCGCTCCTGCCTCATCACATAAATCAACTCATGCGCAGCCACCATACCCTCATCATCATCATCAAAACCCCTATACCCCTAAAAGTCCTATGGCGACGGGGACAGGCAAGAGATGACTGCCGGGAGTCTCTGGTCACAGCTCTGCACATGGGCGGCACAGACAAGATGGTCATTTATGGACTGGGTTCTAGACAGCAGTGCAATCCGGTCCTGTCTGTGCGACTAAGCAGCCCTTTCTAGGAGCCACTCTGCTCACCCCGCATGGGGAGGGGGGCTAGAAAGGGTGCCCTAAACATAGCCTGCCTAAAGACCCAACCTGTCTGGGCTACCGCACCCAGTAAAGTCATCCTTATGCGGTCGAAAACACAATCATAATCACAGATAAAAAAAAAAACTATGCAACCTCTTATGGTCATTGCATGGAATATCAGGACCCTTCTGGATACTGGCACAAATGAGCACCCTGAAAGAAGAAGCTGGCAAGGTATAGCATCAACATAGCCGCCATTAGTGAGTCTCAGCACCCAGACATGGGTCGACTCACAGAACAGGGGTCTGGCTATTCCTTCTTCTGGAAGGGTAAGCCTGCTGTGGAGAGAAACCGCATTTATGTAGTTGGCTTTACCATCCGCCAACGCATCCTACATAGGCTAACTGAAATGCCTATTGGGATCAACGAGCGCCTCATGACGCTCTGAGTTCCACTGAATCACTCACGTCATGCGTTTTTCATCAGTGCATATACCCTAACACTGGATGCAGAGGATGACATCAAGTAGGCCTTTTACGCCGACCTCGACAGAGTGCTAACCTCTATCCCCAGAGAAGATAAGGTTGTGCTCCTTGGTGACTTCAATGTCAGAGTTGGCAGAGATGCTGACATTTGGCAGGGAACCATAGGGAGAAATGGACTAGGCAAGTGTGATACCAACGGCCTATTCCTCCTCAGCAAGTGTGCTGCACACAACCTCACTATCACCAATACCTTGTTTAGGCAGGCTGACAAGTTCAAGGGTTCGTGGCAACACCCACGATCCAAACACTGGCATCTCATTGACTACATTATTGTCAGAAAAAGAGATCGCCGAGATGTCCTTGTCACCCGTGCCATGCGTGGCTCAGACCACTGTGACACTGATCATCGGCTCATCAGAGCCAAGCTTTCACTTCACGTCGCCCCAAAACGGCGAAGGCAGCAATCCTCCAGAAGAATTTTTAACAGTAAGCGTCTGGAGGATCCAGCAGTAGCACATGCATCCAGAGAGCAGCTCGAACATGGGCGGATAAGCAACCCGACAACAAACAACCCAAATCCCAGTGCCGAATGGGGTATTGTCGACGCTGTCATGAGACCCTCGGCCAGATCGAAAGAATACACCAGGACTGGTTTGATGAAAATGGACCGGAAATCAATTTACTCGTCAATGATAAATGTGCTGCTTTAACTGACTGGCAGAATGTCGGAAGTTTAAATGTTAACCCCCTCTGGTTCCTTTAAAGATTACTGTCAGGTGGAACTGTATTGATATTATTGATACCAATAAAAATCCCCTGTGTTTCCAGAAGTCAGATATTATCCTCCTAACCTAATAATAAATCTTCTGTATTAAATAATAATCAACGAAAAAATATACTTAAATTATTTTTACAAGTTAACGCTAAACTCATTATTTTCATAAAATTCAAAGAAAACCAAAATGTTTCAGGACTAACTACGAAATTCGTATAATGACTGACGCATTATTCTCTTTATGAGTGATGTATACATATATATTTGGTTATGCATATTATAATATACATTACTTCCCCAGGGTTCTGTATGGCGTCATTCCACACACTTGGAGGACCTTTCTTGGCCCCCAAGGTGAACTCTACCTGTCTGCCTATCCCTCGTCACCTACAACAAAACATCACCCTTGTAGAGTTGGTCACCTGTGTTATTGTTCACCTGTTTCACCAATTATCAGTTTATAACCTATTTTGACTTGTATCGCTACCTGTTCCATCTTGTATAGCCCGTTAACTACATATTCCCAATTTTGTCGTCTTTCTCCCTATTCAGCTTCTGTTACCTACTAACTACCTATCCTTCCTTATAGTATCTGTTTTCATTATCAATTCTAGTATTATTGTATATTCATTACCAATTCTTCTGGCTCCCATTTACTTTCTGCTTTATACTCTAAGACTCCCTTATTCCACCCAGCTGTGAATAGGTACAGTTGAGGACATATCAACCCGGTACACACTCAGTATTTGGCCGATGGAATACCTGGCAACCCCGTAGAGTAAGGTGAGGAATTCTATGAGCTCCTCCATGTGTTGCGGTGATCAGGCCCGTGCGCAGACTTTTAGTAGAGCAGGTGCTCAACTGAAAAAAAACACCCCCCTCATTGATCTGTCCCCAAAGGTAAAAAGAATCTGACAATAATCCAACTGTTGTTTATTAATAATAATATGCACAACAGTATAACTAAACGCATTAATTAAAGTGAACTTGAAATAAAATATACACCTTGTTTGTCAACTAAAGCTGCTAACATCTAGCCGACCTTGGCTTGCATAACAATCAAAACATACGTTTTGTCATTTTATGAATTGGCTACGTACTCAGAGCAATGTAGGTCAAATATAAATGTGATGTTTTCATTATAAAATTTCATCATTGCTAGCTACAATGGCTGGAGAAAAGATTGGCTAGCCAGCATTACATCAGACAACAAGCGAGCATAGGATGTGTCAGCACATTAATTTCAATCCTGTGTACCAAGTAGGTTAACAGATAAGAGTCATTAATTTATTGTACATGTTTATTTTTGGCTAACTTAACGTATGCATGCCGCTTCACCTTTTGCCAGGGCGCAACGTGTGCTACTGTACTGATGGAAACCAGCAGGATATTTTGCGCGGCTATTATCGAAATAAAAATTACTCCGGGCATTAAAACTTATATTCAATTTTTCAATTTCAATTGTTTATTCCTTGATAGAGGAAGCGGGATCCTAGTGCTGTCACTAGGTACCCCTATACAATGACACCAGAAGCATCTGGCAAGTGTGACAAGTATATACAGTATAAATATTATAAAGGGGCTTACTAAAGCCTAAGGAAGGAAGGATATTCCTTTAACACATAATCAATGTTATTTACAAAATATCTGGCCAGTATGGGGAGGATCATCGTGTCTCCGTCAGGGGGTCGTGGAGTGGTGGTCCAGCAGGCGTCACGGAAGCGTTGTGTGTGGGGACATCTTAGGAGGTAGTGGATAAGGGTGCTGCTGTCGGGTCTTCTGCATAATGCACAAGAGCGTTGCTCAGGGGATGCGGGGATACCAATCTCCCAAGCAAAGTCATACCCAATGATGATACGGGCAGCAATCACGTCCCCTTTCCGCGACCCTTTCCCATAGACGTACGAGAGGTCAGGAAGTTTACGGAGGACATCGTACCAGGTGGGCGGGGAGTCCAGGGGGATGGCTGCTTCCCGAGCTTCTCTCTGTTTGCGGCGAATTTGGGTCCTAAGCTGTAAAAGTGTTCGAGGAACAACGTAGTCAGGTGTGGCCTTGTTGCAGCCAGTCTTGGCAAGGCCATCTGCTGCCTCATTCCCCAAGATACCGACATGACTGGGTATCCATAGGAATGTCACAGGACGGCCTGCATCCTGAAGTGTGGATGTTAACCCTCGTATTCGGAGGATGAGGTCCTTATTTTCCCCTGATCCAAATGCGATCCCGTCGAGAGCAGACCTGGAATCGCAGCAGACAAGCAAGGGGCAGAAACCATCTGCTTCTTCCTCAGCGAGAAGGGCAGCAAGGAGGGCTATTAGTTCAGCCTGAGTGGAGGATGCCCCGTCAGAAACTCTGAGAGACAGTTTGATAGGCTCAGGGGCATCAGGACGGGAGATGTAGACACCAGCCCCGGCCCTACCTGTAGCGGGGTCAACAGAACCATCAGTGTAGAGGACGACCCTACCTGGGGACCAGTGGGCGATCCTGGAGAGGTGGTATTTGCAGAGAATAACAGGGTTCACCTGGGATTTCGGGAGCGGTCCACTGAGGGCCATCACTTCAGGTTGAAAATCCAGCCAGGGAGAAGGAGACGAACCAACAGCAGGGGTGACAACAATATCAGGCAGGAGGTCGTGTTCCTGAAGGGCTCGGATGAGTGACCCTCGCCACTGTCTTCTAGATGGAGGTCGGTCTCGGACAGCAGGAGTCAAGTTGGCTTGGACATAGTTGCCCCGAGGATCCCGTAGAATGGAAACGGCAGTTTTTAGGTAAAACTCCTGGACACGATCCTGTAAGGGGGAAAGACCAAGTTCGGTATATAGAGAAGTAGAGCGTGTCCACTGAGGAGCCCCAAGGATGATACGAGCAGCTTTCCTCTGGATAACTTCGAGACGGTTGACAGCAGTCCGACTAATGTTGACGAGGGCAGGGGCGGCGTAGTCGACACAGGAACGGACAAAGGACTTGTACATGGTGAGAAGTACAGGGATGGTGGCACCAAGGGAACCCCTGCACATGGTAGAGAGGGGAGCGAGACGCCGAAAGCATATGTCTCGAAGATAGCGGACTTCAGGGATCTGACAACGTGTGCGAGTTACATACACACCCAGGTATTTTGTCTCATTAACCCAGTCCAAGGGCGTTCCTGATAAGAGAAGGGGTGGAGGTACAACACGACCGTGCCACATGGCTTTTGTTTTCGCAGTTGAAAGAAGGAAACCAAGTGAATCACACTCTCTGGAGACCAGATCAAGGGCTTCCTGCATGCTGAGGTAGTCAGGGGCTTGGAGGAGGACATCGTCGGCATATCCTGAGTGGACAACTTCTGTCGGCCACGGGAGAGATGCAATGGAGTGCATGAGAGTGTTAAACAAGGTGGGACTCAGGACTCCACCTTGAGGGGTGCCGAGGTTCATTTCTTGAACAGGAGACATAGAGCCTTCAACGCGAACCCGGGCCTGACGTCCAGTGAGGTAAGAGGCGATCCATTGTAGAAGTCTCCCTTTAACCCCTAACCGCGCAAGTTCAGCTAAAATGAGGGCAGGCTGAGCCGTATCAAAGGCTCCCTTGATATCAAGGAAGACGGAGATGCGGGCAGTCTGATTGCAATAAAAGGAAGCAATGGAGTGTGCTGTGCTGCGATGTTGAATGAAACCATTGAGGGAGTTGTGGAAGCCGCCTATGGTGTGAAGAAGGCGACGATGGAGTATCCTCTCCATCATCTTGCAAACACAGGAGGTAAGACTAATGGGTCGATATTTCCCAGGATCTCCCGGCTTAGGGATGGGGATAATAGTGGCATTTTTCCAGTTGGACGGGAGAACCCCATGTTCATAAGACATATTGTAGAGAGCAAGCAAGGGGCCGTTAGGAATATTAGTACAGGCGTTGAGGACGGAGTAGGTTATCTGATCATCCCCAGGAGAGGTGTCTTTTCTAGAGCGACGAGCACTGTCAAGCTCGAACTGTGTGATGGGATGATCAGTGGGGGCAGGGGAGGTAAGAGCAGCACGAACAACAGGCTCAGACGCATCGATGCGAGCCTGCACTGCCTCCTGCATTGGATCTGGAAGTGCCTCAGGGGAGGAAGCTCGTGCCCAGTCCTCCATTAAAGAGCAGGCAAGGGAGGCGGGGTCAGGGTGGGGAGGAGGCCTCCGTCGAGTACCCCGTATAGCATTAATCCGATTCCATACATAAGAGGGTGACGACTGGAACGATAGAGACCCCGTGAAGGATAGCCAGTCCGCCTCACGTATCCGACGGCGCTCCTGAGTTGCAAAGGAGCACCAATTTTTGAAGTCTTCCCAGTCCTCTGGAGACCGAGACCTCCGTATGGCAGAGTGGAGATCACGGGTTACCTGCCGGAGATGTCTCATGGCAGGGATACGATACCAGTAGTTGGTGGCACTTCTGGGGTGACGGGGAGGGCGTGGAGGGGTAGCGCGATTGACAGAGTCATACACGGCATCAACAAAATCAGCGCTGTAAGAGTCAAGGGACTGGGGGACAACATAGGAATCCGCCCAGGTAGAAAGGTATTGGGTAAAGGAAGGAACAGCATCTTGTGTGAGACGAAGGCGAGGGGATCGATAAGGAGCTGATGTCGGGGCAGAGAAGGAGAGCCTGAGATGGGTAGTAACGGCAAGATGGTCACTATACAGAGCAGGCTCGGTGCAGACGGTAGGATGAAAGGAGGTATGACCGTTCAATAGTAAGCCAACATCAAGGAAACTATGGGGGAGGCGAGTAGGATCGTCAGGACAAAGAAAGCGAACATCATCATCCCCATTAAGAAACTGTGAGAGATGTGATCCGTTAAGGGTACATGGCGTGGGATGATCCGGAGTAAGAGTGGGATGGCGGGCATTAAAGTCGCCAAGAACAATAGTGGGAATCCCATCATGGAGGTCGTGAAGAACCTGGGGGTCCAGAGAATCACTCTTGAAATGAACATTGACTACACGAAGGGTCCGGTCACCAAGAGTAAGGGAGACAGAAAGTAATTCAGACGGGGGTCCATGTGAGTCAGGTGAAGGGAGACGAACAGATGGAATGGTGTTACGCACAAGGGTGAGGAGGCCACGAGCCTGCCCACGGTACCGAGGCAGGGTGTAAACAGTATAGCCAGAGAGGCGGAGTGGAGTAACATCGTCTGTGATGGTTTCCTGAAGTAGAGCAACATCTACTTGATGGGAGAGCACAAACTGGGCGAGGTCTGTCCGGCGAGGTCTAAGTCCCTGGATGTTCCATTGTAAGAAGAGGAGGGAACGGCCTCCGGTGTGAGATGAGTCGGAGGGGCTAGACAGGGCTCCAGAGGAGGTACCAAATTCTGTTGAGAAAAATGGAGAGGGAGGAGTGGGAGAGCGAGGGATGGATCCTCCATCTCGGGAGATGGAAGGAGGCGGGTCATCAGGGCTTGCAAAGTGCGCCCCTGTTGGGTCAGGGTGTCCAGAATGAGTTGTTGTTGCCTCTGCAATGTCGCAATTGTTTTCACAAACAAGTCGAGTTGGGCAGAGAGAAGGTTGATTTGCTTGGAGTGGCGATCCAGACGGAGAGTGATTGTTTCCATAGAACCAACTTGGTGTACCTGTGCAGGAGCTGGAGGTGGCGGCGAGGATTGCCGAGGGCCCGACTGGGCAGGTGGTGGTGGTAGCGACGGAGAGGGACGGTGAGGGTTCAGTTGAGTAAGAGGTGGTGGTGCTGGTGAGAGACAGCGGGGGTCCGGGTGGGCAGGAGATGGTGGTGACTGTGTGGCAGGGCCGGCAACGACCTTGTTCCAAGAACGGTAGGGAGAGGGAGGGAGGGGAGAAAGGATGGGTGGTAGGGGTGATAGGGGGGATGGTAGAGGAGAGGAGATCAATGGGAAATCCTTGGTGGATGGAAGAGGCGGTGGTGGATAGGAGTGAGGTTTGGTTGACAGGGGCTTCGTCAGAGACGAGGGCGGTGGTACAAGGTAAGTTTTCCCCGGGCGAGTGCCAGGACGCTGTGGGCAATTGGCATTCCAGGCGTGGTGACTGCCATGGCAATTGACACACCGTGGAATAACTGGGATTTTGTTCTGAATTTTCGATTTGCATTCCACTGTTTCGTGAGGACCTGCACAGAAACCGCAGGCGACCATCCTCGTGCACTCCCAGGTGCGGTGTTTCCACGATTGGCAACGACCACAGATTTTCGGGGTTCCGATAAATCGGTCGAGAGGACAGTTGTGAATTGGTCCTACATTCACCTTCGGAGGGAGGGGGCCCACCCACCAGCCGATGAGTTCGTTGGATGGACGTTTGGAGACCGGGTTGATGCGGCGTTCCATGTCCAGTAGTTGTGGGAGAAGAGGGCGAAGATCGTCGATAGGGATCTCCCAGGGTACGTGGCGAACCATTACCTTGGTACGACGAGTTTCTGGGGTGATGATGGTGAACTTCAGCATCACCTCCCCCTGGGGAGCAGGAAAGCCCACCTGAGTGAGCAGGCGTACCGTCTCGTCCATTTGTGTGGTGACTATCACGGCTGTGGGACCTCGGCGGAGGCGAAGTGTTGAGTCCTGAAGTGGAGAGCAGTGACGCAAGAACCAGGTCGTCCGTGTGCTCAGAGGCAAGTCCCGAGGAAAGGCGAGACGACGAAGGCGCGACGGGGCAGGGAGACAAAGGGAATCCCCTATGTCCATCGTCGGCGGAGGGTCGGTCATTGAGCCACATGTAAGCTCACTTGGGGACCCCGATGACAGGAGTCCACCCTCTACAGCCCCAGAAGGGGTGCAAGGGGGAGCCGTGGCCCCTGCTGGAGACCCTGACTTCTTAGGTTTCTGCTTCTTCTTTGACGTGTCTTCAAGAAGAAAGTCGTCAGCATCACTGTCACCTACTGCCGCCGTTTCCAACGAACGGGAGCGTTTAACGGCGGGCATAGGGCACGTTGGCAACACTGCAGTCAGGTGGAGTGGCAATGACTTCACTGCTACGTCACACTATCACATTAAGCATGCGCAAACTTGAAAACTTTGCTCAGAGGGATCGGGTGGTAGGACCAGATGTTTTATCCCAAAAAATGACAAAGTCTAAAAGTAAAAAAAAAATAGATGCCACTGTGCTGATAACTGGGTCTTACTATATTTATATTTATATTTTTTAGATCAGTTCTTTGTCTTCTCGTTTCAATGGTGCTCACAATTTGTTGTGCAAATGTTTCGTTTTCGAGTCATAACCGATTTTATATACGAGCGCCACATCCTACTTTGCAGGGTTGTCAGGTACCCCCAGTCAAATACTACGTGTGTACCAGGCTCATAGATATATCTCTAACTATGTACTGTACCTATCCTCATCATTCATTATGCATAACCACCTTTAGCATTTACTGACTGTGTTAATATTACCAATTTTTAAAACTGATTCTTAGGTAATGCATGTTTCCCTTATTATTATTAGTAGTAGTAATAGTAGCAGTAGTAGAAGTAGTAGAATAATTTTATCATTATTATTATTATTATTATTATTATTATTATTATTATTATTATTATTATCACTATTTTTATCATTACTACTACTAATAATATTACTCCTACCTTCCCCATTACCACAGGTCGTGCAGTTACCTGGTGGCAGATCACTTGGGCGAAGAAGAAGAATATCCTTGTACACAGTGGAGCTTCGATGATGAAACTTTCTCCTCTACTGTCACTTCTGATGTACGTACCGTGTGTGTGTGTGTGTGTGTGTGTGTGTGTGTGTGATTGAGAGAAAGGGTGAGAGACATAATAACCAAGAGCAAAAGAGAGAAAATGAGAGAGAGAGAGAGAGAGAGAGAGAGAGAGAGAGAGAGAGAGAGACAGACATAATGAACAAGAGAAAAGAAAAGGTGAAGTGAGATAAGAGAAAAGAGACAAAGTGAGAAAGAGAGAATAAAGAGAGTTGATTAATACTCCACACCTGTCCTGTAAATAACCATTGAGCACACTTGCCCACCTGTCCCTATAGTTCTCGCTGGTGTGTGGGCGGGAGTACCTACGAGCCACGTATCAGAGCATCTATATGTTGGGAATCTTCGTGGCAGCCCCTCTGAACGGCGTCTTGGCTGACAGGTGTGTCCTATAACACCTGTTCTAGTAATTAATAACATAGACAGTAATAGTAACATATAACAGGTGTAATTAATGACATGTCCAGTGACAATCATATGTAATGTGACTGTTATAACCCTAGTCTTGTGAGAGAAGCCAAGAAGAGAGAGAGAGAGAGACAGTGAAGAAGACAGGGTATCTGTATACTGATTCATTGCTCATACTTCTCACGTCTCTACTTACAGTCTGGCTGGATGTGTACGTGTGAGAGATATATAAAGAGAGAGAAAAAGAGAAAGAGACAGACAGAGAGAGGTACTAATGACTACCGTCTCCTAATCAACACAGGTACGGTCGTCTGCCCATGATAAGAGTGAGTACCGTCTTATACACCATCTTGGCTGTGGGGTCGTGTTGGCTGCCGAGCTTGTGGACCTTGTTGATGGCTCGGTTCCTCCTGGGACTGATGCATCCTACTTCCCTCCAGACGGGCTATATCCTCGGTAAATACTTCAACTTTACTTTATATTTTGTGAAACAAAAGAATAATGTCTCATAAACGTTGAATAAATTATAGGACAACTTTTTCATATAGTCAATTAAAACGAATGAATAATGTCTCATAAACGATGACACTATCTTAGGCTAACTTTTCTATATAATCAATGAAATGAAAATAATAATGTCTGATAAACGATGACTATCCTCTTGTGGCACACCATTCATTGACTGTACATAATACCAAGAGCAGCAACAACCAGTAATGTTCCCTGTAAGAGATAAATCAGAGGAAAAAATTACTGATTCAATAAAGAGAAAAGAATAGACAAGAATATTTATATACCTAAATCTAAATTCTCTGATAATCTATTGGTTGACCGGTCAAGGCAGGTACAGTACGTCTCCTCTTCACTCTCGTTAGTGACAGGATTAATGGTAATTTTTTTAATTTAGATTTCCATTTGGGATAAAT